>JAUIMM010000361.1:2790000-2791419 GCA_031769625.1 Taudactylus pleione | reverse complement strand
TCTATGCCATATTTATCTATCTATCTATCTCATATCTATCTATCTACTGTATCTATCTATCTATCTATCTATCTATCTATCTCATATCTATCTATCTATCTATCTATCTCATATCTATCTATCTCATATCTATCTATCTATCTATCTATCTTTGCATCTATCCCATATCTATCTGTCTATGCCATATTTATCTATCTATCTATCTATCTATCTCATATCTATATATCTACTGTATCTATCTATCTATCTATCTATCTATCTATCTATCCCATATCTATCTATCTATCTATCTATCTATCTATTATCTCATATCTATCTATCTATCTATCTATCTATCTCATATCTATCTATCTATCTATCTATCTATCCCAAATCTATCTATCTCATATCTATCTATTTATCTCACATCTATCTATCTATCCCATATCTATCTATCTATCCCATATCTATCTATCTATCTACTGTATCTATCTATCTCATATCTATCTCTCTATCTATCTATCCCATATCTATCTATCTATCTATTTATCTATCTATGTATCTCATATCTATCTATCTATCTATCTATCTATCTATCTAATATCTATCTATCCCATATCTATCTATCTATCTCATTTCTATCTATCTATCTATCTATCTATCTATCTCATGTCTATCTATCTATCTCATATCGATCTATCTCATATCTATCTATCTATCTATCTATCTATCTCATATCTATCTATCTATCTATCCCATATCTATCTATCTATCTATCTATCCCATATCTATCTATCTATGCCCTATTTATCTATCTATCTCATATCTATCTATCTACTGTATCTATCTATCTATCTATCTATCTATCTATCTCATATCTATCTATCTATCTATCTCATATCTATCTGTCTCATATCTATCTATCTATCTATCTTTGTATATATCCCATATCTATCTATCTATGCCATATTTATCTATCTATCTCATATCTATATATCTACTGTATCTATCTATCTATCTCATATCTATCTATCTATCCCATATCTATCTATCTATCTATCTATCTATCTATGTATCTCATATCTATCTATCTATCTCATATCTATCTATCTATCTATCTATCTATTCCAAATCTATCTATCTCATATCTATCTATCTATCTATCTATCTATCTATCTGTCTATCTATCCCATATCTATCTATCTATCCCATATCTATCTACCTATCTATCTATCTATTCCATATCTATCTATCTCATATCTATCTATCTACCTATCTGTCTCATATCTATCTATCTATCTCATATCTATCTATCTGTCTATCTCTCTGTCTCATATCTATCTATCTATCTATCTCATGTCTATCTATCTATCTCATATCTATCTATCTGTCTATCTCTCTGTCTCATATCTATCTATCTATCTATCTATCTATCTATCT
>JAUIMM010000361.1:2222500-2787500 GCA_031769625.1 Taudactylus pleione | reverse complement strand
CTATCTCATATCTATCTATCTATCTATCTATCTATCTATCTATCTATCTATCTATCCATACATAAGGGCCTATTCATCATTTATAAATGGCCCGGTAACCATGCAGAAACGCTAGTTTCTGCATATTTTAGTTACCGGGCCATTCATCATCAGGGGTCTCAAATGGAACACCTGATATTCAGCAAACTAGAGAAACTGAAAGCTTTCGGAGTTTGCTTCCGAGAACAAGCGCCATCTTCAGATCCCTGCTCATTCCTATCCATCCATCGCCTCCTCAATACTTCCCCGGCGGCTTTTCGCATTCGCGTGACCTCGTGTCACGCATGCGTTGCAGGGCCGACGGGGAGGAGGAAAGTAACGCAGCTACTTCTGTAGCTGCGATACTAACCGAGGGGACAGATGTTCTTTGGAGCATCTGTCCCCACATTTGAGCAATGATGAATTGTTCCGGTGTAATCTATCCCCCGCTTCGAGTTGGATACTTAAGTATCCCTCGCAGCGAGATCAATCATCGGGGGCCATACGGTCTCTGATGATGAATAGGCCCCATAGTATCTATCTATCTAGTATACACCCAACGCTTATCTGAGACTTTGTAGAGAGATTCCAGGTGAAGGGATGGACCCAAAATTCTGATGACTGAAGAACCTTTATAGGAGGGGCTCATTCAGAGCCAGATAGAAAGATGATATAGTGTAGTGGGATGTAGTCAGGAAGCCGACGGTCTAAATAGCGATTGCCGCCTTCCCGACTGTCCAATACCGGCAAAGCACTAATGATGACAGGCGTCGAAATCTCGACCCCTGTCATTAGACCTACACCGGGAGCCCGACGCCCGGCATACCGAACGAAGGCCGCGGGGCGGGGGGGGTGACGGTTAGGTTAGGGGCTCCCGGGGGGGACTTAGGGTTAGGCACCCCCCCGGGAGGGTTAGGCTAGGGGAAGGGGCGGTTAGGCTTAGGCACCCCCCAGGAGTTTTAGGTTTAGGCTAGGGAAGGGGAGGTTAGGGTTAGCCCCCCCCCGGAAGGATTAGGCTAGTGGAAGGGGTGTTAGGGTTAGACACCCCCGGGGAAGGTTCAGGTTAGACACCCCCCCCCGGGAGACTTAGGTTTAGGCTGCGTTGAAGGGGGGGTTAGGTTTAGGCACTTAGAGGGGGTTAAGGTTAGGCACTTGGGGGGGAGTTTGGGGTTAGGCACCCCATGGGAGTGATAGAGTTAGGGTGGGGGATTAGGTTAGCAATACTCACTTTAATTAGTAGCGATCAGGATCTTCACCTCTGCCAGGCCTCCGCTGTCGGGATTGGAACCATGCGGCCGGTGGTAATACCTACTACACCCAGTGTAGTTTTTCTTAGTGAGTTATGTAGCAATGACCATTTACAATAGGTAAAAAAAAGCGCGATTTGCTAAGCATTAGTCGTGATCGACAAATCAGTGAAATCCAATATGTTGGATATTCCCGATGCGTTGACTCCGATGTCCGGGGATCAGCGAATTACCACTGAATCGTAGATGAATGGGGTCCTTTACTCACTGTGGATGGAAATCTATCAAGCCTATAGAGTGCAGAAAGGAACACTTGAAGAAGTTCCTCATAGCACCCAATCAGCTTCTAACAAGCATTTATCACGTGTAATCTTTAAAATGATAGGTAGAAGCCAATGGCGGCTCCAGAGATGTGGATGCAGTGCAGTCCAAAATTCAAGCAGGGGAGCCACACCAACTGCCAGCAAGTCCCAGCCGGCGATGTTTGGGGTGGCAGTTGGTGTGGCTCCCCTATTTGAATTTTGGACTGCACTGCAGGCCCACCTCTGGAGCCACCATTGGTAGAAGCTGATTGTATGCCATCGGTAACCTCTCTACTTGTCCACTTCCCCACTCTTTAGGAGGCTTGATACATCTCCCCCTGTATCTTGGCAGGTAAGTGGCAGTGAGTTGCTGGGAGTGGAAGGCAGTTCAGCATGTTATCGCTGGATGGTCCCTTTGGCTGGGGATCCCGGTGGGGTGGTAGCAACAGCATTTAAGGGTCTATTTACTAAGCAGTGTTAGGAGACAAAGTGAAAAGTTATAAGAAAGTGATAAGGTGCCAGCCAATCAGCTCCCAACTGTCATTTTTCAAACACAGCCTGTGAGATGACAGTTGGGAGCTGATTGGCTGGCACCTTATCACTTTCTTATCACTTTTCACTCTGTCTCCTAACACTGCTTAGTAAATAGACCCCTTAGTATTGTGTGGGAGGTATCTTGTTTTCAGGCATTCTGATCTCATGCCCCAATCATGAGACGATTGCAGATTCTCTGCACATTAGCAGCTGGTCCCGGATGGAATACCTCCTGAATGTGACAGGAATGGAGGGGGGTGGGTTGGATGCTGGGAAGCTCTGGCACGTTGCGGGTAGAACAGCTTATTCTCTCCCTGGACTTCAGCATCTCTGGGGGACTAAATGTACCTGCTCTGTTATGCAGTTGGGACTGTTTGTCAGAGATGCCACCAGGACTCAGTGGGGGATATCTAGAGTTATATTAGGGGTGAGCGGGTTCGGATTTCTGATATTCGAACCCCCCCGAGCCACCCCGATCCGAGGCCGATCCGAGTCAGGCTCGACTTTTCCCACCTGACTCGGATCTGAAATCGAGGCAAAACTTCATCACCCCGCCTTCCGGGTCTCGCGGGTTTTGGATTCTATATAAGGTACCCGCGTCTCCATTTTCTCACTCGGCTGTGGACAGTGAAGAGGGAGGGTGGGAGTTAGGGCTGGCTGGGCTGTGTAGTGTAGTGTAGTGCAGTGTAGTGTTGTGCTGTGCTGTGCTGCTGTTGTCCATAGGGGCTGTGTCCACTCCTCCAAACTCCATAGGGGCTGGCTGGACTGTGTTGTGCAGTCAGTTGTCCATAGGGGCTGTGTCCACTCCAAAGTCCTGTGCAGTGTCCCAGTCCTAAAGGGGTGCTGTAGTGTTGTCCAGGGGGTGCTCTGTCCATCAGGGGTGCTACCCCCAAGTGCAAAAAATATAAATATTTTTTCTGTTTGTGAATTGTGTGCGCAGTAGCCGCACGTGCATCAACAAAGTAGCGCCAAGCGTGCGCCTGTGTCATAAGTAAAGGACCGGCTGGCTTGACCATTAAAGTGTGCTGTAACCCCAAAAGTGCACTCCAAACAAAATAAAAAAATATTTTCTGTGTTTGTGAATTGTGTGCACTGTGGCTGCACGTGCATCAACAAAGGAGCAGCGCCAAGCGTGCGCCTGTTTCCCATAAGTAAAGGGCCAGCTGGCTTGTCCATTAAAGGGTGCTGTAACCCCCAAAGGGCACTCCAAACAAAATAAAAAAATATATTTTTTTGTGTTTGTGAATTGTGTGCGCAGTAGCCGCACGTGCATCAACAAAGTAGTGCCAAGCGTGCGCCTGTGTCATAAGTAAAGGACCAGCTGGCTTGACCGTTAAAGGGTGCTGTAACCCCCAAAGTGCACTCCAAACAAAATAAATGAATATTTTCTGTGTTTGTGAATTGTGTGCACTGTGGCTGCACGTGCATCAACAAAGGAGCAGCGCAAAGCGTGCGCCTGTGTCCCATAAGTAAAGGGCCAGCTGGCTTGTCCGTTAAAGTGTGCTGTAACCCCCATAGTGCACTCCAAACAAAATAAAAAAATATTTTCAGTGTTTGTGAATTGTGTGCACTGTGGCTGCACGTGCATCAACAAAGGAGCAGCGCCAAGCGTGCGCCTATGTCCCATAAGTAAAGGGCCGGCTGCCCTGTCTGTTAAAGGGTGCTGTAACCCCCAAAGGGCACTCCAAACAAAATAAAAAAATATTTTCTGTGTTTGTGAATTGTGTGCACTGTGGCTGCACGTGCATCAACAAAGGAGCAGCGCCAAGCATGCGTCTGTCTGTTAAAGGGTGGTGTAATTCCCCAAAGTGCACTCGAACATAAATAAAACATTTTCTTCTGTTGGTGAATTGTCTGCACTGTACGTGCATCCTCAAAGCAGCAGCGCCAAGCATGCGTCTGTATATTAAAGGGTGGTATAACCCCCAGAGAGCACTCCACAAAGAATAAAAAATTCTTTTTTTTTCTGTCTTTGTGAATTGTGTGGGCTGTAGCTGCACGTGCATCAACAAAGGAGCAGCGCCAAGCGTGCGCCTGTGTCCCATAAGTAAAGGGCCGGCTGGCTCATTTCTTAAAGGGTGCTGTAACCCACAAAGTGCACTAGTCTCCAATAAAAATAAAAAATTATTTTCTGTGTTTGTGTGCGCCTTAGCCGCACGTATATATCAATATAACATAAATAGAGGACCAAACTTTCTCTGATAAAAATAAAATAGGGAAAGATCAAGAACCACTTCCTCCTAGTGCTGAAGCTGCTGCCACTAGTCATGACATAGACGATAACATGCCATCAACGTCGTCTGCCAAGGCCGATGCCCACTGTCATAGTAGAGGGCACATACAATCCCAAATGACAAAGTTCAGGAAAATGACCTTGAAAAAAACATTTAAATCATCTGAAGAGAAACGTAAACTTGCCAATATGCCATTTACGACACGGAGTGGCAAGGAACGGCTAAGTCTTTCCCTATGTTCATGACTAGTGGTTTAGCTTCACATGACGATGGAAGCCCTCCTCCCGCTAAAAAAATCAAAAGAGTTAAGCTGGCAAAAGCACAGCGAAGAACTGTGCGTTCTAAGAAGATATCACAAATCCCCAAGGAGAGTCCAAGTGTGGTGGCGGTTGCGATGCCTGACCTTCCCAGCACTGGACGGGAAGAGGTGGCTCTTTCCACCATTTGCACGCCCCCTGCAAGTGCTGAAAGGAGCACCCACAGTCCACTTGCTGATATGCAAATTGAAGATGTCACTGTTGAAGTACAACAGGATGAGGATACTGGTGTAGCTGGCGCTGAGGAGGAAGTTGACGAGGAAGATTCTGATGGTGATGTGGTTTGTTTAAATCAGGCTCCGGGGGAGACAATTGTTGTCCGTGGGATGAAAAAGCCCATCACGGTCATGCCTGGGCAGAAGACCAAACATTCCACCTCTTTGGTCTGGCAATATTTCTATCCAAATCCGGACAACAACTGTCTTGCCATATCTACCATATGTAAAGGTGAAACAAGTAGGGGTAGGGGCGTTAACCACCTAGGAACATCCTCCCTTATACGTCACCTACAGCGCGTTCATAAAAAGTTACTGTCAAGTTCAGAAACTTTGGCTAAGACCGTAAGCAGTCCAGGGACACCTAAATCCCGTTGTCCTGTTGTATCCAAGTGCCTGCAAACCACACCGTCAACTCCCTCCTCGTCAATTTCCTCCTTAGTCAGGATCGGAAGTAGTCCTGCAGGCAATGTCACTGGCATGACTGACTCTCCTATCCGGGATTCCTGTGGAGGATCCTGCATTGCTACGCCTCCTGCTGCCGCTGCTGCTGTTGCTGCTGCTGGGAGTCGTTCATCATCCCAGAGATGAAGTAGGAACACCACTACTTTTACTAAACAATTGACCCTCCAACAGTCCTTAGCGAGGAGGATGAAGTACGACAGCAGTCATCCTGAAGCAAAATGTATAACTGAGGCCTTGACTGCTATGTTGGTGTTAGACGTGCATCTGGTATCCACCATTAGTGCAGTGGGATTTAGACAATTGATGGAGGTAGTGTGTCCCCGGTTCCAAATCCTGTCTAGATTGCACTTCACTAGGCAGGCGATACCGAGACTGTACAGAAACGTCAGAAAAAGTGTCCTCAGTGTCCTGAAAAATGCGGTTGTACCCAATGTCCACTTAACCACGCACATGTGGACAAGTGGAACAGGGCAGACTAAGGACTATATGACTGTGACAGCCCACTGGGTAGATGTATCACCTTACGCAGCAACAACAGCAGCGTCACCAGTAGCAGCATCTCAGAAACGCCAGCTCGTTCCAAGGCAGGCTACGCTGTGTATCACCGGTTTCAGTAAGAGGCACACCGCCGACAACCTCTTAGAGAAACTGAGGGAAATCATCGCCCAGTGGCTTACCCCACTTAGACTCTCCTGGGGATTTGTGATATCTGACAACACCACCAATATTGTGCGGGCATTACATCTGGGCAAATTCCAGCACGTCCCATGTTTTGCTCACACAATAAACTTGGTGGTGCAGAATTTTCTGAAAAGCAACAGGGGAGTGCAGGAGACGCTTTGGGTGGCCCGAAAAATTTCTGCCCACTTTCGCCATTCAGCGACTGCGTGCCAAAGACTGGAGCACCAGCAAACTCTCTTGAACCTGCCCCGCCATCACCTGAAGCAAGAGGTTGTGACGCGGTGGAACTCAACTCAACCCTCTATATGCTTCAGAGGATGGAGGAGCAGCAAAAGGCCATTCAAGCCTATACATCCACCTATGACATAGGCAAAGGAGGGGGTATGCACCTGACTCAAGCGCAGTGGAGAATGATTTCCGTGTTGTGCAAGGTTCTCCAGCCCTTCGAACTTGCCACACGTGAAGTCAGTTCAGACACTGCCAGCTTGAGTCAGGTCATTCTCCTCATCAGGCTTTTGCTGAAGCAGCTGGAGAAAGTGAAGGAGGAGCTAAGACGGAGCGATTACGCTCGGCATGTGGGACTTGTGGATCAAGCCCTTCATTCACTTTGCCAGGATTCCAGGGTGGTCAATCTGTTGAAATCAGACCACTACATTTTGGCCACCGTGCTCGATCCTAGGTTTAAAGCCTATGTGGTGCCTCTCTTTCCAGTCGACACAAGCCTGCAGAGGTGCAAAGACCTGCTGGTGAAAACACTGTCAGCTGAAGCGGAACGTGACACGTCAACAGCTCCTTCTTCATTTTCTCCCGCAACTGGGACTGCCAGGAAAAAACTTAGGTATCCTAAGCAACCCGCTGGCGGTGATGCAGGGCAGGCAGGACCAAGTTTGGACATCTGGTCCGGACTGAAGGACCTGGCAACAATTTCTGACATGTCTACTGTCACTGCATATGATACTGTCACCACTGACAGGATGGTGGAGGATTACATTGGTGACAGCATCCAAGTAGGCATGTCAGACAGTCCGTACCTGTACTGGCAGGAAAAAGAGGCAATTTGGAGGCCCCTGTACAAACTGGCTCTATTTTACCTGAGTTGCCCCCCCTCCAGTGTGTACTCCGAAAGAGTGTTTAGTGCAGCCGGGAACCTTGTCAGCGAAAGGCGTAGGAGGTTGCTTCCACCAAATGTGGAGAAGATGATGTTCATAAAAATGAATTATCAACTCTTCCAGGGAGACCAGCCTTCAGAACGTACAGAGGGACCTGTGGTGGTGGATTCCAGCGGGGACGAGTTAATACTCTGTGAGGATGAGGATGTACACAACACTGAAGAGGGTGAGGAATTGGTGGATGAGGACGACATCTTGCCTCCGTAGAGCCAGTTTGTGCAGGGACAGATTAATTGCCAGCTTGTTTTGTGGGGGCCCAAACGAACCAATCATTTCAGCCACAGTCGTGTGGCAGACCCTGGCGCTGAAATGATTGGTTTGTTAAAGTGTGCATGTCCTGTTTATACAACATAAGGGTGGGTGGGAGGGCCCAAGGACAATTTCATCTTGCACCTCTTTTTTTTCTTTGCATTATGTACTGTTTGGGGCCTAGTTTTTCAAACTGCCATCCTGTCTGCCACTGCAGTATCACTCCTAGATGGGCCACGTGTTTGTGCCGCCCACTCGTATCTCTTAGCATAGTCATCCATCTACCTCAGTGCAACCTTTTGGACATAAAAACACTATTGTGAGGTGTGAGGTGTTCAGAATAGACTGGAAATGAGTGGAAATGAAGGTTATTTAGGTTAATAATAGCATAGGAGCAGAAAAACCCAGAAATTCTGTGATTTTTGCTGTTTTTATGCTTTTTAAAAAAAAAATACAGATCCAAAACACAAAACCCAGAACCCAAAACACGGAAGGGTGGTTTTGGTAAAACCAATCCAGATCCAAAACACGAAGAAATTTCTAGATCCAAAACCAAAACACAAAACACGAAAAGTGGCCGGTGCACACCCCTAAGTTATATCATTGTAAGCCATGTCAGCTTATAGTCATACCTCACATTCCTTGGTCAGACATAGCGGGTATTCTTTGGGGGTGGAGTTTTGTATCACCGTTCAGACCCCAACAATTAACATTCTAACTCACCACGGATTCCGGAGCAATTCATCATTGCTCCGGCGCGGAGACAGTAGATCCGAAAATCAGCTGTCCTGCGAGTGGCTTGACTGCTCCTTTTCGGAGCAGTGATGGGAGTGCGCATGCGCGACCTAAAGGACACGCATGCGCACAAGAGCCCCGACGTCCGGCAGAAGGAGCCGGACAGGGGCGGAGGGATCCGAAAGGATCTCTCTTCGCGACCTGGGACTCCTTCCCATAGGGAAGGTGCGAGTAGCGGGACCACTCCACATCTGAAGATGGCGAATGCTCCCGCACTCAGGGGCCTATTCATCATCGAAGGCCGTATGGCCTCCGATGTTGAAGTTTTGAAGTCGCTCCAAGGGATACTTAAGCCTTCAACTTGCAGTGGAGGAAAAGTGACACTGGAGCAATTCATCATTGCTCCAGTGAGGGGACAACTGCTCTGAAAAGCAGCTGTCTCCGTGGTTAGTATCTCAGCTACTTCTGTAGCTGCGTTACTTACCTGCTCCCCGTCGACCCCGCTACGCATGCATGACCTCGGGTCATGGATACACAAAGCCACCGGGGAGCTGGTGAGTAGGCGGCGGAGGGATCCGCTCGGGTCCCTCTTCGCAACCCAGGAACTCCTTCCCATAGGAAGGAGCGGGGATCCGAGAACAAGCATAGTCTGAAGACTTTCAGTTTTCGGAGTTTGCTGAATACCAAGGGGGTCCTATCCGATCCCTGATGATGAATGGCCTGTTAACTTAAATAGGCAGAAAATAACGTTTCCGCATGGTGACTGGGCCATTTATCGTTTGATGAATAGGCCCCTCAAGCTCTGAAAATATTGTATTTTCGGAGCTTGATGAATTTTGTCCCCATATTAGTGTATGTGGAGACAGCGGGCCCCATACATTAGTATATCTGTGATATCTCCTGCTTTACCATCGTGATGAATGGCCCGATAACTTAATTTTTACAATTGCAGGTGAAAATGTTCATTGTTCAAGTGATGATGAATAGGCCCATTAGTAAGATCCCTCCCTGCTGTGTCTGCACTGCAGAGCCCCACACCTCTCAGCTGCGGGGCACCGCGGACATGTGGCCACACTCACTGGCCGAAGACACAGAAGACAGAAGAGGAGAGAGGGAGAAGGGGGATGCAGCGGGGGAGGGGGGGTCGGACACCTGTGGGGGGGCATCGGACACCCGAGCGCAGGGGGGCATCGGACACCTGTGGAGGGGGGGGCGTGCAACGGACAGCCCTTGGCCGGATCGTACACCGGAGGCGCTGTGGGGGGGAGAAGGTGAGACAGAGCTGGGGAATAGAGTGAGGGAGGGGAGGAGAGCCATGCACCAGTGGCGAAATCCTTGTTAATACCGCAGCTGCATGGGGAAAAGTATCACTTTTCCAAAAGCTGACTCCACAAAAAGAGCAGCTTTTTGGAAGTGATACTTTTGTTAGGGAGGCGTGATGAATGAGGCATGATGAATGCCTCCAAAACATTTTTTAAACTCGCAGCTGGTTTAAAACATATTTATTACTACTGAGAATTATGTCATGATGAATAGACCCCTCTATCAGCGAGTACAGTTTTCTCACAACAGCAGAAGTCACTTGGAAACTGGAGGAAACTGACAGGTAGAGATCTGCCAGACCCAAAGCCACAGCACAATCAGAGCACAAGTTCCTGGAAGTCAACGGCTTGAGTGATAGGCAGCTCGCAGTACAAGAGCTCCAAGAACAGATTAACAGTGGCTGAAGTAAGCGAGTGCAGATTCAGCGGTGAGGAGACTTCAAGCTGCAAGTACGATAGGTAGAGAGACAGCAAGGCTGCTATTGCTAAGATGGAGAATAAGAAGAACAGGCTCATCTGGGCCATGAAGCACCACCAGTGGGCTACTGAAGACTGCAAGAAGGTCTTATGCACCGATGAATCATAATTTGGAATCTTTGAATCATCACACAGGGTGTTTGTGGGCAAAAGGGTGGTTCATCAGTCTGTGACACCAATTGTCAAACATGCAAGAGGAAGCGCGATGGTCTGGGGCTCTTCTGCTGGAGTGGGCAACTTGCACAGAGCCACTGGCAACCTGAATCAAAACGGCTACCACAGCATTTTGCAGCATCATGCAGTACCCTCTGGCCCATGCCTAGTTGGTCATGTGTTCATCCTACAGCAAGATAATGACCCAATGCTACCTCCAGAGCTGTAAGTATACTACCCCCCCGCCCCTCCCATTATCCCTTCCTGGGTGGTGCCTAACCCTAACCCCCCCCCTGGTGGTGCCTAAACCCTAACCCCCACTTCCCACACCCTAAACCTAATCCTAACAGGGAGGGGCCTAACTGTAACCTCCCCCCAGGAGTGCCGAACCCTAACCACCCCTCCCTGCAGCCTAATCCTAACCCTCCCGGGGGATGCCTAACCCTAAATTCCCCTGGGAGCGCCTAAACCTAACCCTCCCCCCCATGGCTAACACTTACCCGGGACCGCTGTCTTACAATCGGGATTAGCCGGCTGTCAGGATTTTTACGTCTGTGTCCCGTTCCCTAAGGGAATAGCATTGTCACCATTTTACCGGGCGGCGGGATTCTGACATCGGTATATATAGGCGTGCATAAATTACACATTGCGATCACATACGCAGAATGAGAGCTCTCTGTGTGTCTGGAGAGCCGCTGCGTTTGAGATAGGTCAGACCAGCAGCAAGGGCTGCATGGCTGGTCGATGTGCATCGATGTTACCGATATATATGTTGGAGACGGATGAGAAGGCAGCGGTGGGCGTCCCTATGCTTGGTTAAACTATGGAATTATTAGCATATTTTTGCATCTGCGGTCCCTGTGCGAAATCGCAGCTAGGATCGCATTAGCGTCCATCTTTGAATCAGGCCCTCTTTCCCCTCCTTCTGACCCTTGCCCCACCCATCCCAAAGATACCCTCTCTCGGCCCTGACTCTCGTACTACTGCCGAGTGTATAAATATGTGCCCGCACACAGACATCTGTGGTTTATGCTCTATTACCCACCATTCCGTAGTCCTGCACATTGCTACCTCTGCAGTGGGTCATATAAATTCATCTCTTATGTCAGTAATATTTGACTTTCAGTCAGCGGTGACTGTCCATGCTGAACAGATGCCTTATCCTTCCCAGGTTGTGGGTCGCTGCCAGTCATAGTCATCACGTCAATTCACTGCTGGAACATGGGAGGCAGAGGAGGTAGAGGACAGGCTGAACGACCCATCTCTGGAAGCAATATTTGTTCTGACACACGCGCCATAAACTGACGAGCTCCAGGTGGAGTTACAGTATAGCCGCAGTTACCTGACGGAAAGCACAATATACAGTATAACCGACATTAATCCAATGAAAATATCAATACATACAAGTTCCCTGTAGAGTATGAGCCTGCGAGCAGAGACCTCTAACCTCTAGTTTTATTACTTTTTTGTTCCCAATTTTAAAGCGCAACGGAATAAGCTGGAGTTATATAAATAACCATTAACAATTCGAAGTAAGTATCACTGAAAGACCCGCTGCTTATTCACAACACAATGGTCTTTGGGCCTGATTCAGACCCGGTCGCAAGCGCTGAGCGCTCGCAACCGGGTCGATGGTGGCCCAGAGCGCATGCGCACGACGGAGCCGGCTCCGTCATGCGCATGCGCGAGACCCAGATAGCGACGGGCACTCCGTCGCTCCGGGTCTCGTACCAAAGGGGGCGTGCTGTCGATGTTGAGTGACAGCATGCCCCCTTTGGTGGGCGGGCCGGGGGAGTGGCTGCCCAAACTGAGGCGTTCCCATGTGATGTCAGTGGGAGAGATTTTGGCTATGTTAGAGCTGAAATCTCTCTGGGGCTTGCGGGAATGAGACCCTACCACAAGACCATTGTGACCATCTTCCTGGCCGCTCGCTATAGCTGTGGGTGGTCACCCACAGCTATGCGAGTGGCCAAGAGGCCGTTCTAAAAAAAAAAAGACCGGCCCTGATTCAGAGCAAGCGCTCTGTCAGAGCGTGCGGCTCTGATTCAGGGCCTTTATTCGCTTCTTGGCCAGATCCAGGGATGTTGGAAAGCCATAAGGGCCTGGTTCTGAGTTGCACATGTCGATGTTTTTGTGTTGTTGCGCAGTTTTTTACTTACTGCGCACGCATATAAGTATCGATTTGTGATTTCAGATGCATGCAATGGAGAAGTTCATGGAAAACGTATTGGACGTTCCAGGGCGGTGATTGGAACACAAATGTAGCATCTTCTGGGCGTGTTATGGGAGGTGTCGCTGAAGTCGTTGTGCACACAGACGCTTAATAGCTCTCACAGGAGGATGGATAATCTGCGCCTAGCGTAGTTCAAGTGCAAGTTTCGATGGTGACGTCTACAGACTGAATAGACCTTAATGGATGAAGGACATTCTTCTACCTCTGGTGACTTAAACGCTCTGTATCCAGCCCCTTCATACCCCCCTTCCCAGTTTGCTCCAGCCACCTACCCCAGGTCTTTTGGGGGTAAATTTACTAATATATATGGAGTTACCCACTGCCACCAAGTCCCAGAGTGCATTGCACCCTAGGGCTTGGTGCATATGAAAAATGCAGTCAAACCCGCGTTTTCAGGGTTTGACTGTATTTTTACCCTCGATGCATCTCGCCCCACAAGTGATGTTGACCAGCAATTTTATTTTATGCCCACCAAGTACATTTTAATGTAGCGCACTACATAGGCTTGGGAACACGCTGTAAATTCAATATCATTGTGAAATTTGCACTTAACACAGTAATCAAACAGACTCTTGCTTTCTTATCTTACATGCACAGAGAAAGGATGGTTACTGATGATTGCTATGGTTGCTGAGGTTACTGATGCTTGCATTGGTTGTTAATGGTTCATGTGGTTGCTATGGCTGTATTGGTTGCTTATGGTTGTTGAGGTTGTTGATGGATGGCTGCATTTATTGCTGATGGCTGCTGATGCTTGCATTGGTTACTGATGGTTGATGTGGTTGCTAATGGTTACTGTGGTGGTTGCTATGACTGCTATGCTTGCTCATGATTGCTGAAGTTGCTGTGGTCACTGATGGTTGCATTCGTTGCTGTGGTTGCTATTGGTTTCTGAGGTTGTTGATGGTTGTCGTAGTTGCTGAAAATTGCATTAGTTGCTGTGGTTGCTACTGGTTACTGTGGTTGCTGATGGTTCAGTACAACAGTTTTCCTATGTTCCTAATTGTATTGTTAGTAAATAATCACTATATCTCGAGGATATGTACTATCAGTTATAAGTGAGGGTGATAAAACACATAGGTTAATTGACTTTAAATTCTCATAAAACTGTAATTGCGGAGCTCCATAGAAAGGGAAAGCAACACCCCAGAGTGACAGCTGCTGAATTATCCTAACAGGGTGGAAATCCCTGTGTGAATCATCCCCATAATGACCTCTACTAATTATACTGTAACTACAGATACAATTTATTGTTTTGGAAAACATGCCATCACAATGGGATATAGAATTCACAGCTCCACCTCCCTTACAATATACCGTCTTTGTGAAACCATCTCTCTTCCATTTGCAATGGATAACCCCTTTTCCTCTGTATGGTTCAATATTTATTTATTTATTAACGTGTATTTATATAGCGCCAGCCAGCGCTGTAACAGGGCGGCAGTGCCAGCTACAGGCAGGTGCTGTAGGGCAGTGACAGCTCCGCCCCCAGCGCCCTGCACCCTGTGCGTAGGCACCACTTGCTCTCCACTAGGTATGGCACAGCATATGCCATAGCGCATTACAATTATAGGAAAAACAGTCATAATACAAGATTATGGGGCCTATTCAGCATAACTAAAAACTCGATGGAGGTAATTAGGTTTAGATCTCGTATGGAGTTCTACCTAATTACCGGAGGTGCAGAGATTTGTGGGCAACTTTAGGACTGACAGAGAGACCTGGACTTTTATTTTGTGGTATACAGTAGATCCTATACGGGTTTTAGTCCGGACCTTTTACCTGTAAGAGAAGATACTATTGCTTCTAATTTCCATCAATAATTTGACTATGGACTCTGATTTCAATTATAATACCCAGTTTTGATTATGCTCATTTTTAGTTTTATTATCCTTATCTTGTTATTTTAATAAACCATTTTTGAAGTCATACCCCATCCACTGTGTGACACCTCATCAATAAAGTTTTTTCTGTATACGGATTTCCTATCTACTTAATCTCTCATTGGATTTGACCTTTCCTGAGAAACAAATACCAAGAAGTGGAAAGATACCTTTATATGTTGATCCCAACTTTTCATCATGTGAATTGGGGTACGCCTATTTATTAGCCCTTCGTGTGACACACGGTGAAGTATGCTGAAAGATACCTTTATGTATTTCCCATGCACGTATTAAGTGAGTTTATGGTACGCCCATCTTTATATTCTGCGGTGGTGAGGTTCTATTCCAACTTGATTGTTTGATATCTACTTTGGAGTAAAAGAAAAAACGGATACCATCTTCTTCTTCTTTAGAACACAAAGGGGAAAAATCCTGTTATTTTTATGTGTATCTATTTTGACATTACTTCACATATGTTTTTAATGTTTTTGTTTAAATTTCATATCCCATTCTACGGAGAGGATCATTTTAGAAAAGGGGAAATCTCAATTTCGACGACCCCTTTGGTTTAAGTATATATTTATTTTATTTCTTTCTTATCTAAATCGCCTTAGATCTTTTTCCCATCTTTCTTCAATTCTAATTACGGAGGAATTCATCATTCCTCCTCATCATAACTATCCCGCAAAGCTGTCATTTTTGCGATGACAGCTTTTCAAGAAATAGATACTTTTCCCTGCCTATACCGTACCTTACCGCAGCTGTAATCATTGCTGTGTATGCACCGTTTCGTTCACAAAATCGGCACATGCGCAGCACTGCCTACAGCTGCGGTAACTCTGTGTCTAATGTATGGGGAGTGTGGAAATGAACGCAGGCGGACTTAACCAGGAGAAATCAGTGATCTCTCCTGTGTTAAGTGTATTAATGAATACTAAAATAACGGTAATTAAGGAAATTGTCCTTAAAATCGTTATTTTAGTGTTGATGAATAGGCCCCTGGGTATTAACAGACAGAGAGGTAAGAGGGCCCTGCTCGCCATCTTACAATCTACAGGGCAGTAGGTATTGGATACATGAGGATAAGTGCCACATATTGCATATTGGTCCAGCCAGATTGCAGAGGTTCTTGGTGGGCTGTATGATCCAGTCACACAGCAATGTTGGCCTGGGCTCAAGAGGTGGCATGAATGTAGATAGAGAACATACTGTATGTAAAGTTATCTGTGGACTGTATAGAGGGGACACATTTGGGTTGAATATCTTAGTCCGTCCAGGGACATGCAGGGCAGAGCCTCCCCTGTCATACTCCTGAGATTTGATATAAAAATGATTAAAATAATACAAAGAAGATCTTTATAACCTATAAACATTTGTTTATTGTAATCATTTCTATAGTTACTGTAACACCAGCTTTGTGGCGCTCCCTGGAATTGCAGGGAGACAAGAGATGAGGCAGCAATAGCTCAGCCTCGCTTCTGTATAGTCAGACACTGCTTGCAGAGCTGGGGGAGGGGCCACACCATGGGCACTAAGCTGCACAGAAAGATAGCTAATAGAGGTATGCCTCTGAGTATGGGGGATGTACCTTAAGAACTGATGGATACCTTGGATGTGTCATGTGACTGGAAGTGCCCTGAAGTGTTTAGAGATTGGAGCTCAGCTCAGTCAGCAGCAGCAGCAAGAGAAGTCACAGTGATGCAGGTAGGAGAATGAATGGACACTGAAGCTTAGTGTAGTGAGGGGAGAGTTACAGTGAGTAGGGGGTGAGACAGGCTCCCAGCAGTCAGACCCATCTCCATGTGTGCCTCCCCAGCCATTGACCTCACCGCATGTCAATGAGTCCATCATATATAAAGAATTGTTTGGGCCATTAATATATATGCATATTTATTGGGTCTTTCTAAGGTGCCTTCAAATTTAAATTTCTTCTGTTAATAAATTAACATTTCCATTCTATATGTATGAGTTTGCCGGCCACGTCTGAACCCTGACAAGTTCTCTTATGTCCGTCATACGGTCAGATGACTTACACAATGCTAATATGTTTTCATTGCATGGATTTATTCCCCCTTTTACGGTTCTCGTAATTTATTTGCCAGTGCTGATACTTTCCATAAATTAGTAATCCTAACCCCATTATTATTACAGTTTTTCCCATTTGTGTTTCATTTAATGTGTAATTAGCATAGTTATTACTAAGACCTAGACGCATAACTCTACATTTATCTACACAAAATGTCCTCATCCGTCATTTCATCTGCCGGTCGCCGGTTCAGGTGACTTCTTTGGCTATATCATTTTTTAAGCCAGCTTTATTTTATATATATATATATATATATATATATATATATATATATATATGCAGTGGTATAAGCAATATATACATTTATTTTTATTTACTCAGACATGGACCATAGACAGAACCTTTAATGTAGACATAGAACATAGATATAGATATAGAAAGTAGACATAGAATGTAGACATAGAACATAGATATAGACATACAAAGCAGACATAGAACATAGATATAGACACAGAAAGTAGACATAGACACAGAAAGTAGACATAGAATGTAGACATAGAACATAGATATACAGTAGACAGAAAAAATAGACATAGAATGTAGACATAGAACATAGATATAGACATAGAATGTAGACATATAACATAGATATACAGTAGACATAGAATGTAGACATATAACATAGATATAGACATAAAATGTAGACATAGAATGTAGATATAGACATAGAAAGTAGACATAGAATGTAGACATAGAACATAGATATACAGTAGACACAGAAAGTAGACATAGAATGTAGACATAGAACATAGATATAGACATAGAAAGTACACATAGAACATAGATAAACAGTAGACATAGAATGTAGACATAGAACACAGATATAGACATAGAAAGTAGACATAGAATGCAGACATAGAACATAGACATAGATTGTAGACACAGAACATAGATATACAGTAGACATAAAAAGTAGACATAGAATGTAGATATAGAACATACAGTAGATATAGACAGAAAGTAGACATAGAACATAGATATAGACATAGAAAGTAGACATAGAACATAGATATACAGTAGACATAGAACATAGATATAGACATAAAATGTAGACATAGAATGTAGATATAGAACATAGATATAGACATAGAATGTAGACATAGAACATAGATATACAGTAGACATAGAACATAGATATAGACATAGAAAGTAGACATAGAACATAGATAAACAGTAGACATAGAATGTAGACAGAACATAGATATAGACATAGAAAGTAGACACAGAATGTAGACATAGAACAAAGACATAGATTGTAGACATAGAACACAGATATACAGTAGACAAAAAAGAAGACATAGAATGTAGATATAGAACATACAGTAGATATAGACATACAAAGTAGACATAGAATATAGACATAGACATACAAAGTAGACATAGAACATAGATATACAGTAGACATAGAATGTAGACATAGAACATAGATATAGACATAAAAAGTAGACATAGAATTTAGATATAGAACATACTGTAGATACAGATAGAAAGTAGACATAGAATGTAGACATATAACATAGATATAGACATAGATAGTAGACATAGTATGTAGACATAGAACATAGATATAGACATAGAATGTAGACATAGAACATAGATATAGACACAGAAAGTAGACATAGACACAGAAAGTAGACATAGAATGTAGATATAGAACATAGATATACAGTAGACATAGAAAGTAGACATAGAATATAGACAGAACATAGATATAGACATAGAAAGTACACATAGAACATATATATACAGTAGACATAGAATGTAGACATAGAACATAGATATAGACATAGAAAGTAGACATAGAATGCAGACATAGAACATAGACATAGATTGTAGACACAGAACATAGATATACAGTAGACATAGAATGTAGATATAGAACATACAGCAGATATAGACATAGAAAGTAGACATAGAACATAGATATAGACATAGAAAGTAGACATAGAACATAGATATACAGTAGACATAGAATGTAGACATAGAACATAGATATAGACATAAAATGTAGACATAGAATGTAGATATAGAACATAGATATAGACATAGAATGTAGACATAGAACATAGATATAGACATAGAAAGTAGACATAGAATGTAGACATAGAACATAGATATACAGTAGACACAGAAAGTAGACATAGAATGTAGACATAGAACATAGATATAGACATAGAATGTAGACATAGAACATAGATATACAGTAGACATAGAATGTAGACATAAAACATAGATATAGACATAAATATAGACCGTAGACATAGATATAGACATAGACCGTAGACATAGATATAGACATAGACCGTAGACATAGATATAGACACAGACCATAGACATAGATATAGACATAGGCCGTAGACATAGATATAGACATAGGCCGTAGATATAGATATAGACATAGGCCGTAGACATAGATATAGAGCATAGACACAGACCATAGACACAGACCCTGAGTCAGCAGCGATCACAGCTTTGAAAATAGAGTATGCTAATGCAGGGGTGGTTTAAGAGAGGAGCGGGCCCGTGTGCAGCCTCTCATGTGGTGCTGCAGCTGCTGCCGGCGAGTGCAGTCTATTCTGGCTTCATGCCAGAATCCACTGCGCATGTGCGAGTCTTTGGGAAAATGGCGCCTGTGCTGTTTTCTCGAAGACAGCAAGGCTGCACATGCGCAAGACACTGAGAAAATGGGTACTGCAATCCGGCAGCAGTCTAGGGACAACGATAAATAGAATAGATAGATACATATATAGAGAGTCAGACAGACAGACACAAAATAGATAGATCTACGATAGATATATAGATAGATATGAGATAGGTATGAGATAGATAGATAGATAGATAGATAGATAGATAGATAGATAGACAGATAGATAGATATGAGATAGATAGATAGATAGATAGATAGATAGATATGAAATAGATAGAAAGATAGATATAAGATAGATAGATAGATAGATAGATAGATAGATAGGCAGATAGGTAAGAGATAGATAGATAGATATGAGATAGATAGATAGATAGATAGATAGGTAGACAGACATGAGATAGATAGATAGATAGATAGATAGATAGATAGATAGATATCAGATAGATAGATAGATAGATGGATAGATAGATAGATAGATAGATAGATAGATATGAGATACAGTCAAGTCCATGAATATTGGGACATTGACAGAATTTTCAGATTTTGGCCTCTATTCACCACCACAATGGCTTTGAAATGAAACAAGCAAGATGTGCTTTAACTGCAGACTTTCAGATTTAATTTGAGGGTAATTACATCCAAATCAGGTGAACAGTGCAGGAATTACAACAGTTTCAATATGTGCCTCCCACTTTTTAAGCGGCCAAAAGTAATGGGACAAACTAAACAATCCTAAATCTAACTTTCACTTTTTAATACTTTGTTGCAAATCCTTTGCAGGCAATTACAGCCTGAAGTCTGGAACGCATAGACATCACCAGACGCTGGGTTTCAACCCTGGTGATGCTCTGCCAGGCCTCTACTGCAAATGTCTTCAGTTCCTGCTTGCTTGATAGATATCAGACAGACAGATATGAAATAGATACTGTAGATTAACTAAATTATATTAGATAGACAGACATGGATCATTAGATATGGATAGATAGATAGATCGATAGACAGATAGATAGATATGAGATAGATAAATAGATCGATGATAGATAGATAGATAGATAGATAGACAGACAGAGACACAAAATAGATAAATCTAAGATAGATATATAGATAGATATGAGTTACATATGAGATAGATAGATAGATATAAGATAGATAGATAGATAGATAGATATGAGATAGATAGATAGAAATATATGAGATAGATAGATAGATAGGTAGGTAGATAGATATGAGATAGATAGATAGATAGATAGATAGATAGATAGATATGAGATAGATAGATAGATAGATAGATAGATAGATACATATGAGATAGATAGATATGAAATAGATAGATATGAGATAGATACTTAGATAGATCGATAATAGATACTTAGATAGATAGATAGATAGATAGATAGATAGATAGATATGAGATAGATATATAGATAGATAGACAGATAGATAGACACAAAATATATAGATATGAGATAAATATATAGATAGTTATGAGATAGATGGATATGCGATAGATAGATATTAGATAGATAGATATGAGATAGATAGATAGATAGATAGATATGAGACAGATAGATAGATATGAGATAGATAAATAGATCGATGATAGATAGATATGAGATAGATAGATAGATATTAGATAGATAGATAGATACTTAGATAGATCGATAATAGATAAATAGACAGACAGATAAATAGACACAAAATAGATAGATATGAGATTAATATATAGATAGATATGAGATAGATAGATTTGCGATAGATAGATATTAGATTGATAGATATGAGATAGATATGCGATAGATAGATAGATAGATAGATAGATAGATAGATAGATAGAAAGAAAGATAGATAGGTAGATAGATATGAGAGATAGATATTAGATAAATAGAAAGATAGATAGATAGATAGATAGATAGATAGATAGATGTGAGAGATAGATATTAGATAAATAGAAAGATAGATGATAGATAGATAATAGATAGATAGATATTAGATAAATAGAAAGATAGGTAATTGATAGATAGATATGCGATAGATAGATAGATAGATAGATAGATATGAGATAGATAAATAGATCGATGATAGATAGATAGATAGATAGATAGATAGATAGATAGATAGATAGATAGATATGAGATAGATAGTTTGATATGAGAGGTAGATATTAGATAGATAGATATTAGCTAAATAGAATGATAGATAATAGATAGATAGATAGATAATAGATAGCTTGATAGATATCAGACAGACATATATGAAATATATAGTGTAGATTAACGATGGGGTGCAAGCTTAAATGCATTGATCAATTCATGAACCAAAACCCCACTGTTTATCATGTTTATTATTATTATTATTATTAGTTACTATGGTGAGTGCAGAGCCCCTGTGATTTCTATTTAAACAATGTGGTCACATACCATGTTGCACCCCACAACTAGGAATGGTGAGTACTGTGGATTAGTCCTTTTTGTTTACTGTAGATCAGGGCCGGATTATAGGCAGGGCGGACGGGGCGGTCGTCCAGGGGCCCCCACACATTGGGGGCCCCCACACTGCCGCAAGCATACCGGGCCACTCTGGAGTCTGGACACTCTGTGGCCGGTTCCAGCCGGCAGCAGTGACAGCTGAGCACACTGACTCTGTCACTGATCGTGGAGGACGATGGAAGCCTAATGTCGGGACCCACATCATTCAGAAGAGCTCTGCCCAGTGCCTGATCTGATCCTGCAGCAGGTACAGTTTATGTGTATGCTCTGTCCTTTCCTCTCTCTCTCTCACCTTGTCACTCATGACTTCTCTGTCACTGGGGCATATTTAATTAGCCATGGTCCCTCTCTTTCTCACTTCCTCTCTGTCTCTCTCCCTGTTCTCTCTCTCTCTATCTTGCTCTCCCTTCCCTGTCTGTCTCACTCTCCCCCTCTCCCTCCTTGTCCCTCCCTCTCTCTTTCTCTCCACTCTCTGTCTCTCCCTTTCAGTCTCTCACAATACACTAACACCATATCTGCTATAACTGACTAGCGGCCCCATCCTCCTACTCCCTTCTCTTTCTCTCACACCCCCCCCCCCCCCACACACACACACTCAAAGTTCTGTGTCTGCCCCTGGCAGCATACTAGGTCATGGGGGCCAATTTATTATCGCATTTGCAATATGATCTGGGCATGACATTCCGCCCATGATCGCACTGCAAGATGCGATCATACCTGTAGAATAACAACCGGCACACGCACGCACAGGGGCTCCATCCCTGCGATGTCCTCGGAGTGCTGCGGGGGCTTCTGCGCATGCGCAGTACTGCTAACTGCACATGCGCGGCCACCACTGCCTGGTGGGTCCCGGGGGTCCCCACAATTTAGTTGCCCCGGGAGCCCCCACAAGCCTTAATCCGGCCCTGCTGTAGATTAACTAAATTATATTAGATAGACAGACATGGATCATTAGAGATAGATAGATAGATAGATAGATAGATGGATAGATAGATAATAGATAGATTGATAATTATCAGGCAGACGGATATGAAATAGATACTGTAGATTAACTAAATTATATTAGATAGACAGACATGGATCATTAGAGATGGACAGATAAATAGATAGATAGATAGATAGATATATAGATAGATAGATAGATAGATATGAGAGGTAGATATTAGATAGATAGATATTAGATAAATAGAAAGATAGATAATAGATAGATAGATAGATAGACAATAGATATTAGATATATATATATATATATAGATAGACAGATAGATAGATAGACAATAGATAAATAGATATTATATAGATAGATATATAGATAGACAGATAGATAGATAGATAGATAGATAGATAGATAGATATGAGAGATAGATAATAGATAGATAAATAGAAAGATAGATAGATATTAGATAGATAGATATTAGATAAATAGAAAGATAGATAGATAGATATGAGATAGATATGCGATAGATAGATAGATATTAGATAAATAGAAAGATAGATAATAGATACTGTAGATAGATAATAGATAGATTGATAGATAACAGACAGACAGATATGAAATAGATACTGTAGGTTAACTAAATTATATTAGATAGACAGACATGGATCATTAGAGATGGATAGATAGATAGATAGATAGATAGATAGATAGATAGATAGATAGATAGATAGGTAGACATGAGATACATATAAGATAGATATATTCAGTAAATAGATAGATATGAGATAGCTAGATAAATAGATAGATAAATGATAGATATCAGCTAGACAGATAGATAGATAGATAGATAGATAGATAGATAGATAGATAGATAGATAGATAGATATCAGACAGACAGATATGAAATAGATACTGTAGATTAACTAAATTATATTAGATAGACAGACATGGATCATTAGAGATTGATAGATAGATAGATAGATATGAGATAGATAGATAGATAGTTAGATAGATAGATAGATAGATAGATATGAGATAGACATATAGATAGATAGATAGATATATAGATATATAGATAGATATTAGATAGATAGATATCAGATAGATAGATATTAGATAAATAGATAGAGAGATAGATAGATAGATAGATAGATAGATAGATATCAGAAAGACAGATATGAAATAGATAGATACATGATAGATAGATAGATAGATAGATAGATAGATAGATAGATATTACATAGATATGAGATAGATAGATAGATAGATAGATAGATAGATAGATAGATATGAGATAGATAGATAGATATGAGATATATAGATTATATATAGATAGATAGATAGATAGATAGATAGATAGATAGATAGATATGAGACAGATAGATAGATAGATAGATATATAGATATGAAATAGATAGATAATAGTTAGATTGATAGGTATCAGACAGACAGATATGAAATAGATACTGTAGATTAACTACATTATATTAGATAGACAGACATGGATCATTAGAGATGGATAGATAGATAAGGGGGGCACACCATACACTCAGGGCCGGTTCTATGGTTACGCATGGTATGCGGCCGCGTAAGGCGCCACGTAGTGAAGGGCGCCGCGGCCGCGACCATGCAGAATTACCGCGGTGCAGACTGTGTCTCTGTGACACAGCTGCACCGCGCGTGTAGCGCTGACCGGACGGTCATGACGACGTCTCTCCCATAATGCAAAGCGGCCCTGGAGAATGGTCAGGAGTAGCGGATATCGGCGGCGGGAGCAGGAGCGGAGGGTTCAGGTAAGTGTTTTTTTTTTGTTTTGTTTTTTATAACGTGTGTCTCTACTGGGGGGGGCTACAAGGGGGGATTACTACTGGGGGCACTTGAAGGGGGGATTACTACTGGGGGCACTTGAAGGGGGGGATTACTACTGGGGGCACTTGAAGGGGGGATTACTACTGGGGCACTTGAAGGGGGGATTACAGGGGGCACTAGAAGGGAGGATTACTACTGGGGCACTTGAAGGGGGATTACTACTGGGGGCACTTAAAGGGGGGGATTACTACTGGGGGCACAGGAAGGGGGGATTACTACTGGGGGCACTTGAAGGGGGGGATTACTACTGGGGGCACAGGAAGGGGGGATTACTACTGGGGGTACTTGAAGGGGGGATTACTACTGGGGGCACAGGAAGGGGGATTACTACTGGGGCACTTGAAGGGGGAATTACAGGGGGCACTAGAAGGGAGGATTATTACTGGGGCACTTGAAGGGGGATTACTACTGGGGGCACTTGAAGGGGGGGATTACTACTGGGGGCACAGGAAGGGGGGATTACTACTGGGGGCACTTGAAGGGGGGATTACTACTGGGGGCACAGGAAGGGGGGATTACTACTGGGGGCACTTGAAGGGGGGATTACTACTGGGGGCACAGGAAGGGGGGATTACTACTGGGGGCACTTGTAGGGGGGGATTACTACTGGGGGCACAGGAAGGGGGGATTACTACTGGGGGTACTTGAAGGGGGGGATTACTACTGGGGGCACAGGAAGGGGGGATTACTACTGGGGGCACTTGAAGGGGGGGATAACTACTGGGGGCACAGGAAGGGGGGATTACTACTGGGGGTACTTGAAGGGGGGATTACTACTGGGGGAATTTGAAGGGGGGATTACTACTGGGGGTACTTGAAGGGGGGATTACTACTGGGGGAATTTGAAGGGGGATTACAGGGGGCACTAGAAGGGAGGATTACTACTGGGGCACTTGAAGGGGGGATTACTACTGGGGGCACTTGAAGGGGGGATTACTACTGGGGGCACTTGAAGGGGGGGATTACTACTGGGGGCACTTGAAGGGGGGATTACTACTGGGGCACTTGAAGGGGGGATTACTACTGGGGGTACTTGAAGGGGGGATTACTACTGGGGGAACTTGAAGGGGGATTACAGGGGGCACTAGAAGGGAGGATTACTACTGGGGCACTTGAAGGGGGATTACTACTGGGGGCACAGGAAGGGGGGATTACTACTGGGGCACTTGAAGGGGGGATTACTACTGGGGGTACTTGAAGGGGGGATTACTACTGGGGGTACTTGAAGGGGGGATTACTACTGGGGGAACTTGAAGGGGGATTACAGGGGGCACTAGAAGGGAGGATTACTACTGGGGCACTTGAAGGGGGGATTACTACTGGGGGCACTAGAAGGGGGGACTACTGGGGGCACTTGAAGGGGGGATTACTATTGGGGGCACTACTACTGGGGGCACTTGAAGGGGGGCTACTACTGGGGGGGACTACTACTGGGGGCACTACATGGGGGGGAAACCTTCACTGGGGGCACAACAATGGGGGGACTACTACAAGGGGGGACTACTAGGGGCAATACAAGAGGGGGGACTACTACTGGGGGCACTGTATAAGCTTACTAATGGGGCACAAGGGGCACTGCACAGGGGGGACCACTACCGCTGGCACTGCATAGGGGGGGCGCCAAAAAACCTACTCGCTTACCAAAAAATTTGGGCTAGGGCCGGCCCTGCATACACCCATATAATTATACTTACCTCTCCGGTGTCTCTCCGCATCAGCTGACGCTGCAGACATAAATCACTGGAAAAATTATATAGCAGACATTTTCCCATAGATTTATGCATTATTATTACTATTACATTTTATTTATAGGTCGCCACAAGTGGTCTGCAGCGCCAGTAATAGGGCAAACAATCAGACAGTACAAGGTAAAACAGTACAGTAGAGTAGTAAAAACATTACAGTATACAAATAACAATGAGCACTACAATTCACAATGCACAGTACAGCTACAGAAGGAAGGGGTGCAAGGGGAATAGTCAGCTTAGGGTGACACCTTTACCCAATAACATGGGTGCAACTAACAGGTTTAGAGCTGATGAGGTGGTGTAGAGTTTTGCTGGTGTGCAAAGGCAGTAGGTTGTAAGGGTGGAGGACCCTGGAGCTTACAATCTAGAGGGAGGGGTCGACAGACAGATAACATGAGGAGTGAACTAATAAAGGAGAGTGAGCCAGAGAAAGGGGTTCTTTGGGCAGGAGGCAAGAACGGTAGGGGTGGGTGAACCTAGAGGGTGAATTAAGCTGCATGGTGACATGGTCATGTGGTGGAAGGGTATGCTTTTATGAACAGGTGGATTTTCAGTGGCAATTTAAGCTATGTTTTGAAGCTATGCAGGCTGGGAGAAAATCTGAGTGAGCGAGCGGGGAAGATCATTCCAGTGGTGGGGCCGTCTGGAGATGAGGTTGGAGATGCAGGGAGCTGTGGAGTTGGAGAGGGCCTTATATGTAAGAGTGAGGAGTTTAAAGAGAGTTCTGTAGGGAAAGGGGAGCCCGTGCAGGGCTTGCCTTTGGGGGGGGGGTGGCAGATGTGGAGCGACGGGAGAGGAAGATGAGTCTAGCTGCAGTATTGAGAAAAGATTGGAGCGGGGAAGGCCGGTAAGGAGAAGGTTGTAGTAGTCAAGGCGAGAAATGATCAGTAAGTGGAAAATAATTTTAGTGGCATCCTGGAAGAGGAAGGGTCTGATGTGAGCGATGTTGCGGAACTGGAACTGAGAGGATTAGGCAAGACATATAATGTGGGGGGCAAAGGAGAGGGAAAAGTCATGAATGACACCCAGGCAATGTAGTTGGGAAATGGGGGAGATAGTGGTGCTACTGACTGTGATGGAGAGATTGGGAGGAGAGGAGACTCTAGATGGAGGGAAGACAACGAGTTCGGTTTTGGCCATGATGAGTTTGAGAATGATTGCGGATATCCATGAGGAGAAGCAACTGGACAACCAAGAGAGGAGGGTGGGGGAGAGGTCAGGAGAAGAGAGGTAGAGTAGTGTGTCCTCATCATAGAGGTGATACTGGAGGCCGAAGGAGCTGAGTGCACCTATGGAGGAGATGTAGAGAGAGAAGAGCCAGGGTATAAAGACAGACCCCTGTGGGATGCCCATAGGAAAGCTGGATTGAGGCAAGGTGGACCTGGAGACCAAAACAGAGAGGAGTGGTTGGCAAGGTAGGAGGTGAATCCGGAGTGGACAGCATCCGAGAGGCCAATGGTCTGAAGGGTGCATAGAAAGGGAGGGTGATCCACAGAGTCAAAGGCTTCTGAGAGGTCCAGCAGGATGAGCAGGGACAAATGGCCCCTGTGTTTGGCCGAGAGAAGATCAATGGTGACTTTAAACAGGGCTGTTTTGGTGGGGTGGTGGGGGTGGTAGCCAGAGTGGCAAGGATCATGAATGCAGTTGTCAAAGAGGTAGCTGCTCAGATGGTTTAGGACAAGCCTCTCAAGTTGGTTAGAGGGGAATGGGAGAAGAGAAATGGGGTGGTAATTAGAAAGTGAGGATGTTGGGTTGACAAGAGCATGTGTGAAGAACGAGGGAAAGATGCCAGTGGGAAGGATAGATTGAAGTTGAGCAAGGTTGGATCAATAGGGAATGAATAGGGGATGGGATTCAGGGGGCAGTTCGAGGGGAGAGAGGATAGCATAAGGGAGTGGACTTTGTCACCTGTGGTGAGCAAGTAGGAGCTCAAGGGGAGGCGGCTGATGGGAGGAAAGGCTGGCATAGCAGCGGAGGCAGAAGAGAGATAGGCGGAGGAGTTTTTGTGATGGATGGCCTCAATTTTGGAAGTGAAAAAGGAAGCAGTGGCAGTGAAGGAGGTTGGGAGGGAACGAGGGGTAAAGCAGAGTGTTAAATGTGGCGAGGGGAATTGGAGTACCATGAAGAGATGAGGGATTTGACAATGGATTGCATGGCGAGGGTGAGGGCAGAACTGTACGAACCGAGGATGAATTTGAAGTGAAGGAAGTCCGCCAAGGAAAGAGAATTCCTCCAGCGGAGTTCAGCAGTATGTATTCACTTTTTGAGGAGATAGGTATACATGAGATCGATAGATCAATAGATAGATAGATAGATAGATAGATAGATAGATATGAGATAGATAGATATGAGATAGATAGATAGATAGATAAATATGAGATAGAGAGAGAGGTAGATAGATAGATATAAGATAGATAGAGAGATAGATATGAGATAGATAGATAGATATGAGATAGATAGATAGATAGATAGACAGATAGATATACATGAGATAGATATAAGATAGATAGATACAGTAGATAGATAGCTATGATATAGATAAATAGATAGATAGATAGATAGATAGATAGACAGGTATTAGATAGATAGATAGATAGATATGAGATAGAGATAGAGAGATAGAAATTAGATAGATAGATAGATAGATAGTTATGAGGTAGATAAATAGATAGATGATAGATAGATATGAGATAGATAGATGACAGATATGAGATAGATAGATGATAGATTAACTAAATTATATTAGATAGACAGACATGGATCATTAGAGATAGATAGATAGATAGATTATAGATAGATAGATAGATAGATAGATAGATAGACTGAGATAGATATAAGATAGATAGATTCAGTAAATAGATAGATATGAGATAGCTAGATAAATAGATAGATAGATGATATATATATATATATATATATCAGCTAGATAGATAGATATGAGATAGATAAATATGAGATAGATTATAGCTAGATGATAGATAGATAGATAGATAGATAGATAGATAGGAGATAGATAGATAGATAGATAGATAGATAGATATGAGATAGATAGATATGATAGAGAGATAGAAATTAGATAGATAGATAGCTATGAGGTAGATAAATAGATGATAGATAGATATCAGCTAGATAGAAATGAGATAGATAGATGACAGATATGAGATAGATAGATGATAGATTAACTAAATTATATTAGATAGACAGACATGGATCATTAGAGATGGATAGATAAATAGATAGATAGATATGAGATATATAGATAGATAAATATGAGATAGATAGATAGATAAATTATAGATAGATAGATAGATAGATAGATAGATAGATAGATAGATAGATATGAGATAGACAGTTGATAAATATGAGATAGATAGATAGATAGATAGATAGATAGATAGATAGATAGAAATGAGATAGATAGATAGATGATAAATATATATTAGACAGACCTGTAAAAGCACAGATGAGAAGCAGCATTAGCGTTGCTGTACATTATAGAATGATAATGACACCTGTTATGTCTGTGTTGGTCTCAGAGGAGCATACACACGTGTCATTACAGTGATACCATATGGAAAGCTGACATGATCTCCTCATGTAGAATACATCCAGCATGTAATAGTACATTATGATAATGATGGTGAGTAGTAGTGATACATGACATTAGTGAGCTGTGTGCCTGGCTGAGCAGCAGAGAGGGAGGAGGGGAGAGCAGGGGGAGGAGGAGGAGGAAGAGGATGGAGAAGCAGGGGAGAGAGTATTCCTTACATTCCCCAGCACAACTTCCAGCACCACTCACATCTCCTCCCGGCTCTGCAGCCACAGATTAGGGGCAGCATGGACATCAAGGAAGGGGACATGGTGGAGAAGGGCACCTCTGCCAGTGGGGTGGTGGTACAGGTCAGGGAGAAGAAAGGACCTCTCAGAGCTGCCATACCCTACATGCCTTTCCCTGTAGCTGTCATCTGCCTCTTCCTCAACACTTTTGTACCAGGACTGGGTAAGTGTTGTGTCTGCAACGTTACCCCACATTCCGGCCATAGGGACAGAGGGCTGAACTCTCTCTCTCTCTCTCTCCCTCTCTCTCTCTCTCTCTCTCCGTAGAAAGTTTCTTGTGTCACTTCCCACCTATTACAGTGACAATTGTTACATGTGTGACTCCAGCCAGTGACACAAGTATCACAGTAACCCCCTTCTCCTCTCAGTGGGGAGAGAATATCGGTTACTGTGATATATCTGACAGGCGTTCAGTGAATTTACTGACATGTATGTGAGAGATAAGATGCTGCACCTGTTACCTGTACAGTCTGTATAATACGGAAACAATGTAACAACTGAGCACAGCTGTGTATACAGTATAGAATTGCTCCATTGTGTCAATACAAGGTATTATGTGGTGTGTGGATTTCATACAGTGTGTGTAGTAACTAACAGCGGGATCACACAGGTAGTGTTGCCATGAGGGCAGATTATATATATATATATATATATATGTACTTTGTAATGCGCTGCGGAGCACTTGTGGCGCCATATAAATAAAGGATAATAATAATTTTATATATATATATATATATATATATATACACGTGTATATATATTCTGTATATAAATATATATAGAATTGTGTGTGATTATATATATGGGCGTGTGTATATATGCTGTGTGTATATGTATATATATATGTATTTACTGTGCATATTATATATAATATAACAGAATGCTTGCTTATAGAACTGAAGACCTCAGATGCTGCAGAACTTCTTTATAAGTGATAGGTGGCAATGACCATACTCCTGTGTTTGATAAATGGAGAAAGAGCTGACTTATGAGGGAGTATAGAGAAATGGTTTATGAACCAATTGGGTTCTAAAGGGGATGAATAGCTGCAGAGCTCTTGGGTGGTTCTAAGATACTCTCTTCCTATGCTATGACAGCGAGCTTCATTTAGGATGTGCACCGGGTGCGTAATGCAAAGTATTGGTTGTGTACTAGGGTGTCTAGATGGTCTACACCAAGGAGATGCAACTTGCGGCCCTCCAGGTGCTGTTGAACTACACATCCTAGCATGCCCTCTTACAGTTTTGCTAATAGGGCTTGCTAAAACTGTGGCAGGGCTTGCTGGGATGTGTAGTTCCACAGCACCTGGAGAGCTGGAGAGCCGCATGCTGAATACCCCTGGTCTACACAGTGCACTTCAAGAGGTGTGGCGTGAAACATGGACATTTTGAGGACAGAAAGGAACCGGCTGCAGGTCCTCCTAGTTCTCCCTTTTGTTCTGTGTATATATGTACTTGGTGCATCCACCTGCCAATCAGTCTGGTCAGAATAACGGGCACTGCCACCTCTGTATGTATCCGATGGGCAGCTGTCAGGTGTGTTTGTGGGAACAATTGTGCTTCTGTCTTCGCCGCTGAAAATGAGCCTATGTAATACTATGTATGTTGAATTCAATCATTATTATACTCTACACTTATTTTTTGGGCATTATATCATAATATTTATTGAATATGCTACATCGTAGCCAGGTTCAATGAGCATGTTACAACATATCTGCCATGGTCCAGCCAGCTGCATAGCTATTATTAATCTTACAGTTATTTATATAGCGCAAACATATTTAATTGACCTTAAGAAAATAAAAATAAATAAATTTGAATGTCACATTTGAACAGGGAACAGCGAACATAATGTCAATCCCGCGAACACAACCAGCGAACGTGAACTGCAAAGAGGCGCCAAACATTTCCATTTTGGTTCAGTCAACGCATTTTTGACCATCTCTAGTTGCCAGCATTTGTGAAACGCGTTGCTGCAAAGCCGGAGCATTCATTTAGGTAATGCGCATTACTGTCATTATTATCATTAATAATAATAATGTAATTCCCTCTGAAATTGAACTAATAAAGCCTCTGGCACAATGTCTACGATCAAAGAAGAGGGTTATCTATGTGCAAAGGGGGACGTGAAATAGTGAGCTATCTCTGTGCCAAAGGTAGGTCACCTCTGTACCAAGAGTCTGTGTCCAAATGCTTAGTGCATTGGAAGAGCTTCTCCCTCTCTGCACAAAGGGGGTTTAGTCCATGTAAAAGGGGAGATTCTATGTAACGGCAGAGACTCTGATTATACTGAACATAGAGACACCTAAACAAATATTGCCTGAAATATACTGAAAAATTAAATTGGCAGGTTCACCTATACATTGAGGAGGCCAGCATTTTGTTGGCTGAACCAATATACAGCTAAGTGGTTCTGGAGTAGTTCACGCCTCAGTGATGTCACTAGTTCCTAGGATGTCTTCGCACAAAGTTTGATCAAGCTCTAGAGATGTCCACACTTTGACCAGAGGTCTCGAACTTGTTTGGGGCCGGTTCTCCTGGAACTGAACCTAAAATGGTTATGTTATATCAAACTCATCAATCTCGCTAGGCTTATGGCATTTTGTTGGCTGAACCAATATACAGCTAAGTGGTTCTGGAGTAGTTCACGCCTCAGTGATGTCACTAGTTCCAAGGATGTCTTCGCACAAAGTTTGTTCAAGCTCTAGAGATGTACACACATTGACCAGAGGTCTCAAACTTGTTTGGGGCCGGTTCTTGATCAAAACTTCTAAATTCTCCTGGAACTGAACCTAAAATGGTTATGGTATATCGAACTCATCAAACGCACTTGGCTTATGGCAAACACACTTGATGTATGCATACGGCAAACACATTACACCGCTTTTTATGTTCGCCTAATGCGTTTATGCCGATTGCACTCTATAGGCATCATGGACATTAACTGTGATCATAACGTGCACAATGAAACGGGTGGCCATATCTGTCAACCGTGCAAAAATTCTCAAATTTTACACAGTTTCTTGAACTATTGTGTATCTGGCATCGGGGCCTATACATTATCTGGCGCCGGGTGGCTTTCGATCATTAAATATTCAACTTGCAGTGGTGGGTAAAAAAAAATCACCGGAGCAATGTTGAATTGCTCCGGTGATTTTATTTTTCTACCCACCACTGCAAGTTAAAAAACATCTGTCCCTGTGAGTCTTATCACCGCTAATACACGAAACTTAGCACTTTCGAGTCTCAGTCACCAGTGCTAGGGCGCATGCATGAAAAGGATACCTCTTCACAACCCGGAACCTCTTCCCGTAAGGGAAGGAGCGGCGTATGAGAATCAGCACCATCTGAAGGGTCCCACTATCAGGCTCTGAAAATGTTGTATATAAGGAGCTTGATCAGTTTAGGTCCCCATACTATTGTTTGAGGACATCAAGACTGAAAGGTAAGCAGGAGATATCTGAGATATCTCCTGCGTTATCTTTATAATGAATGGCCCTGATACTTAGGACCTCATTCAGAGGCGGTCGTTGCGGCCGCACGGTTGTACGCCACCGATGTTCGCTAAACTGCGCATGCGTAAAATTTGCAATGCGCTTGCGCAAACTAGCTATTGCGATCAGAAATTGCTCTCTCCTTCAACTTGGCCAGGTCGTTAGTTTGAGTGACAGGATGAGGCGTTTGTGGGTGGTAACAGGGGAAGGTGCTTGTGAACGGAGGAGTGGAGATCCGAACACAGGCGTGCCTGACTATGCAAACGGCGTTTTATGGGAGTGCATAATTAACTAAATAGTGTCATGGCACATGTGACATCTTAGGTTTTTACACAGACTTGATCGTAGTGCTTAAGAGAGGGTATGGTCAACCTTAAGCTCTATGACCAGCTCCGATGGTTCCCAATGGTCTCGATTAATCCTTATATGCCCGGAGATGACGTGTAATGGGAACGAGAAGGGGGCGTTTTTTTAGTCTTACGGCCGCATCCTCCCCTCGCTCGTCCAGCTAACGATCCCATCTTAACGAAGCAACTTGCGAGCGCTTCATTTGCATATCCGGCCCCTTTTACCTTACGACCGTGCGGCCGCAACGACCGACTCTGAATGAGGTCCTTAATTTCTACAAAAGTAGGTGAAAATGTGAATTTTCAGTATTAAGAGATAATGAATAGACCCCATAGTCTGGGAATTGTTTTCAAAACGTTTCCAGCTTCTTTTTTTCGCTCACAGTATGGCAGCATCCAGGTAGTTTAGGAGACAGGTGATTCTTTGCGACAAGTCCTGTTTAATAAGCCCTGAACAGAAGCAGCGGGCTCCTTGCAGCGATATTTATATCTCCTTGTTTATATCTTGCAAGGCCGCTGTCAGCCCTGGTAACTCTCCAGACAGACTCTCTGTGACAAGGGAGCGCAGCCGCTCACTTCCAGGGTGAAGTCTGTGAGAATTATAGCAAAGAACTTAATTTGTTTAGACGGTTCACAGGGTTTTTTTTTCTTTTACTTATTTATTTTCACCTACGAAGAAAAGTGTTTGTTGGAAACTATTCACACATTCCAAAAGAAAAGCAAAAAGAGATATTTGTAAAGGTGCAGCATTAGCTATATTATTATTATTATTATTATATTTTGTTCACATGTTAAATTCTATTTTATTTACTTTGTAGCATAATCAGCTGACCACTGAATTGGTTAATGGAATATTCATGGAATGTGAACATTGTAAAGATTGTAGTTTACATTCTTGTTTTTTTTTTAAATGATATACATACATTCATCCTAATCCACTGCTCCAGTTTCCTCGCTCGCTGTCTCTCCCCTCTGTGTCACCCCTGTCTGTCTGCCCCGCCCCTTTAGAATGTAAGCTCTCACGAGCAGGGCCCTCTTCCCACATGTGCTTTTCTTTCCCTCACTTATACCATCATTTTCTTCCCACTGCTACAACGACACCTAGCCTTGGGTTCTGCAGCCCTGCTGCGTATATGGGTATTATGACTGCTGATGCAGCAATGTTTATGATCATTGTCCATGTCCTGCAATGTTCTATACTGTAAGTCACTTTGTTCTTGTTTTGTTCATGAGATGTACTAAACTGTCATGTTACAGGCTGTGTTTTGAAAAATGACACTTGGGAGCCGATTGGCTGGTGGTTTATCACTCTCCAGTTTATCACTTTTCAGAGCTTAGTACATCTGGCCCAGTTTCTGTTTAAGTACTTTGTAAGGCGCTGTGGACCACTTGTGACACCATAAATAAATAATGGATAATAAAAACGAAATTATATATATATCTATATATATATATATATATATATATCGACATATATGTATAAATAATATATGGAATACCTTCACCAAACTTCTCTACTGTCAGCTCCCTCCTTCCGGGAGGGAGCTGTCAGGCTTCCACTGCAGGGGGGCGTGTCGCGTCTGAAGGGGGGTGTGATGTGGGGATGATCTTCCATTGGGGGCGGAGCATGGGGCGTGACCGCGATTAAATTATTGGTATTGTGAAGCAGGGGGCTCCTGGCCGAATCGGGAGGGTAGGCAAGTCTGATGTTCACTATCCCGGTCAGAATCCTGGCACCATCATCCCAAAGCTAAGTAGTGGGGTTAGGGGGAGGGTTAGGTTTAGGGTGAGGCACTAGGGAAGGGTTAGGTTTAGGCACCGGGGAGGGGGAGGATAGATTTAGGCACCGGGGAGGGGGAGGGTTAGGTTTAGGGTGAGGCACTAGGGGAAGGCTTAGGTTTAGGCACCAGGGAGGGGGAGGATAGGTTTAGGCAACGGGGAGGGGGAGTTTAGTTTTAGGCATCGGGGAGGGGGAGGATAGGTTTAGGCACCGGGGAGGGGGAGGATAGGTTTAGGCACTGGGGAGGGAGGGTTAGGGATTAGGTGGTTCGGATACTTACTTCTAGGCATCAGGATTGCAACCTGGTCAGGATGGCGACATCCCGTACCCTTCCCATATATATATATATATATATACACATATATATATATATATATATATATATATGCTCACACACACATAATTAAGTTGGAAAATAATTTAAACACACAAATGTACACAGTAAATTACTTTTTACCTCTCAAAACATATATTAAACTTGTTTCTCTATTTAAATCAGAAATAAAATATTAATTTAAGGAACAGTGACAATTTTTTTAATCATTTTCTTTTATATAGCCCCAGCATATTGTTTGTTAGGCTAAATTAAATGTTTGTCGATGTACAGTATGTCACCCAATAACATTTCATATAAAAGTTATATATTATATTTAGTGTTGTCTTTGTGTGTTCGCCGCCATTTTTATGTTTGTTTAATTTTTTATCTTTTTTAAGCTAATGAAACTGAAACCCCCAAAACCGGCCATTCAGTTCCACTGCGCTTGCGTCAGACGGCAAGCTAACTCATGCATAAGCAGAACTATAGAGACTGGGCCGGTAAAAAGGTAAGATAACTATCACCTATCCGGCACCAGTATCGCCTGGACGGTAGAGTAGCACTCTTATTTGTTTTAGTCAGGGCTAATTTTCTGGAAAAATAGGTTAAGGAACTGGGAGTGGAGCTATAGAAAAAACAATTATATATATATATATATATAGTATTTAGAAAATAAGCTGATCAAAAGGGCCTTTAAAATAGAACTTATCTTATGGAAAATGCTTGTTCATGCTTAAAAACAGGGCTGGTGTTAGTAAATGCTGGCGATAAGTAGTTTTTTCTCGTCACAATACTGTACGTGGTGTTAAAATACAGGTAGTATAGTTATCAACGCAATAGTCGACCCCTATGTTCTTCATGTACTGGGGAGGGAGTGCTAGCCTGGGTCTGAGAGATCTGAGTCTGAGAGGACCGGCTAATCGAGAAAGAGACAACACAACAACAAGTAGTAACTCAGTCCTTCGTCAGCTACAATCATTCCGCACAGTCTATATAACAGAGGTCTCTGACTGTTTATTGCTAAGAACCAACCAGTCCCTGTACAGTAAGAGCCTCACTATGGGGCTGACTCAGTTGTACTCAGAACCCCAAAGTTTCAGGTGTGTTTGGTTTTCAGCAAAACTGAACCGCTCATCTCTAGTAAGATTTGGTATGGGATCCAGGGGGTCAGAATCCCGACGCCGGGATCCCGACAGGGCAGGGGCATCTTAAGAGAGGAGGGGGACCGTGTACAATCCCCGTGCGGGGCCCCCTCCTCTCTCCTCGGTGGCCGGCTCTACTGCGCTGCGCAGAATGCCGGAAAATGGCCGCGGTGGCCATTTTTCTGGCGTTCTCCGCATGCGTAGTAGACTCCAGGCACACTCAAGTGCCCGGAGTCTACTGCGCATGCGCAGAAAACCGGAAAATGGCCGCGGCGGCCATTTTCCGGTGTTCTGAGCAGCGCAGGCACCCGACGTGGGACCACGGACAGATATCTCCGATCCTTAGATTTAGGGAAAGTTTTATTTTTGCAGGTATCCTGAGAAAACAGCTGTTTCCGGAGGATTTCCACAAAATATTGTCGCTAAAGATGCCTCTGAAAGTGCATTAATGCACCTCCAGACACACAAATGCTGCTTGTGTCGGTATTTGCACCCAGTTTATGGTTCAAACACATGAAATGGCAATAGCTGCTTTACAAAACATCAGGATATTACTCCCTGAGTGCACGTGGAGAACCACTGCAGGGGCATGAAGAGTACAAGGCTCAGCAACTCCCAAAAGTGCGCAGAGCAGATGCTGAGGCAATTTATCAGCCGGCCGAGGAATTTATCCATGCATCTATTTATCCATTCCATACATGGCTCTGTGTCCGCAGACTGTGCTCGGTGCCATGTACTGCTCCTGTATTATACCTAGTATGTGACATGGCTGACACACAGGGGACTATTTACTAAGCAGTGTTAGGAGATAAGTGATAAGGTGCCAGCCAATCAGCTCCCAACTGTCATTTTTCAAATACAGCCTGTGAGATGACAGTTGGGAGCTGATTGGCTGGCACCTTATCACTTGTCACTCTGTCTCCTAACACTGCTTAGTAAATAGACCCCTTAATCTGTACCACACATGTCCTCACAATATATTCATCAAAGACACAATGTTATCAGAGGCTTATTTACTAAGCCCTGGATGGAGATAAAGTGGAGGTTGATAAAGTACCAGCCAATCAGCTCCTAACTGCCATGTCACAGGCTGTGTTTGAAAAATGAGTTAGGAGCTGATTGGTTGGTACTTTGTCTCCCTCCACGGCTTAGTACATAGACCCCTTAATCACAGCTACAGATCTGTCTGTCATGCTATAGGGTCTCCTAATATAGAGTCTGATTAAGAGATGGACGCTGCTGCGATTTTGTACGCAGCGGCTGTGCCAAAATATGCAAATGCCGCTGCCGTGATTTTTATTGAGATGCTCGCCGCCAGCTTCACAACGCCAAGCGAATGCGCACAATGACGCAGCATTGGTTGCAGATCAGTCGATTATTCGAAGTAACCCTGTGGTTACTCAGGATGGCCACCGAAACTGAGACGCCGGAGCATTTGCAACTGCACACGGGATTGCAGCCCTCAAAACGGACACAAACAATTCTCCTTGACTGTGGATCACACTGTGGCAAAATCCTCGCTGCGACCGCCGCCGCCGGTAATGAAATATGACACATGCACAGATCAACGATAATCGCTCAACCGCATAAAAATCGCTACAGCGTTCACCTCTGGGTCAGGCCTATAGTCACATGATGCTGCCACCTTGCTACCTACAGTGTTAGCGCTTCTAGCGCCCCATTTATCAACCAGTTGTATCAATCACAAAAACTCACTGTGTATGATAAATGGTGCTCCAGCCAATCAGCTTCCAACTGTCATTTTTGAAACAGGTGACAGTTGGGACATAGGGCCTGATTCAGAGCCGAACGCTCTGACCTCCTCCATGAAAATGGAGCGGCCTCCTGGCCGCTCGCATAGCTGTGGGTGACCACCCACAGCATATGCGAGCGTCCATGATGATGGTCGCGATGGTCTCGACCATCGCGACCATCGGGCTTGGGACGGAGACCCTGCGGTAGGGTCTCGCTGCCGCAAGCCCTGGAGTGATTTTGGCTCTATCAAAATCACTGTCCTATACCTACAAAATCACTCCCACTGACATCACTAGTGATGTCAGTGGGGCCGGCTTCAGACGGTAGGCGTTCCCATGGGAACGGCTCCGTCTGGCAGGCACGCCCCCGGCACACCCACCAAAGGGGGCGTGTTGTCAATCAACATCGACAACACGCCCCCTTTGGTGCGAGACCCGGAGCGATGGAGAGCCCGTAGCTCGCCGGGTCTCGCGCATGCGCATGACGGAGCTCCCTCCGTCGTGCGCATGCGAGCGGGTCTGAATGACCCCCATACTTGGCTACTTTTGAAAAAGCATTTCAGGGAGATTGTGAAAGCAGCACCTATGAGCGCGGCGGTAAAGTGGGCGTGTACTGCTACATCTGAGAAGCGTGTCATATAACTGATTTACATGCACATGTAAATGAGCCCCAAAGCAGTTGAAAACACACTGATACTTTTCAGAAAATGCATGTAGCCATAGGGATCATTGTGCCTTATACCCAATGCAGGGAAATTATACTAATGATCCCATTTGAATGTATATATCTCTGGGCTTTTTTTTTTTTTCAAATAATTTTTATTGAAACACTTCACATATTCACAATCAAAAATTTCAAAAACAATAGTACATTGAAAAAAATAACATTTGGCATGTAGTACATATATGACATTGTCTATGTATTCATAAATATTAAAATTACTTTCACGCGATAGTTGCATTATTCACTTAAATGCTTCGTAAAAATAATTTTTGCTTTTTTTTTTTTAACTGAGATAGAACACAATTCTGCAGATAATATTAGAAATCTTCAATATCTTCAACATATAAAATCAATATCAACCAATAACTATAAAGAATAAAAAAAGAGAAAACAAAAACAAATTAAAAATAAATAAATAAATAAAAAACTCTCTATCCCGCCCCCCACCCACCCAGAAGAAACAAGGATCCTCTCGTATTCAGAATGTTCTGGGGCCAACTGCAGTAATATCTATTAGAGGGTTATATTCAATGGTCTGAAGTGTATACCATGAGGTATCCTTCACACTATTATAAATCTGACATTGCACATCTACAGATAAAGTGGATATAAATGACTCCCACATATTGAAACATTTTTTGCCTTTAGTTTCCTTTTCTAATACTACTTCTACCCAATCCATTCGAAAAATATTAAATAATTTTGCCTTAAATAACGCAAAAGATGGGGAAGTAGTCGAGATCCATTCCTGCAATATTGCCTTGCGTGCTGCCGCGCTGATTGCTAAAAGCAGTCTTTTACTTCCCCTACTAGCTCTCATGTCTATAGGAATAATGCCAAAAATTGCCCATTCTGCTATAAAAGGGACGTATTTAAGTATAGATGTTTCCGCATATCTTTTTATTTGTAGTCAAAATCCTCTGACTGGGCACAACCAAAAACAATGGTATAAATCAGCATTATTTTCTCCAAATCTATAGCAGGAATGAGAAGTTGTACGTCCCATTAAGAAGCTTCTGTGCGGTGACATATAAGCTCTGTGGAAAATATTTAAAAACATCTCCATAGAGGGCCTGATTCAGAGGCACTCGCAAAAAGCGCAGGGCTGGTTTTTTTAGGAGTGGCCTCCTGGCCGCTCGCATAGCTGTTGGTGACCACCCACAGCTATAGCGAGCGGCCATGATGATGGTCGCGATGGTCAAGACCATCATGACCATCAGGCTTGTGACGAGACCCTTGTGGTAGGGTCTCGTGGCCGCAAGCCCCAGAGAGCTTTCGGCTGAAACAGCTCAGATTAATCCCCCGATTTGTAACCTCCAGGTGTTATTTACTAAGCGCTCTCTGCTGGTGAGACGTCTGCCCAGTCTCCATGTTGAATCATCTTTACATTGTGTAACTCTAAACCAGGTCCAAAGTGTTTCCAGCATCTCACCGTATCATACGTTGCCCGTGGGGCACTGCATAAAGGGCACAAATACAGGAGACACTGCATATGGGGACAACTACAGGGGGCACTGCATAATGGGCACTTTTGCCTGAAAGCCAGTGGGGGGGGAAGCCTAAAGGTGCCTACACACATAGCGATGTGCTCACGATCCGACCTGCACGATTTCCCCTGAACTCTCCCCAGGCAGCTCCCCAGCAGTCGTGGTCAGGATTTGGAGTAAAAAATATCCAGGTGGATGTAGTTTTAAAACGTAGTTTATGTGGCTCTGGCTTTTCCAATATATTTTATGTGGAAGTGGTTTGTTGCAGTGTAATCCTAAATGGCTTTTTCAGTGTACTTTATGTGGACCTGGCTTATTTCAATGTATTTTATGTGGATCTGGTTTGTATTTTCAATGTACTGGGTTCGCCCCCAACGTAACTAAAAACGGGTGTGATACAAGGTTATACTCCTGCAAATGTCACACCAAAGGCATGCACATGCGGCGTGGGCATGTGACAGCTAGGCAACACCCCATTTTTTGAGCGCGCGCCGGAGGCGCGCGCATGCTGTCCATCTTTCATTCAACTACATATATTTTTCAGCACTTTGCCTCTGACAGGTTAGCCACCCCTGGACTCAGTAGTCACAGCAGCTGACATTCTGTGGTATTTTGAGACCACGCTCCCTTACTGTGATACCACACCTCCTCACAATGAGGCCACGCCCACTCCGCAATATTACTGCTTCTTGAGGGGGGGGGCGCATTTTGACTGCTCGCACTGGGAGCCTCTGACCCTAGAAACTGCCCTGTCCCCTAGTATTGGATGCATGATCCATATTTGTTTTAAAGTGTTGATAGTAATTAGAGATGGCTTCCCTCAAAATTGGTGGTTTGGAGAGAAGATTATATGTCTGGTTTTTTTTAATAGAACAGCTTCATAATGGGGGTAAGGTGAAATCAGGGAGATTGCTGGACTCTTCAGGGAGTCAGGGAGATTACTACTGTTTCAGGGAGTCTCCCTGACAATGAGGGAGAGGTGGCAAGTATGAGTTGGGAGCTGATTGGCTGAAGCACCATTTATCATACACAACGAGTTTTATCACTCGTTGTATATGATAAATCTCTTTGATAAATGAGGCCCCTAGTCTCTACTTTAAGTCTGAGACACGCACCTCTACCGTGTAGCAGTTGGGAAGCCGACGGACATAATCCCGACCGCCGGCTTCCCGACTGTCTAATCCCGGCAAGTGTCTAATCACAGGCGTTTAAATCCCGATGCCTGTCATTAGACCTACGCCGGGAGCCCTACACCTGGCTTACCAATCAAAGGTAAACTGGACGCCAGGCGCGGACAGCCGTAAGGGGGGAGGGTTAGGTTTAGGGCTCCCGGGGGGATTTAGGGTTAGGCACCCCCCCCCGGAGGTTAGGGTTAGGCTAGGGGAAGGGGGGGTTAGGGTTAGGCACCCCCGGGCTGTTAGGGTTAGGCACCCCCCCGGGCGAGGAAGGGGGGGTAGGTTTAGGCACTTAGAGGGGGGATTAGGGTTAGTCACTTGGGGGGGAGGATAGGGATAGGCACCCCCCCGGGGCGAGGAAGGGGGGTGGGTTTAGGCACTTAGAGGGGGGATTAGGGTTAGGCACTTGGGGGGGAGGTTAGGGTTAGGCACCCCTAAGTTAGGGTTAGGGCACAGAATAGGGTTAGCAAATACTTACCTTGGACAATCTGGATTTTCACCCCTGCCAGGCAGCCGCTGTCATGCTGATTCCCCTCTACCCCTTTTCTGTTATTGTGCCTTAAGACGGTTACTATCTGGTTAGCGTTACTTCTGTTTAATGGGTTGGGTATGGAATCCCGGCACTTGGAATTCCGGCTGTCAAAACACCAACAGCGGCATCCCGATGCTGAGGATCCCGATAGGGGATAAGTAAGTATGCTATCCGTCCCCCCCTTCACCCCCTAACCCTCCTTTTATCTACCCTAACCCTCCCTACCCTGCACCCTAACCCTCCCGGTCAGGGCCGGATTAATAATGGGGCGGGTGAAGCTTCAGATCCAGGCCCATATGAAAATAAGCCTTTTAGGATCCACTCCAGCGCAGAGAGAAAAAAAAAACTCCTGTAACCACCTACAGGACTGAAATGCTCCGAGGCCCGTCCATTCACCTCCTGGCCGGCCAATCCGAGTTCCGAATAGGGATGGCCATCGGCCATCGATGTTTCAAAAACATCGATGATTGGTGGTCGATATCAACTAGTTTTGCCATCGATTACAGAGAACCAATGGTGGGTGGGGATGGGGATGGCGGATGGGGTGCGTAGCTTCGTTCTGGTCGGCCCGGCAGTGGACGCTTGGAGATGATGTCATCTCCAAGCGCCACTGAAGCTGGTCAATCAGGCGGCATGCGGCACGATCCTGGTCATTGTTACCTGGGTCGCGCCGTTTACACTGCAGGGTGACACGGGAACGACCCGTGCTCAACCCTGCAATCCAGCCGGGTCGGATCCCCGGGCCAGTAGACCCGGGCTGATCCATTTACACCGCCTAAAATCCCGGGATGATCTGTGTTCACGTGCATCAACCCGGGATTTTTAAGTCGGTGTAAAGGTGGTATCTGAGAGCTGCAGTTTTTGGATTTATATTTTATATTATCTGGTCATACCTGATTTGACAATGACAATTATAGTCTCAATACATAGAAAATTCAAGTTTAACAGCATAATTTAAATTTAAAACACATCAGAAAGCAAATTGTTTACATGCACAGATTGTTAGCTCTTTTGGAAGGAATGTCTTAACCAGTTTCCATATATAAGTCTATTTATTAAAGGAAGAACTCACTGCTGGAACCAGACCATCAATGAAAGAATTTGGTTACCAGGCAACCGATTACTTAAAACTGTGTTTATTCAAATGCTATGTTTTTCCCATGTGTAAGCTCCGCTATAGTGATGCTTGACTGTTTCGAAAATGTATGTACGGTCCATCCCCACATAGAGCTGGTGTTATGCCAAAGCGTAACGTCCAGACTGTGCATCAGAAACATCTACAGTGAGGCAACACAATCTGCACTTATAAAACTGAATTGTGACATTGTCTCAGGAATTGTTTGGCGCAATCTGCAGGCAGGAAGCTGGAGACGGCCGTGTTTATCGTCGGTGGGCAGCTGAGAGCAGGCAGGGTCTCATTGGAAGCACAATTAAGCCCTGGGGTTGTTGCTCGTTCATCCTACAAATGTGCAACACTGTGAAAAAATAGGAAGCTGTAAATATTTTTGGTCTAAAGCTGGATACACACTGAACAGTTATAAGTAACTGCAGATGATGGCTGTTCATATACACTGAACAAGCATAATCTGTGTCCTGTGTGTTGGAGGGGGGCGCGTCCCCCAGCGGCTGCCGATGCAAGTGTACGGGCGGTCGGCTGACCGCCCGTACACACAGCACGATGCCCCAATATATCTGCAGCACAGTCGACGCGATATATCTGAGAACGACGTCGTTCACAGACATATCGCTGGTACACACTGGCCGACGGGCGCCCGATATATTAGCCGATCGATTGATCGGCCAATATATCTGCCAGTCTGTACCCAGACTACAAATGCACCAGTATGACAGGAGCCTGACATCAATGCTTGTGAAGGAGCCTACTATTCGAACAATCTGAGGGCCTGATGCAGCAAGGATCGCTGATGCCATTGTGGCAGCCAGCGTGTATGCAGTTCTGTTACTAAATTATGCAAATGACTGCCATCGCAATGCCGCAGCAGGACAACATTAAGACGACCACTTCCCTTTACTCACATCCGTTATACCTTGCAAGTCTGCGAAAACATCGGTACCATCGAGTACCATTGGAGCCTCATGCACAATTAAGGCAGGTTAGACCTCACTAAAAAACTGCTAAACTTCCTGTCGGTATCTAGGGCTCAGGCTGCGTACGCTGTCGCAGGGGCTTAGTTATGTATACCCTGTAATGGCGTTCACCACCCCCCAAACGGTACTTCCCATCAATCACTCTGCGACGGGCCTGTGTAGTAACTGCGATCGCAGTCCCGATCACAGTGGCTGTTTCGCGCACTTCGATGCATATGTATGTGCAGGACGCAACAATCGACCCGGTGCGTACGTTTTTGCACTTGTGATCCTTGCTGAATCAGGCAAGGATCTGAGGACCTCATTCAGAGGCGGCCGTACGGTCTACGACCGCATGGCCGTCTCGATGTTTGGCCAGTGCGCATGCGCACGAGGAAGCCGCTCCCTCGTGCGCATGCGTGAGACCCGCTACGACCGCCAGCGCCGGTCGTAGCGGGTCTCTTTCCAAAGGGGGCGAGCTGTCGATGTTGATTGACAGCTCGCCCCATTCGGAAAGCGGGCCGGGGGGGTGGCAGCCCAAATGGAGGCGTTCCCATGGGAACGCCTGCCGTTTGGGGGAGGCCCCACTGACATCACTAGTGATGTCAGTGGAGAGCTTCCGGCTCTGACAGAGCCAGAAGCTCTCCGGGGCTTACGACAAGTGGGACCCTACCCTAGGGTCTCGTCGTAAGCCCCGATGGTCGCGATGGTCTCTGACCATCGCGACCATCACCCGAGCGGTCGTTAGAGCTGTGGGTGTAAACCCACAGCCTAACGACCGAAACAGAGGCAGACGGTCAGGATGCAAGCGGCCGCCCGTTTTATGAGCGACCGCTTGCATCCTCCGACCGCCTCTGAATGAGGCCCTGAGTCTCAGTCTGTGGCCTCTTGCTGCCTCCATTCCCCTCTTCACATCATGTCACATGCACACTGCTGAAAGAGAGGAGCCGCGTTGTATGAGGAGCAACAAGAAGGTAAGTGTGGTTGTGGTTGGGTCTGGAGACAAGACTCAGACAAAGCAGAGCCGGCTTGGAAGGCAGAAGATGGGCTGGCTGGGGAGACAGAAGGGGGGCTGGCTAGAGACACAGAAAGGGGCCTGGCTGGGTAGATAGTAGAGGGTCTGGCTGGGGTGATAGAAATGGGGTCTGGCTCAGGAGACATAAGGGGGGCTGGCTGGGGAGACAATAGCTGGCAGGAGATACAGAAGGGGGGTGGTAGGAGACACAGAAGGGGGTATGGATGGCTAGACATAGAAGGGGGTCTGGCTGGAGAGAACAAAGGGGGTCTGGCTTGGGAGACAGATTGGGATCTGGCTGGGGACAGAAAGGGGGCTGGCAGGAGCTGGAGAGACACTGCAGGGCTGGAGTTGCAGAAACACGGGGGGGCCTCCCTATTTTGTTATTCTTGGACCCAGTGGCATAACTTGGGGAGGTCGAGCAGGGCATGTGCCCTGGGTGCCATCGGACCGGGCGATGTGGGGGGCGACATCGGCAGTCTAGGGCACATGCGATCCGCGGCACTACACATTAAAACATACACGGCGGTGTGTTTGTTTTAGCACTGAAGCCAATTAGAGTCGGACAGACTCTTATTGGCTGCTGCACCCAGGGCCAGAGCCGGGCTGGAGCTCACTCATCAGCTCCGCCTACCAGCTCCCGCACTGGGTGAAGTGCCGAGCGGGATGGGAGCAGCGGACAGTGTCAGCGGGTGCAGGAGCAGGGATTCCGTTAAGTAAATTATGTGTTGTGTGTGTGTCGTATGTGTAAAAGTCACTACTGCTGGGGGCACTGCATATTTGGCACTAAAGGGGGCACTATATATTGGGCACTATTATGGCACTATATAAGGGGCACTAATGGGGGCACTATATATTGGGCACTACTGGGGGCACTATATATTGGGCACTACTGGGGCACTGCATAAGGGGCACTATATATTGGTCACTGCGTAATGGGCACTACTGTGGGCACTGTATAAGGGACACTATATATTGGGCACTACTGGGGGCACTGCATAAGGGGTACTACTGGGGGGGCAATGTATAAGGGGCACTGTATAAGGGGCACTGGATAATGGGCACTATATTTTGGGCACTAATGGGGGCACAGCATAAGGGGCACTACTGGGGGCACTATATACTGTATTGGGCACTACTGGGGGCACTGTATAATGGGCTCTACTGGGGGTACTGTATAAGGGGCACTGGATAATGGGCACTATATATTGGGCACTAATGGGGCACAGCATAAGGGGCAGTACTGGGGGCACTGCATAAGGGGCAGTACTGTGGGCACTATATACTGTATTGGGCACTACTGGGGGCACTGTATAATGGGCTCTACTGGGGGTACTGTATAAGGGGCACTGCATTATGGGCACTATATATTGGGCACTACTGGGGGCACTGTATATTGGGCACTACTGGAGGCACTATATAAGGGGCACTACTGGAGGGACTATATATTGGGCACTGCATAAGCAGCACTGCTTAATAGGCATTAATGGGGCACTGCATAATGAGCACTACAACAGGGGACATTGCATAAGGGGCACTACTACTGGGGGCATTGCCTAAAGGGAATTGCTACTGGGGACATTGCATAAGGAGCACTACTACAGTGGGCATTGCATCAGGGGCACTACTATTGGGGGCATTGCCTAAAGGGCATTGCTACTGGGGACATTGCATAAGGAGCACTACTACAGTGGGCATTGCATCAGGGGCACTACTATTGGGGGCATTAAGGTGCTGTTCCCAGAGTGATGAGAAACAGTGGTGTGTCATGTTGACACGCCCACATTTTTCAGTGCCCATGCCCCTTGTGGCATGTGGTCACGCCCACTTTTTGGCAAGTGCATATGGGGGGCTCCATTTTTCATCTTGCCCTGGGCTCCAAATACCCTAGTTACGCCACTGCTTGGGCCCCACAATTTCTAATGGCAGCCCTGCTACCCTATGACCAGTGTACATTTTTTTCAAATTATTTTATGATGACACGTTGCAGGTGGCACCGGCCAGGAGACTTGCCCATTCTTCCGGGAGGCTCCCGGACATCTCGGGAGGGTAGGCAAGTGTGCATTAGATGCTAATAGCAGATATCTCATTGCTTGCTATGGGCCATGTATCACTCTTGCTTCTTTGCAATTGAATCATATTACTAAATTCAATGGTGCCGGTTCTATCACATCAGTCAAGAGGATGTAGGTTTCAGTGTAAAAGTGCCCAATCTATTGAACTGCATTGATGGTTATGAGGCCTGAGAAAAGTACGGCTGCAGCATAAGCTATAATTTCAGGCACATATCATGTGTTGTGATGTTAGATCGATGTCACAGTATGTGTCAGTAAACTGTGTCTGACGCCAATTAGTTCCGTCATGTCTCAGAGGTCAGCGTCAGGAGACCTCACCCCTCCATTTAATGAGTATATCTTTTGAAGCCTGGGAAATTGCAATATCTACTTGTCTGCGTAGACTTCAAAAAACCAATACGCAAAGCTCCTCTGATTATGCTGCCTTTGTCTGATAAGTAACATGCCTAGACTTCCGGAATGGCAGTTACTTTACTACTGTATATCATTTACATATATTTATGCCTTAGGGGCCTTTTCTGTATTGTACATAAAGCCAATGGTTTACGTATATATCCGATGTTTGTAGGCGTGCCAAGCTCAGGGTCTGCATTGTCGGATGCAGACTTCCTGGACCTGGCAGAGGGGGAAGAGTATACTTTGGCTTACGCAGCCTGGCCGAGGGCAGCGACCATCGCAACCGATGGCCAGGATGGTGATCTGAAGCAGCGTCTCCAGACGCTGCGCTCGGATCGCAGATGCATGCAGGAGGTAGTGATTTCCTACAGAAACCTTCTGATGCATTTGCATTTTAGTTGGACAATATTGCAATACCGTCCATATTGGAAGCTCCGTATTTGCAGGATATACCCGCAAATATTAAGGATCCCCTGGATGTACGATGGAAAGACCGCGACTGAAGCAGACCCCATAGCTTTCTATGGGTGCTGCTAGGCTCTCAGATTTACCAAACTGGGGGGAGGTTCTGCCCGCTCGCACATGTACCGCAGAACGTCAGCACTTGCGCAGTAGTGCAAAGCAGAGAGTGATTACGGATGTGTTCACCTTATGGCTACTGATCGCCGGCATGTCCCGCCACTCAGTAATAAATACATTCAGCCAAATAAGGATTCCTTATCGCCACGAATTACGGCTATAAGAAATCCTTTATATAAATAGGGGCCGGACAATGCAAGTGACTGACTATCCTCGTCTTTCTGACATAAACAAATGAATATACGGTAATTACGCCTCACCCATACCTATTGACAGGCCAAGTTTTAGGGCAATAATTACAGTAACATTATGCTTAATAATACATACACAGCAGATTCATGGACTGCTAATTGTACTTCATCTAACTGCCTGGCAGACCATTACGCTGGGAATTGTTAATTAGACGACACAGCTCAAGAGAAATGAAACTAATAATATGTAGCAGAATTACGTTCCCGCTGTTAGAACATTGGTCTGTAAATATAACGAGGGTAATAATCTTTATTATACCGCGATATACTCAGAGGAACTGTCACACCTGTCACCTGATTTTCCTGGCCGAGCGCCTGATTCACCAGCGGGCGATAATGCGATTGAAGCTGCAATTTTCGCACAAACACAAATGCGAAAATATCCTAATGCCTGCCAAAGCAAGGCCGGCCTAAAGACGCCCCCTGCTGTCTTCTCATATCCGTCCAATGTCGCACTCCTGCGTACATATTGGTACCATTGACGCACATCAAGCCGTTACGCAGCATGTACGGCAAGTCTGACCAGCCGCAGACACTGCAGCTCTCCTCGCACGCAGAGAGGTCTCGTGCTGCGAATGCCATCGCAATGGCTAATTTATGCATGCACATGAAACGGCGTTTAAACCGACATAGTCCTGCATTTACCTAATCAAGCCCCGTTACCCCCCGCAAACGTGAATTACACACATGCACAATGGCAAATAATCGCTTGATCTGCGTAAATATCGGCATTGTGTGTACTACTGTATCAGGCCCAGAGACCAGGAAATCCATCGATTCAGATATATTTATTATGGTCAGTATGTCGACACTTCCTGCCTCGGCTAAATTCCCGGGTACCCGAGTCTGTCTGAAAGGTGCCTACCCGGGAACATGTTCCCGGGTAGCCGCCCCTGCAATCGACCAGGGTTTTTCCCGGGACTTAAGTCCCGGGAAATTACCCTGCTTCTGTCTGAATGGTGCTACCCGGGAATTTACTACTCCCGGGCAGCACCAAGCAGCTTTTACATTGACAGCGCAGAGCGTCCTATAGGACGCTCTATGCTGCTGCTCATTACAATGAGTTGGCAGTGCAGAGCGTCCTGTAGGATGCTCTGCGCTGCTGCTCATCACCCCCCGCACCGGTGGCTGTGGCGCTGACAAACGAGCCAGCGACCATGGCCGGGTCCTCACACCGGAGCTGGAGACCGCCGGTGGTTTGCAGCCACAGCGGGCCGCCCGCACACCCGCTGGACCCCCAGGGTAGATAGGAGTTATTATGTTATAGATAGAGGCTGCACTTTGATTGGATGGCTGCCTGCTGCATGATGATGACATCATCAGCGGCAGCCGGAGAGGGGATAGGTTAGGAAGAGCATAGGAGAGGCAGGTAATATTTAAAACTAAAAAACCTGGCTTATGTCTGAAAGGGGTCTACCTGGGAATTTCCCGGGTAGATACTGCAGTGTGAAAGGGGGGGTCTCGACCAAATACCCGGGAATTTGCACAGGAGAAATTCCCGGGTCTGAGCATGAAATTTCCCAGGTTGTATGTCTGAAAGGGGTATAAGTCAATCATACTTGCCGACAATGTCACTGCCTCCTTCGGGAGGAAGCAGCCTAGACCGGCATAGCAGGGAGGGTGTGACACTAATTTGGGGGTGGGTTTGGGAGGGTGACTGCATAATCACGGCCACGCCCCTGCCACACAATGCCAAGATTACCAGCAATGGGCAGCCGGGGACGGTGCCGCGATGACGCGATTCAGCGCGAATTGCGACATCAGCTCCCCCGGACTGCCCTCTTCCAAGGGGGAAGCGGACGCTGGCGGGAGGGAAGCAGATGCCGGCGGGGGGGTGCGGGCAGGTCGGGAGACTTGCCCAATCTTCTGGGGTGCCAGTAGCACCACCTGATTTTCGGGAGGTTCCCGACCATCTCGGGAGAGTAGGCAAGTATGAAGTGAATGTGTGATTTAGACCCTAAAGACCAAAAATCGACCCAACATCGACCAAACATCGAACCAAATCGACTTTCAGTAAATATACCCCTGAGTGTCTACGGTGGCAGTGGATTTCCATTGGAGGCGCTACCTGCTGCTGATTCACCAGACAGGCAGTCCCAAGGGAGGTGTTTACTTCCCCATGGGACTGCCAGTCCGGGCCATTTATTAGCAGAGAGCGCTTAAAATGTGAAGTCATTCTCCTGCCTTCCCGTCAGCCTTACCACCAAGAATTCAATGAGAATTGCGGCATCGGCCACCTGTGCCGCCCACTTCACTGGGGAAGGGGGTAGTCGTTGCCGGGTGGCCTCGGCCCCCCGGGAGACTTGTCCATCTTTCCGAGTGGCCCGGGAGTGCCACCTGATTTTTGGGAGCCTCCCGGCAATTCCGGAAAGGTAGGCGAGTATGTACAAGACACCATGGGCCCATACTTGCCTCTCCTCCCTGGAAGAAGCCTGGATAGGAGACACAGGGGGTCAATCAGACCCGCTCGCGAGCGCAGGATGCTTGCAAGCGGGTCGATGTTACCCCACTGCGCATGCGCATGACGGAGGGAGCTCCATCGTGCGCATGCGCGAGCCCCGACTTGCGACGGGGTAGCCGTCGCTCCGGGTCTCGCACCAAAGGGGGCGTGCTGTCGATGTTTATTGACAGCATGCCCCCTTTGCTGGGCGTGCCGGGGGCGTTGCTGCCAGACGGAGGCGTTCCCATGGGAACGCCTACCGTCTGAAGCCGGCCCCACTGACATCAGTAGTGATGTCAGTGGGCATGATTTTGGCTCTGAAAGAGCCAAAATCACTCCAGGGCTTGCGGCAGCGAGACCCTACCGCAGGGCCTCCGTCGCAAGCCCGATGGTCGCAATGGTCTTGACCATCGCGACCATCAACATGGACGCTCGCTATAACTGTAGTTGGTCACCCACAGCTATGCGAGCGTCCATAAGGCCGCTCCATTTTCATGTAGGAGGGCCCTGATTCAGAGCGAGCGCTCTGGTCAGAGCGTCCGGCTCTGAATCAGGCCCACAGGCGGCCTGTGATGAAGGGCGGGGCCAGACTATTTGCATCATTAGTCCCTGCCCCTTGTGGCAAAATGACATGACTTGCACAACTATGAATAGGGGGTGGAGCCAAAATGTTTGCGATTAGCATAGAATTGTGTTACTAGGCCCTGCCCCCCCCTATTCACGGAACCGTGATTCCAGGTATTATGTTCCCCATCCTTCCCACTTCAACAGGATGCGGGAGGAGTACCCACCCTTTCGGGTGCACGTGGGACTACCGGAAAATGGGGGAGTCTCCTGCAGGTTTCAAGAGAGTAGATAAGTATGTATGGGCCTGTTCAGAGGTGATATCAAAGCAAAAAAAAGCCAGTAACTCTGCACCTTGGTAAAACCATGTTGCTCTGGTGTAGATTTAAAATATAAAGAGATAATTAGATTACTTTCCCACCCACAAAGTTTCAGGCTGCATCCCCACTCCTGGCTTCTCCCAGAGAGGAGATGCAGCCATATACTTTGGGGGTGGGGCCGGGCTGTCACATCATTATGCCCCACCACCAACTGCGGCAAAATGGCGCAATTCACTGTCCCATAATGAGAGTTCGGGGCTAAAATGAAGCGATAATACAGGTTGAGTCTCCCATATCCAAAATGCTTGGGACCAGGGGTATTTTGGACATCGGAATATTCCGTATTTTAGAATATTTGCGTAAAATAATTAAATATCTTGGGAATGGGACCCAAATCTAAACACAGAATGCATTTATGTATTATATACACCTTATACACACAGCCTGCAGGTCATTATATACAATATTTGTAATAATTTTGTGCATCAAAAAAAGTTTGTGTACATACATGAAATACATTTATGTTTCATATACACCTTATACACACAGCCTGAAGGTTATTTTATACTATATTTTTAATAATTTGTGCTTTAAACAAAGTTTGTGTACATTGAACCATCAGAAAGCGAAGGTTTCACTTTCTCAGTCATGCTAAAAATATTCCGTATTTCAGAATATTTGGATATGGGAGACTCAGCCTGTAGATATATGTTTGTGGTTGCTGTCAGTAGCTCTTTCATGCGAGGCAGCTTGTATTTAGGATTTAGAGGTTGTTTAACGAAAGAGGCAGTCAATGAAGTGACACATGGACATATGGCGTATTTGTGTCCCTTACTATCCCCGGCTAACAAGGTCTCCGTGACATTCTGGGCCTGATTCAGAGCCGCTCGTAAGCGGCCGCTCGTTCGCTCCAAGCGATGTTCGCACAACTGCGCATGCGTATGGGTTGTAATTAGGGGTGAGCGGGTTCGGATTTCTGAAATCCGAACCCCCCCGAGCCCCCCCGATCCGAGTCCGATCCGAGTCCGGCTCGACTTTTCCCGCCTGACTCGGATCTGAAATCGAGGCAAAACGTCATCATCCCGCCTTCCGGATCCTATATAAGTTAACCGCGTCGGCGCCATTTTCTCACTCGGCTGTGGACAGTGAAGAGGGAGGGTGGGAGTTAGGGCTGTGCTGTGCTGTAACCCCCAAAGTACACTCCAGTCCAAACCAAAAAAATATATATTTTCTGTGTTTGTGAATTGTGTGCGCAGTAGCCGCACGTGCATCAACAAAGTAGTGCCAAGCGTGCGCCTGTGTCATAAGTAAAGGGCCGGCTGGCTTGACCGTTAAAGGGTGCTGTAACCCCCAAAGTACACTCCAGTCCAAACCAAAAAAATATATATTTTCTGTGTTTGTGAATTGTGTGCGCAGTAGCCGCACGTGCATCAACAAAGTAGTGCCAAGCGTGCGCCTGTGTCATAAGTAAAGGTCCGGCTGGCTTGACCGTTAAAGGGTGCTGTAACCCCCAAAGTACACTCCAGTCCAAACCAAATAAATATATATTTTCTGTGTTTGTGAATTGTGTGCGCAGTAGCCGCACGTGCATCAACAAAGTAGTGCCAAGCGTGCGCCTGTGTCATAAGTAGGAGTGAGCGGGTTCGGATTTCTGAAATCCAAACCCCCCCGAGCCCCCCCGATCCGAGTCTGATCCGAGTCAGGCTCGACTTTTCCCGCCTGACTCGGATCTGAAATCGAGGCAAAACGTCATCATCCCGCCTTCCGGATCCTATATAAGTTAACCGCGTCGGCGCCATTTTCTCACTCGGCTGTGGACAGTGAAGAGGGAGGGTGGGAGTTAGGGCTGTGCTGTGCTGCTGTTGTTAATAGGGGCTGTGTCCACTACTTCAAAGTCCATAGGGGCTGGCTGGACTGTGTTGTGCAGTCAGTTCTCCATAGGGGCTGTGTCCACTCCAAAGTCCTGTGCAGTGTCCCAGTCCTAAAGGGGTGCTGTAGTGTTGTCCAGGGGGTGCTCTGTCCATCAGGGGTGCTCCCCCCAAGTGCTAAAAAAATAATATATTTTCTGTGCTTGTGAATTGTGTGCGCAGTAGCCGCACGTGCATCAACAAAGTAGTGCCAAGCGTGCGCCTGTGTCATAAGTAGGGGTGAGCGGGTTCGGATTTCTGAAATCCGAACCCCCCCGAGCCCCCCCGATCCGAGTCCGATCCGAGTCAGGCTCGACTTTTCCCGCCTGACTCGGATCTGAAATCGAGGCAAAACATCATCATCCCGCCTTCCGAGTCTCGCGGGTTTTGGATCCTATATAAGGTACCCGCGTCGGCGCCATTTTCTCACTCGGCTGTGGACAGTGAAGAGGGAGGGTGGGAGTTAGGGCTGGCTGGGCTGTGTAGTGTAGTGTAGTGCTGCTGTTGTCCACTACTTCAAAGTCCATAGGGGCTGGCTGTGTTGTGCTGTGCTGCTGTTGTTAATAGGGGCTGTGTCCACTACTTCAAAGTCCATAGGGGCTGGCTGGACTGTGTTGTGCAGTCAGTTCTCCATAGGGGCTGTGTCCACTCCAAAGTCCTGTGCAGTGTCCCAGTCCTAAAGGGGTGCTGTAGTGTTGTCCAGGGGGTGCTCTGTCCATCAGGGGTGCTCCCCCCAAGTGCTAAAAAAATTATATATTTTCTGTGTTTGTGAATTGTGTGCACAGTAGCCGCACGTGCATCAACAAAGTAGTGCCAAGCGTGCGCCTGTGTCATAAGTAAAGGGCCGGCTGGCTTGACCGTTAAAGGGTGCTGTAACCCCCAAAGTACACTCCAGTCCAAACCCAAAAAAAAATTATTTTCTGTGTTTGTGAATTGTGTGCGCAGTAGCCGCACGTGCATCAACAAAGTAGTGGACGGGAAGAGGTGGCTCTTTCCACCATTTGCACGCCCCCTGCAAGTGCTGAAAGGAGCACCCACAGTCCACTTGCTGATATGCAAATTGAAGATGTCACTGTTGAAGTAAAACAGGATGAGGATATTGGTGTAGCTGGCGCTGAGGAGGAAGTTGGCGAGGAGGATTCTGATGGTGATGTGGTTTGTTTAAATCAGGCTCCGGGGGAGACAGTTGTTGTCCGTGGGATGAAAAAGCCCATCACGGTCATGCCTGGGCAGAAGACCAAACATTCCACCTCTTTGGTCTGGCAATATTTCTATCCAAATCCGGACAACAACTGTCTTGCCATATGTACCTTATGTAAAGGTGGAATAAGTAGGGGTAGGGGCGTTAACCACCTAGGAACATCCTCCCTTATACGTCACCTGCAGCGCGTTCATAATAAGTTACTGTCAAGTTCAGAAACTTTGGCTAAGACCGTAAGCAGTCCAGGGAGACCTAAATCCCGTTGTCCTGTTGTATCCAAGCGCCTGCAAACCACACCGTCAACTCCCTCCTCGTCAATTTCCTCCTTAGTCAGGATCGGAAGTAGTCCTGCAGGCCATGTCACTGGCATGACTGACTCTCCTATCGGGGATTCCTCCGGAGGATCCTGCATTGCTACGCCTCCTGCTGCCGCTGCTGCTGTTGCTGCTGCTGGGAGTCGTTCATCATCCCAGAGAGGAAGTAGGAACACCACTACTTTTACTAAACAATTGACCCTCCAACAGTCCTTAGCGAGGAGGATGAAGTACGACAGCAGTCATCCTGAAGCAAAACGTATAACTGAGGCCTTGACTGCTATGTTGGTGTTAGACATTGATTAGTTAGCATTTGTGGTCAGCTGTAGCATGTCTCAATCAGACTTTCTTTAAGTTTAGAATCAGTATAGAGGCAGCCGTGGATGTCGATGGCAGCCGTGTATTATAAGCACTAAGTGTGTTATAACACAAAGTGTAATTATATAACAGTTAAAAAAAAACAATAATCTACATAAATTTGCAACTGGACTGAACATCTTCTATTTCTTGTCATCCCTGCAGGTATGTTACCCATTCTACAAGCTGCATAGTCTAACTAGTGCTTTGCAATCACTCAGATCAGCTGTTTGGATTTTAAAAAGTATGTTACCCATTCTACAAGCTGCATAGTCTAACTAGTGCTTTGCAATCACTCAGATCAGCTGTTTGGATTTTAAAAAGTATGTTACCCATTCTACAAGCTGCATAGTCTAACTAGTGCTTTGCAATCACTCAGATCAGCTGTTTGGATTTTAAAAAGTATGTTACCCATTCTACAAGCTGCATAGTCTAACTAGTGCTTTGCAATCACTCAGATCAGCTGTTTGGATTTTAAAAAGTATGTTACCCATTCTACAAGCTGCATAGTCTAACTAGTGCTTTGCAATCACTCAGATCAGCTGTTTGGATTTTAAAAAGTATGTTACCCATTCTACAAGCTGCATAGTCTAACTAGTGCTTTGCAATCACTCAGATCAGCTGTTTGGATTTTAAAAAGTATGTTACCCATTCTACAAGCTGCATAGTCTAACTAGTGCTTTGCAATCACTCAGATCAGCTGTTTGGATTTTAAAAAGTATGTTACCCATTCTAATCTAGCAAGCAACATATTGCTCTTACATTTCTGCATAATGGATTTTATTTCTGTTAGCAAAGATATAGATGTAATGACTTGATTGTATTTTGTATTACCTGGGTGGGGGATGTTGTTCAGTGATGCCTAGTTTATGGTAGGATACTGCTTGTGTTTACACAAACCCAGTGCCAAATTTCTTCATTGATTAGTTAGCATTTGTGGTCAGCTGTAGCATGTCTCAATCAGACTTTCTTTAAGTTTAGAATCAGTATAGAGGCAGCCGTGGATGTCGATGGCAGCCGTGTATTATAAGCACTAAGTGTGTTATAACACAAAGTGTAATTATATAACAGTTAAAAAAAAACAGTTGAACAAACAATGAACAACATCTACAACAAAGTAATTACAATATCATTCCTTACCAGTAGTTTGTGTGCTGTGCATTATTGATTGTATTGCAAAAATGTATCAAAAACTTCTATTAATGATCTCACTCCATGGAATCATCTCTAAGACTACTACATCCTTTACTCTCCCTGCAGCTCATCCTTTTGTACATATTGCTGCCTCAGTACTTTCCTCTTCTCTTACAAACACATATGAGCTTTTAACTTATCTAAACACATTGACAATAACATCCACAACCTCTCGCCATAACAAACATTCTGTCAAATCCCACAAATATATTTATATCTCGCTCCTGTTGCTTCTATTAGCTGGTGACATATCTCCAAATCCAGGCCCAACTCACATGCCACACCCACAACAAACTATAAATCCAGCTAACCTCATAAATATTGCATGCCTCCCTTCACCATCCAAGTCACTAAAATGTGCATTATGGAATGCACGCTCTGTCTGCAACAAACTAACATCCATCCATGACCTCTTTATTTCAACCAACCTCAACCTTCTGGCAATAACAGAAACATGGCTAACACAATCAGACACTGTCTCCCCTGCTGCACTTTCACATGGTAACCTACACTTCTCACACACCTCCAGGCCTGGCAATTGTAAAGGAGGTGGGGTAGGAATATTACTCTCCCAATCTTTCACATTCACAGTTCTCCCACAGGTACCTTCACTCACATTTACATCATTTGAAGTACATTCTATCAGGACTTTCACCCCTTTCTCTCTGCGAGTTGCTGTTATCTATCGCCCGCCTGGGCCACCGCACCAATTTCTGGAACATTTTTCAGCCTGGCTCCCTCACTTCCTATCCTCAGACATCTCCACCATCATTATGGGTGATTTCAATATCCCCATTGACAGTCCACAATCTCCTCATGCCACCAAACTATTATCTCTAACCTCCTCTCTTGGCCTCTCCCAATGGACTGACTCCTCTACTCATAAGGAGGGCCACTGCCTTGATCTTGTATTTACCAGACTATGCTCAGTTTCTGATTTCACTAATGCTCCTTTCCCTCTCTCAGATCACAATCTTATCACCTGCACACTTTCCTCCATTACATCAACCTCAATGTCAGTGAAATCAACCAAACCTACTAAAACCCGCAGAAATATTAATGTGATTAACTTTCAACAACTATCTACCTCTCTACAACAACAACTCTCACCAATTTCAGCACTCACTTCTCCTGAGAATGCTGCATCACAGCTAAACCAGATTTTAGTAAAAGCCCTCGATGAAGTAGCTCCAGCTACCCATCACACTCCGCGTAGACTCAGACGTCAACCGTGGCATTCTAACTTAACAAGGCATCTACAAAAACTCTCACGTAAAGTAGAACGTCAGTGGCGAAAGTCTCGCACTCCAAGTGACTTCCTCACATATAAGTCTATCTACAACTCTTATCGTACTGCTCTGGACACTGCCAAGCAAATATATTTCCAATCTCTAATCTCTGCTCAAGCCTCTAACCCCAAGCGACTTTTTAATACATTTAAACTGCTTCTTACCCCTCCCTCACCCAAGCCACCTGCTACTATCTGTGCACAAGATCTTGCTTCCTATTTCAAGGACAAGATTGATAATATCCGAAATGAAATGTTATTCTCTTCCTCAGCTAGTGACCTACTCAATTCCCTACCTGAACCCTCTGGCACATTCTCTTCATTTGACCCCACAAATGAAGATGAAGTATCTACACTCTTCTCATCCTCCTACTCTATTACCTCTCCTCTAGATCCTATACCCTCACAAATTAGTAAAGCTCTGTCTCCTGTGCTCATCCCAACCCTAACTAAAATCTGTAATCTCTCTCTTTCTACTGGCATCTTTCCATCACTGTTCAAGCATGCAGTGATTACTCCCATTCTGAAAAAACAAAATTCTGACCCTAACACTCTCTCTAATTACCGTCCTATCTCCCAGCTCCCATGCCCCTCCAAGCTACTGGAGAGACTTGTCTACACCCGCCTCACACACTTTCTTAACACCCACAACTTATTGGACCCACTTCAGTCTGGCTTCCGTTCCCAGCACTCCACAGAGACAGCACTGACTAAGGTAGTAAATGATTTGGTCACTGCCAAGGCTAAAGGCCATTACTCACTTCTAATTCTTCTAGATCTCTCTGCTGCTTTTGACACTGTTGACCACTCTCTTCTCGTACAAACATTACAATCCCTAGGTCTTAAGGACACAGCCCTTTCTTGGTTCTCTTCCTACCTATCTGATCGCTCTTTTTCTGTTCGTTTTTCTGATTCTGCCTCCTCTTCGCTACCTCTATCAGTTGGAGTACCGCAAGGCTCTGTCTTAGGTCCTTTGCTATTCTCAATCTATACCACCTCTCTTGGCAAACTAATCCGCTCTTTTGGATTTCAGTACCATCTGTATGCGGATGATACTCAAATCTACCTATCCTCTCCAGATTTATCACCATCTGTATTGGTCCGTGTCACTGAATGTATTTCTGCCATTTCATCTTGGATGTCATCTCGCTACCTGAAACTTAATATTTCTAAAACAGAATTAATTATATTTCCACCGGCCAATAACAGTTACCAATCTGATCTCTTTATCACTGTTGATAACTCAACAATCCACCCCACCCCACAAGCTCGCTGCCTTGGTGTCATCCTTGATTCTGAATTGTCCTTTGTTCCCCACATTCAATCTGTCTCAAAATCATGTTACATACATCTAAAAAACATATACAAAATTCGACCATATCTCACACAAGACACTGCAAAAACTCTAATCCATGCACTCATTATTTCCCGCATTGACTATTGCAATAGTCTCCTTACTGGTCTTCCCAAAAACAGGCTATCGCCATTACAATCCATTATGAATGCAGCTGCGAGGCTTATCTTCCTTGCCAAACGTTCATCATCTGCTGCCCCGCTCTGTCAGTCCCTCCATTGGTTGCCAGTTTTCTACCGTATTCAATACAAAATACTGTTACTTACACATAAGGCCATTAACCGAATTACACCAACATACATCTCTTCACTCATCTCAAAATATCTCCCAACCCGACCTCTCCGCTCAGCACAAGAACTGCGTCTCTCATCCCCACGCATTACTTGCTCCCATTTACGGTTACAGGACTTTCTTCGGGCTGCACCTACTCTATGGAATGCCTTACCACACACAATAAGACTTACCTCTACTCTTCAATCCTTCAAGCGTTCCCTGAAAACTCACCTCTTCAGACAAGCTTATCAGACTCCAGAACCGACCACATAACCTTCATAGCTTCCATGTCTTATCACATCCCCTCTCACAGTCCATACATAACCTCACATATTGTCTTTCTTTCACATACTCCTGACATTTTGCCGACATTCCTATGTGACTGGATCAAGCAGCCCACCAAGAAACTCTGCATTCTGGCCAGACCAAATTGCAATATATATAGCACCTATCCTTGTGTATCAATGCCTGTTTCCCTATAGATTGTAAGCTTGCAAGCAGGGCCCTCTTACCTCTATGTCTGTCTGTTATTACCCTGTTTTGTTCTATCAATGTTTCCAATTGTAAAGCGCAACGGAATATGCTGCGCTATATAAGAAACTGTTAATAAATAAATAAAATAAATAAAAATAGACGTGCGTCCGGTATCCGCCATTAGTGCAGTGGGATTTAGACAATTGATGGAGGTAGTGTGTCCCCGGTTCCAAATCCGTCTAGATTCCACTTCACTAGGCAGGCGATATCGAGACTGTACAGAAACGTCAGAAAAAGTGTCCTCAGTGTCCTGAAAAATGCCGTTGTACCCAATGTCCACTTAACCACGCACATGTGGACAAGTGGAACAGGGCAGACTAAGGACTATATGACTGTGACAGCCCACTGGGTAGATGTATCACCTTACGCAGCAACAGCAGCAGCGTCACCAGTCGCAGCATCTCAGAAACGCCAGCTCGTTCCAAGGCAGGCTACGATGTGTATCACCGGTTTCAGTAAGAGGCACACCGCCGACAACCTCTTAGAGAAACTGAGGGAAATCATCGCCCAGTGGCTTACCCCACTTAGACTCTCCTGGGGATTTGTGATATCTGACAACGCCACCAATATTGTGCGGGCAAATTCCAGCACGTCCCATGTTTTGCTCACACAATAAACTTGGTGGTGCAGAATTTTCTGAAAAGCGACAGGGGCGTGCAGGAGACGCTTTGGGTGGCCCGAAAAATTTCTGGACACTTTCGCCATTCAGCGACTGCGTGCCGAAGACTGGAGCGCCAGCAAACACTCTTGAACCTGCCCCGCCATCACCTGAAGCAAGAGGTTGTGACGCGGTGGAACTCAACCCTCTATATGCTTCAGAGGATGGAGGAGCAGCAAAAGGCCATTCAAGCCTATACATCCACCTATGACATAGGCAAAGGAGGGGGTATGCACCTGACTCAAGCGCAGTGGAGAATGATTTCCGTGTTGTGCAAGGTTCTCCAGCCCTTCGAACTTGCCACACGTGAAGTCAGTTCAGACACTGCCAGCTTGAGTCAGGTCATTCCCCTCATCAGGCTTTTGCAGAAGCAGCTGGATAAAGTGAAGGAGGAGCTAAGAAGGAGCGATTCCGCTCGGCATGTGGGACTTGTGGATGAAGCCCTTCATTCGCTTTGCCAGGATTCCAGGGTGGTCAATCTGTTGAAATCAGACCACTACATTTTGGCCACAGTGCTCGATCCTAGGTTTAAAGCCTATGTGGTGTCTCTCTTTCCGGCCAACACAAGCCTGCAGAGGTGCAAAGACCTGCTGGTGAACACACTGTCAGCTGAAGCGGAACGTGACACGTCAACAGCTCCTTCTTCATTTTCTCCCGCAACTGGGGCTGCCAGGAAAAAACTTAGGTATCCTAAGCAACCCGCTGGCGGTGATGCAGGGCAGGCAGAACCAAGTTTGGACATCTGGTCTGGACTGAAGGACCTGGCAACAATTTCTGACATGTCTACTGTCACTGCTTATGATACTGTCACCATTGACAGAATGGTGGAGGATTACATCGGTGACAGCATCCAAGTAGGCATGTCAGACAGTCCATACCTGTACTGGCAGGAAAAAGAGGCAATTTGGAGACCCCTGTACAAACTGGCTCTATTTTACCTGAGTTGCCCCCCCTCCAGTGTGTACTCCGAAAGAGTGTTTAGTGCAGCCGGGAACCTTGTCAGCGAAAGGCGTAGGGGGTTGCTTCCACAGAATGTGGAGAAGATGATGTTCATCAAAATGAATTATCAGCTCTTCCAGGGAGACCAGCCTCCAGAAGGTACAGAGGGACCTGTGGTGGTGGATTCAAGTGGGGACGAGTTAATACTTTGTGAGGATGAGGATGTACACACTGAAGAGGGTGAGGAATCGGTGGATGAGGAGGGTGAGGATGACATCTTGCCTCCGTAGAGCCAGTTTGTGCAGGGACAGATTAATTGCCAGCTTGTTTTGTGGGGGCCCAAACGAACCAATCATTTCAGCCACAGTTGTGTGGCAGACCCTGACGTTGAAATGATTGGTTTGTTAAAGTGTGCATGTCCTGTTTATACAACATAAGGGTGGGTGGGAGGGCCCAAGGACAATTCCATCTTGCACCTCTTTTTTTTCTTTGCATTATGTACAGTTTGGGGCCTAGTTTTTCTAACTGCCATCCTGTCTGCCACTGCAGTATCACGCCTAGATGGGTCACGTGTTTGTGCCGCCCACTCATGTCGCTTAGCATAGTCATCCAGCTACCTCGGTGCAACCTTTTGGACATAAAAACACTATTGTGAGGTGTGAGGTGTTCAGAATAGACTGGAAATGAGTGGAAATTAACGTTATTTAGGTTAATAATAGCATAGGAGCAGAAAAACCTACAAATTCTGTGATTTTAGCTGTTTTTATGCTTTTTTTCAAAAAAATAGAGATCCAAAACACAAAACCCAGAACCCAAAACACGGAAGGGTGGTTTTGGCAAAACCAATCCAGATCCAAAACACGAAGAAAGATCCAGATCCAAAACCAAAACACAAAACACGAAAAGTGGCCGGTGCACACCCCTAGTTGTAATACGCATGCGCGAACCAGTCATTGAGGTCGGAAATTGTGTGCTCGCAAAATTGCGAGTGCCTGCTAATTTGAGTGACAGGATGAAGCGTTTGTGGGTGGTAACAGGGGAAGGTGCTTGAAAACGGGGAGTGGAGATCCGAACGCAGGCGTGCCAAACGGTCAAAACGGGCGTTTTAAGGGTGTGCATAATTAGCAAAGCAGCGTCATCGACCACGTCACTTGGTTGTCTTTTAGCCTGAACTGCTCGCATGATTGCGGTAGGAAAATGCTACCACAAGCACTGCGAGCAGTTCAGACGCCTTTCGATGTACTCGATTAATCAAATAAATAGCGGAGATGACGTAGGATGCGAGCGGCCAGGGGGCGTTTTTTTTAAAAAAGCGAGCGCATGTTTCGTTCGCTCGTTCAGACATAGAGGCGTCAACAGACCGCAAAGAGCGAGCGCTCTATTTAAATATCCGGCCCCTTTTTCTGAACGAGCGAGCGCAAATAGCGTCCGGCTCTGAATCAGGCCCTCTGTGCGGGCTAGTCCTCAATTGCTGGGCAAGCAGAATAATTGGGATTGATCTGTGGCTTATAAATGAGCGTTCATTATGTTTGGTGAGAAATAACACTGTGTAACCCCCTGCAGCTTCCCTCTGTACGTCAGCCTCTCACATGGGTGACACATGAAGGCCAGTCTCTAGGAGTCGCCTACACCGCGCATTCATTACCACTTGCTGTTTGGGAGGAATGTTTAATCCTTGGAGGAAGCTGGAAATGGGCAGTTATGTGTGTGGGTGACTACAGATATCTGCTGGCTGCACATTTAGCTGGAGACCTGGCATCCTGTAGAACAATCTGTTGCATGCAAACTGGATGGGTGATGACATGGACTATTCCTGGAGAGAGACGAGCGGACAGTTTCTGCTCTCCTATCCGTCGTGAACAGTGTTTTTCTCCATCATTGGCTGGAAATCCATGCGCAGATGGAGCAGCACTTCATTCTATGCTATGCAAAATATATTTATCTATGTTTATGTGTGTGACTCTGCAGGAAAACGTTTCTAATGCGCACAGGGTCGACTAAATAAAAATTGTGTCGAGCAATATTACACATTCCACAAATCTTCCACAGCGGACTACAAACGAAAATTGGAAATTATGAAATTTTAAATGTAATCCGAGCACTTGACAACGGGCCAAGATTTTGCACTCAACCTTAAGTCAGGGCCGGAACTAGCGGTTGGTATGAATGGCATTTTCCAGGGGCAACGATCAAGGGGGTAGGCAACCCCCAGCTGAGCCACCCACCTATTTTAACACTTGCAGGGCCCATGGCTCTCTGAATTGACCCAGTCTTGCCTTTTGGTTCTTGCTCCTGGCTCTGCCACAACGCATGTGACGTCCTGGCGTTACAGCTGAGCAAACATTTTAGTTAGTCGAGTCCTTCACTTTCCCAGGGGTGCTCGGCCCGTAGTTACAGAACTACTTCAAGTCACTCAATTTGTTCATTGACTCTGAGAGAGAGATTAAAATATAACCTGTATTGAGTTAAAAAAAATCTGGGAGAGTTACAAAGGCCATTACATAGACTTACACCTGCCTCCAACGCCCTGGCCACTTACACCTGCCACCAGCGGCCTGGCCACTTACACCTGCCTCCAATGGCCTGGCCACTTACACCTGCCTCCAACGGCCTGGCCACTTACACCTGCCTCCAACGTCCTGGCCACTTACACCTGCATCCAACGGCCTGGCCACTCACACCTGCATCCAACGGCCTGGCCACTTACACCTGCATCCAATGGCCTGGCCACTCACACCTTCATCCAACGGCCTGGCCACTTACGCCTGCACTTACGCCTGGCCACTTACACCTGCCTCCAACGGCCTGGCCGCTTACACCTGCCTCCAACGGCCTGGTCACTTACACCTGCATCCAACGGCCTGGCCACTTACACCTGCCTCCAATGGCCTGGCCACTTACACCTGCCTCCAACAGCCTGGCCACTTACTCATGCTTCCAACGTCCTGGCCACTTACTCATGCTTCCAACATCCTGGCCACTTACACCTGCCTCCAACGGCCTGGTCACTTACACCTGCCTCCAACGGCCTGGCCGCTTACACCTGCCTCCAACGGCCTGGCCGCTTACACCTGCCTCCAACGGCCTGGCCGCGTACACCTGCCTCCAACGGCCTGGCCCCTTACACCTGCCTCCAATGGCCTGGCCACTTACACCTGCATCCTTACACCTGCCTCCAATGTCCTGGCCGCTTATACTGCCTCCAACGGTCTGGCCACTTACACCTGCCTCCAACGGCCTGGTCACTTACACCTGCCTCCAACGGCCTGGCCGCTTACACCTGCATCCAACGGCCTGGCCGTGTACACCTGCCTCCAACGGCCTGGCCGCGTACACCTGCCTCCAACGGCCTGGCCGCTTACACCTGCCTCCAACGCCCTGGCCGCTTACACCTGCCTCCAACGGCCTGGCCGCGTACACCTGCCTCCAACGGCCTGGCCGCGTACACCTGCCTCCATCGGCCTGGCCCCTTACACCTGCCTCCAATGGCCTGGCCACTTACACCTGCATCCTTACACCTGCCTCCAACGCCCTGGCGGCTTACACCTGCCTCCAACGCCCTGGTCACTTACACCTGCATCCTTACACCTGCCTCCTACGCCCTGGCCGCTTACACCTGCATCCTTACACCTGCCTCCTACGCCCTGGCCGCTTACACCTGCATCCTTACACCTGCATCCTTACACCTGCCTCCTACGCCCTGGCCGCTTACACTTGCCTCCTTACACCTGCCTCCTTACACCTGCCTCCTTACACCTGCCTGCAACGCCCTGGCCGCTTACACCTGCCTCCTTACACCTGCCTCCTACGCCCTGGCCACTTACACCTGCATCCTTACACCTGCCTCCAACGCCCTGGCCGCTTACACCTGCATCCTTACACCTGCCTCCTTACACCTGCCTCCTTACACCTGCCTCCAACGGCATCAGCTGCTTAGGGCTATTGTTTTTCACCCAAAAGTGAGCAGAAAAATTAATAACAGTGTTCAGGGCCGTAATTTGGGTTTGTGCGACCGTTGCCACCGCATAGTACTGTGGGCAGCATCGCCAGAGCGTCCTTTAGGTGCTCCAGACAGACACCCTGCCGCCTGTACTGCTGATCGGGGCATCCTCAGGATACTGCGGTCAGCGCCGGCGCATTTGTGCCCTGTTATGGCGCTGCCAGTGTTTGCTTATCACATTAATATATGATTGCATTTCTACACTAGTAATTGCAGAAATAATGGTGGCAACAGGGCTAACAATCAATTGTTTGAACATAATTCTCCCTTCTCAGAACCTGATTACAATCCTTTACAAAAGAATCTCTGAGCACGGAAGTTAAGTGTATAACAACATGATATAGAAATGAATGGGTTTCTCTCTGCCCTAGTAATTAGGTCCCATATTTCCCAAACGTGTAAATAGTAAATACCTGAAGACACAATTCCATTTAGAAGCTGCCATGAAATCCCCGGTAATCTCTGTCCGGAGAGTAATTGGGGATAATTGCAGTCATAGAAAATGAATCCCCAAGGAAATAAAATAAAACATGACCCTTAAAGGACCATTTTGAATGAAATGATGGAACAACTGTATCCCCAGAGCAGGAATCAGGGCTTCAAAGGACCACTCACTGCAAAGCACAAGTCCACGCAGTGTAAGCATCCATCTGCTCGCAGTCACAAATATGTACATGCCGTAGTAACGAGACAGTACTGAGCTAATGCGCATAGCGAAAAAGAATTTTGGAGTAGATGTATTATAGTGGCACTTAACGTGCCGCTATAACGCTTTCCGCTTCGCCTCTTTACCGAGGCGAAGCAGGAAGCACTACCGATGACCGGCGCTACCCGCTTGAGACCGCAGCGCATCAGCCTAGTGCTGATGCGCTCTGTCTCAGTCCCGGCTGGCTCCACTGAGCATGCGCGGATCTCGCAAGTATCGCGAGATCCCCGCGTGCAGCCTGGAGCCGGCAGCCGACGCAGCAGGGACAGCGCTGTCCCCGCTGTGGGGATAGGGCAGCACTAGGCTGTAGCTGTTGATAGCGACAGCTGCAGCGGGTGGAACGGTCAGGCGAGCTGACTGTTCATACATGGCCCAGGCTATCGGCGCTGCTATCTTGCAGATAGCAGCGCCGATAATGACAGGGGCGCATAGCGCCTCTGTCATTTACCGCCCAACCTCCCGATCATACATCGGGTAGAAGCGGTATCAGCACACATAACGTGCGCTGATACTGCTTCAGGGCTTCTTACATCTCCCCCAGTCTCTCTTGAATTTATCAAATTACTCATGCTGGCACACAGGCGAAGAGTGAGCAGCAAAGTGATGGCTACCCCTTTGCATTCAAGTACGGATGTCGGGAAGGGATTAGGGATGGACACTGGAAACCGATGGTTAGCAACCATCGATGTTTCAAATTCGATGGAAGTACTTTTTCCATCGAATACTGGGAATTCGATGGTTGCCAGCCATCGGATGCAGCTTTTCGATGCTCATCCGATGGCTGGCTGCGGGGGTAAAGCACACAGATAGCATAGCAGAGCAGCGTGTGAGCAGTGGGAGAATAGATGCCGTGCCCATGTGCACGGCATCTATTCAGTGTTAGGGGAAGCCTGGAGGCAGCCCAGCATCTCGGAGAGTGCTGGGCACGCCCCCACAGTGACGTAAATGGGGGTGCCATGAGGCTCCGCCCCCACTCACAGAGGCTCCACCCCCTGCCACTAGTAATTTAAATCGTTTTAACCATTGAATTCTTTTGATTTGATGGTTAGTTACCATCACATCGAAAGTTTCAATGGTGGAAGCCCAGCCATCATTTCATGGTGGGCTTCTGATGTCCATACATGCTGCTCTGGGCTACCACCCTCTAAGGATGGCATTTTGGTAAATCTACCCCATGTGCTTGTGTCATAGTGATGACAGGCGGTGGGGGAGAACTATTATGCTGGGAAGGAGCCCAGGGTGACAATATAAATCTGGGCAGAGAATAATAATATGAACTGTTATAATGAACTAGCTAGACCTCTGGGGGCCCTGTGGGAAATTTTGCAATGGGAAACCCACAGGCCGAGCTACGTTCCTAGCCCTAGCTGTCTCTTTTTGTGATGCAGTCACTTGAAGACACCATAAGAGACCTGTGAGGCTGCTGCCTTGGTTATACCTAAAGCTAGCTACACACTGTCAGATTGTTTTGATCGGGACGAGGAACGGGACAATTTTTCGGAAATTTGAATATCCCCAATATCTGTGCTACACATTATGTCATTTTCTCCATAGAAGCTAGCGATTTCTCACCACACCACACTGATTTTGGGTATGTCTACCCACAAGGAGGCTGATATAGTGACAGGAGAACGTAGGATACATGGGTAGATTATTGAGGATGCACACACTGCTCGATATCGGGAATTTGAGGCCGAGATTTTCGTTCTTTACCGACAGATCAGATAATGTAAGGAATGCGTTTGTGGATTCTTTCTTACCGTTGAAACGATCGTTCTTACACACTATATACTAAATCAGGCCGATCACCCGATTATTCGCAAATCGGCCCAATAATTGTATAGTGTGAGGTGGCTTTAGTCTCACATGAGACCTCCAGCTTGCCTAATAGACAGAACCATTCTTGCCTATAGTTGACCAACGATGACTACCAACTATTGGGAGACGTTCTATAAACGGGCATCTATGAAAACAATGCATGTTGCCAGCCACTGGCAAGCACTGAGCTGAAACCACAGGCAATGGCAGAGTACAATGCTATGTGATATACCTTAGAGCAGCTGTATAAGGCCCCCGGAGTCATTTGGTCTGGCCCTCTGAGCTTTTTTCTGCTAGCCTCATCTGGCTAGCAGGGTGCCTAGAATGGTGACCTGCAGCCAGAATCTATGCAGCAGTGCCACCTGGAGTGTCCTTAGGAAGCTTCAGATGGTCACACCGATGCCCTTACAGATCCCCGGAGCATCCTCAAGATGCTCCGGACATTGCTCTAATCACCGGTGATTGTGGCCCCGCCCATTTTGACATCACACAGATGGGGCGTGGCCTGCATCAGGCCCGCAAATACTGTTATATATATCAAAATGGCCCTCGGCAGAAAAAAAGTTCCCCAACCCTGCCTTAGAGAAAGATAAAGTGGAGAAGTTGCCCATAGCAACTAATCAGCTTGTAACTGTCATTTCAGAACTGTACTAAATGAATGACAGTTAGAAGCTGATTGGTTGCCTATTCTCTCTCTAAGGTTTGATACATCTCCCCTCCCATGTGAGAACTCCATTGTCTTTCCTCGCCTATGATTGCAGTACAAGCACTTAGCAGCTTTTACAGATGTGTAGTAATTAGAGACTCAGCTTCATCCTCCCATGCATTAACACCTTGTATTGATTGAACCGAACCTTTCAGAAGAGACAGCAAAGTGGGGAGAAGGAGAAGTATAGCAAACACAACAAAGTACTTCACAGGTTCTCAAACTCGGTCCTCAGGACCCCCAAAAAATGCCTGTTTTCCAGGTCTCCTCACAGAATCACAAGTAAAATAATAATTACAGTAGCTCCACCTGTGGAACTTTTAAAATGTGTTGGTGAGTAATGAATACACCTGTGCAACTTCTAGATGACCGGGAAAACGAGAACTGTGTGGGGTCCTGAGGACCAAGTTTGAGAACCACTGAATTATATTATTACAGCAATTGGGCCATTTGCAGAGCTCCTCCACTGTATTACGTTAGTGCAGACCAGGGCCGTAACTAGGGTAGTGCGACCAGTGCCATGGCACAGGGCACCGCAGGGCAGGGGGCACTGTGTGGGCCTGTAAATTTTCCTGTTTACTATCATTCTCACTTGTAGCTTCCCCTTCTTTTATCCCCAGCATCTCCTGGTCTCTCCTATCTCTTCCCTGGCCCTTCCCCATGAGGCCATGGCCCTTTTTCAGGTGTCCCTATTTAAAAAATGGGGGGGGGGCGCCAATGCTCTCTCTGGCACAGGGCACCAAAAAGACAAGTTACGGCTCTGGTGCAGACTGTATAAGTGAAGCAGAGGGCGGAGCCACGATGCCGCGATTCAGCAGGGAGGGTGCGAAGGTAGGCGGTCAGCCGGGAGACTTGTCCACTTTTCTGGGCGGCCGGGACGCCACACAATTTCCGGAAGCCTCCCGGCAATTCCAGGAAGGTAGGCAAGGATGGTTAGGCTATGGAGTTAGGGTTAGGGTGAGGGTTAGGGATAGGGGTTAGTGTGCCAGAGCTCCGTATCACCTGACACCGTTAAACCCGGAAGTCATCGCCGCACCTCCAGAGCTGATCGGAGATGTGGTCACCGCACCACCGGGACCCACTATTTTGTTGACTTTCTAAACATGTCGACATTTCATCAGTGCCGACATGCTGATTTGTCAGCATGTCGACATTAGGACCCTGCCGACAGTCTCATGTCGACATATGATATGATGTCAGCAAAACATCCCAGTAAATAATCCCGGAGACAGGGAAAGTAGCACAGTATACAGGATGATGGTCATACTTTATTCTTACACCTAAAATGCAAGGTGAGTTATATAAAAGAGTTACTTAAAGAGTCGCAAATGTATGTACAAAAATCCACATACCCTCCAGCACATGGGGTCAGGGCTGGATTAAGGGGGGGGGGCAACAGGAGCGGCCCCAACACACGGAGGGGCCCCCACTAGCAGCGGTGCGCTGTCTGCTCCTGCTGCTAGTGTAGTGTAGACCGCAGGGAGCGCGGCCACACTACACAGTGACAAACACACAGTCGCCGCCGGCAGCAGCTGTGTGTTTGTCACAGCAGCCAATGAGAGTCAGACAGACTCTCATTGGCTGCTGCACAACGGAGGGAGCCGGCTGGAGCTCACTCATGAGCTCCGCCTTCCAGCTCCGCCTGCAGTGTGTGCTGGGAGAGACATCATGACACCCCCATCATGTAGTGCAGGAGAAGAGCCGGGACTCGGAGCTGACTGCGGCGGCTGCGTCAGGAGCGGGGATTCAGTTGTGATTTTTTTTCTTTAATGTGTGTGTGTGTAAGGGGCCGCTACAAAGGGCACTGCACAGGGGGGGGCATAACAGGGGGCACTGCAGAGGGGGGCTGCTACAGGGGGCACTGCATAGGGGGGCCGGTACAGGGGGCACTGCATAGGGGGGGGCTTTACAGGGGGCACTGCATAGGGGGGGGCATTACAGGGGGCACTGCATAGGGGGGGCCGCTACAGGGGGCACTGCATAGGGGGGGCCGCTACAGAGGGCACTGCATGGGGAGGGGCGCTTCATGGGGGCACTACTTTGTCATTGCATAGGGGGACTACTACTGGGGGCACTGTATAGGGGGGACTACTACTGGAGGGCAATGCATAGCCCCCCTATGCATTGCCCTCCAGTAGTAGTCCCCCCTGGGGCACTATATAAGGGGTACTGCATAGGGGGGGACCACTACTTGGTCTGGGGCACTATATAAGGACCACTACTGGGGGCATTATATAAGGGGCACTGCATAGGGGGACCACTACTGGGGGCACTGCATAAGGGGCATTTCTACAGGTGGCACTGCATAGGGAGGACTACTACAGTGGGCACTGCATATGGGGGACCATTACTGGGGGCACTGCATAAGGGGCACTGCTACTGGGGGCACTGCATAAGGGGCACTGCTACTGGGGAGATTGCATAAGGGGCACTACTACAGTGGGAATTGAAGAGGGGCACTACTACAGTGGGCATTGCAAGAGGGGCATTGCTACTGGGGTGAATAAAAAGGAAAATAAAATGTTCCTAGAGTGACAAGAAAACGTGTCCAAAAGATGCCAATCATTATATTAAACGGGTGGCTGTTCCCCGTGGCCCGCCGAACGGAGCACCCATGGAGCTGTTCCCACGTGGCCCACCGACCGGGACACAGGTTGGGGGAGAGGGTATACGTTTAGGATGCCGGCGGACGCAATACCGACTGCTGGCTTCCCGACTCCTCAATCCTGGCTAGGGTTAAATGACAGGCGTCTAAAATCTAGACACCTGTCATTACCCCTACGCCGGGAGACCGGCAGCCGGCATCCCAATCGAAAGGATGCCGGGCGCCACGCGAGCGGACAGCCGCGGGGGGGAGGTTTAGGTTTAGGGCTCCCGGGGGGGACTTAGGGTTAGGCTAGGTGAAGGGGGGTTAGGGTTAGGTACCCCCGGGGGGAGGTTAGGGTTAGGCACCCCTAAGGGAGGGCTAGCGTTAGGGAGGTAGGTTAGGTTACCTGGGGACGATCGGGATTTCCAGCGCTGTCAGGCTGCCGCTGCCGGGATCTCTTCCTCTGTCGGCCTGACGCTGCCGGGATTCGAACTGCCGGCCATGCGGCCGGCGGTAGTACATACCGATTCCGGGGAGAGAGATAGGTGGCGGGGACGCTGGAGTTGAAGGGGTTAAGGGGGAGAGATAAGTGGCGGGGAGGCTGGCGCTGAAGTAGTTAGGAGGGAGAGATTTGGGACGGGGAGGCTGGCGCTGAGGGGGTTAACTAAAGTTTCTGCTGCCAGTAAATGCGAGGATGCGCTGCCAGGAAGGAGGCAGGGAGAGGCTCTGATATATGTCCTCTGTGTCAGCAACACGCGGGCCTCCATCAGTGCAGAGTGCCGAGCGCAGCCGTCCAGAAGGCTCCATTGTCGGACAGTGCAGTGCAGCCACACATCGCGGTTCTCTTCCGCTGGGCTGCACGGATCACGGAAGCCAGATACAACCTTAAGGTCAGCAACCTCCAGCCGGCACTTCCCATAGAAACAACCTGTCCTACAAGCACACACATGCTGGAGCGTATACAACAGTGAGTCTTACAGTAGTCATTGGTTCTATAGTCGGCTATAAATAGAAGCGGATCGCATCCACAGTCACTCAGTCGTGAACAGTGAGATCATTGTTTGGTTCATCTTTCTTTGCCATGGCGTCTACGAGTAAAAAGCATAAATCTAGTGATTCTTCCCGGGTTTTTAATGGAAAGTGGACCAACTTCTACTTTTTCGTGGCAATTGACAATAAGCCAGTGTGTTTAATTTATCGTGAGTCAGTGACGGTATCACAAGAATACAATATAAAATGACACGATGAGACAAAACATGCGTCCAAGTTCGATCACCTTCAAGGGCAGCTTCGTGTGGACAAAGTGAACTGTCTCCAAAATGATCTAAAACGCCAGCAGGGTATAAAAAGCATACGGAAAACTTAGAGTCCTTATACCTCAGCATAGCTTAGTGGTCCTCGGGCCCACACTGTCTTAAAAGTTGAAAACCCCTGTTATAAAAGATAAACATACTGATACCACTTACGACCACTAGCTGGCGATGTAGAGCTCATACATGTAAAATATATCCTATTGAACGTTGATGCTTGTAGACTATTCTAGGCAGTATTTGTACTCCTGCAAGGGTAATTCCCTACTATGGGACTGATGCTGAGTTTCACGCAGGCCCACTTTACGGTCAGATGTTGCTGACTTTAGCACTGGGCATGCTCCATAGCTGAATGTGCGCATTTCTGTTATAAGCCATAGTATTAGCCCCCCTCCCACAATTCTGGGCCCTGTAGCAGCCGAAGAACAGAAGAGAATGGAAGGAGGAGAACCTGCTGAGTACCAATGACGCTATATGAACATCTGACGTATAGGCTTTATGTCATGGCCTGCGAGATGCAGGCACAGGAATAAGTCCGGCGAATTAGCCCATAGTTTTCAAGCACCAATGATTTAAAAAGCATAACCAGGTTGGTCTTGCTTTTTAAATGAACGCTGCTTTAATAAAAGACGATCACATTCACTGGAATCATGCCCGCACCCGCGCCTGGCAGGCCACGACATAAATGTAAATGTAAATCAGAGCGCTGCATTTTATACCCACGACCAAAGGACCCCCCGCCCCAACGTAGAGCTTTCTAGGTGATTTATTGCTCTGCTGCTGCTGCTGCACTTCCTCCCTTTCAGCTTTTTTTTTTCCTGCCAATTCATTTGCAGTATTTAATTTGTTAAAGCAGATTAGTTAAGCAAAACAGTTCTGACTAATTAAATTAGCCAGTGTCTTACACAGAAAACTGCACATTCCAACTACAATGTAAAATCCAGTTCATGAAGCGGTAAAGAATTTGCTGTGATTAATACATTAAACTTACGAAATGTCATATTTATAGAACATTCACAAGTCAGGTTTTCAGTTTATGTGACGGTTCCTCTATCCTAGGGCCTGATTCAGAGCCGAACGCTCTGACCAGAGCGCTCGCTTTGAATCAGGGCCCTCCTCCATGAAAATGGAGCGGCCTCCTGGCCGCTCGCATAGCTGTGGGTGACCACAAAAAGATGGTCGTGATGGTCCTGACCATCACGACCATCGGACTTGCGACGGAGACCCTGCGGTAGGGTCTTCCTGCCACAAGCCCTGGACTGATTTTGGCTCTATCAGAGCCAAAATCACTCCCACTGACATCACTAGTGATGTCAGTGGGGCCGGCTTCAGACGGTAGGCGTTCCCTTGGGAACGCCTCCGTCTGACAGGCACGCCCCCGGCACGCCCACCAAAGGGGGAGTGCTGTCAGTCAACATCGAAAGCACGCCCCCTTTGATGAGACACTACGAGCGAAGGAAAGTCCTTCGCTCGTCGCGTCTCGCGCACTTCGGAGCTCCCTCCGTCGTGCGCATGCGCAGTGCAGACCATCGACCCACTTGCGAGCGGACAGCCGCTCGCGAGTGGGTCTGAATGAGGGCCCTAGTCCATAGTTTATTGTTAGAAACAACTGTAGGCTTCTCCATGTAAGGATCTTCACTTTGGCTCAGGTCCTGGTTCATTTTACACTAGGGATGGCCATCGACCATCAATGAGTCATAATCATCGATGGTTTATGGCCGATGTGGAATTTTACCTTTGATGGAGGAGAACCAGATGGTTTCCCACCATCGATGGCACAGCATAACCGAATGTTATTTATATTTTTTACAAGGTCCCGGGAGAAGGAGCATAACTCCGCCATTGACACCCGCAAAGTCCCGCCCCCAGGTTCTGATTGGCTCATGGGCCAGTCAGTTAAAGAACATTGGATAGTTGGTAACCATCGATGGCCATTTGCTATAGTGCCATTGATGATAATCATCAATGGTAACTCACCGATGGCAACCCTATTTTACTCCCGCCCTCCACACACCGCCTATGGAGAGTACCCTTCCTGCGTAAAACATTGGCGTGTGCAATTTGATTCCCCAAAATTCTGTACATGGAAATATTTAGAAGTGACCATGTAATGTTATAAGGGATAATGCAGTCTATGCGTGATATAAATGTTAGTAAGCCAGTTCACAAAAATCTGAGGTGACTTCCAATATCAATAATATTTCACAGTATCAGGTGATGAATTATCTATAAAATAATCAGATTAAACATCCGTCTAGCAGTTGCGCTCTCGCGCCTAGCCTACACCCCCTGTAGCCCTCTTAGTGGTTGGTAGGAATGAGATGGAGTGAGTCCTTGACGCCCCACTCACATCCTCTGAAGCATGAAACAATGAAAACTGAAAGGAGGTGGAGTCAGGGTTGGACTGGCCCACAGGTGCACAGGGTAAATCTCCAGTGGGCCCCACTGCCTGAGGGCCCCACCCCTTCCTCTAGGGGTGGAGCAAGATCATGGATGAACTTGGGTGCTTCATTTGTTTCTATGGAGACTACACTAAGATTAGCCCTCCTGCCAATCAAAGTTTTTTGGTGCTGACGCATCCCCGTCCCCTCTTTATGAAGGCGCCCTGTTCTTTGCATGTCCTCTCTAATGGTTGGCCAAGTACATGTGTTTTTGCCGGCCACACCCTCTTTGGTGGCTGGCCACACCCCTTAAGCTTGGGACCCTGGGGGGTCCTTCATACCCCAGTCTGACACTAGGAGGAGTAGTCCCAAAAGCCGCAGGCCCCACCATTCCGGGATTAGACAAGGCCCCATCAGCAGGTCAGGACTTCCACTGAAGCCCGACACTCCTTGTGTTAGCAGCTGATCCCAGACAAAAGTTGAGCAATCTGTAGACGGTCTGACCGTCACTTTATTGCCGGAGGTTCACGGGGCACTGCAGGCACCGATGCATCTGTGATGGCTGACAGGACCCCAGCATTAGACCTAGTGACACCCTGGAGATGGGCTGGGGGAGGCACGGAGTGACGGGAGAGAGTCATAGGAAGAGAAGACAGAACAGGAGAAGGAAGAAACACCCATTTCCGGGGGATATCCGCAAAAATGAAGTATCCCTTGGATGTATGTAGAGGGGTCCTGTTTTCAACCGCAAAGGCAGCCCCCATTGGTTTCTAAGGGGGCTGCTTTATTGCCGAATTTCTCAGAGCTTGGCCCCGGTAGCTAATGGTATTGTCAGATGGCGTTAGTCCTATAGGAAACATAACGCACAATTTACCATTGGAAACGGATCCCTCCCCAGCAATGAGGCGTGATCAGCAGACCACGCATATGCAGTAGCACGCCAGGTTCCCGAAGAAGAAGTTAATACCTCTTTTCCAACAAAAACCCGGGTCCAAGCTGGGTTTTCAGACATGGTTCCAACCCAGGTCAGACACAGTTTACTCAGCACCATCGATCTGGGTTATTCTCAGGTCAGCCCCGTTCACACTGAACCTGGGTCTGCCCTGCTAAATTTGTGAGGTCATAAAAGTGGGAGGTGACTGCTCCACAACCACCAATCAGCTCATTTTAGGCATGACCCAGGTCGGATAACCCAGGTTGCACCGTTTACACTGCACCATTACCCAGGTCCATCCTGGGTCCGACCCTGGTAGCTACAGTACCTGGGTTGGATTGCCAGGTCACTTGACCCAGGTTATTTTTGTCTGTATAAATGGATCTACCCGGGTCCAGGGACCTGGGGATCCAACTCGGGTACTTTGCAGGGTTGGCCACGGGTCGTTCCCGTGGCACCTGCAGTGTAAACAGCACGATCCGGGTCATGATGATCTCGATGGTGCTGCATGTGGCCCAATTGTCTAGCTTCAGTGGCGCTTGGATATGACATCATCTCCAAGCATCCACTGCAATGCTGGAAAAGCCCGGTCACTGCAGACCCGGTTCTGGTGTGAACGGCACCACGCCAACTCGGGAATATGCTGGATCGGCGCCGCAGCATGACGGGCAAGTTCAGAGTCAGACCCGGAACTTTGGTATAAAAGAGGTATTACTGAGCATGCTCTGGGACTTAGATGTCCTGCTGCAGCATTACTGAGCATGCTCTGGGACTTAGATGTCCTGCTGCAGTATTACTGAGCATGCTCTGGGACTTAGATGTCCTGCTGCGGTATTACTGAGCATGCTCTGGGACTTATATGTCCTGATGCGGTATTACTGAGCATGCTCTGGGACTTAGATGTCCTGCTGCTGTATTACTGAGCATGCTCTGGGACTTAGATGTCCTGCTGCGGTATTACTGAGCATGCTCTGGGACTTAGATGTCCTGCTGCAGTATTACTGAGCATGCGCTGGGACTTAGATGTCCTGCTGCAGCATTACTGAGCATGCTCTGGGACTTAGATGTCCTGCTGCAGTATTACTGAGCATGCTCTGGGACTTAGATGTCCTGCTGCTGTATTACTGAGCATGCTCTGGGACTTAGATGTCCTGCTGCGGTATTACTGAGCATGCTCTGGGACTTAGATGTCCTGCTGCGGTATTACTGAGCATGCTCTGGGACTTAGATGTCCTGCTGCAGCATTACTGAGCATGCTCTGGGACTTATATGTCCTGCTGCAGTATTACTGAGCATGCTCTGGGACTTAGATGTCCTGCTGCAGTATTACTGAGCATGCTCTGGGACTTATATGTCCTGCTGCGGCATTACTGAGCATGCTCTGGGACTTAGATGTCCTGCTGCAGTATTACTGAGCATGCTCTGGGACTTATATGTCCTGCTGCGGTATTACTGAGCATGCTCTGGGACTTAGATGTCCTGCTGCGGTATTACTGAGCATGCTCTGGGACTTAGATGTCCTGCTGCAGTATTACTGAGCATGCTCAGGGACTTAGATGTCCTGCTGCGGTATTACTGAGCATGCTCTGGGACTTAGATGTCCTGCTGCAGTATTACTGAGCATGCTCTGGGACTTAGATGTCCTGCTGCGGTATTACTGAGCATGCTCTGGGACTTAGATGTCCTGCTGCTGTATTACTGAGCATGCTCTGGGACTTAGATGTCCTGCTGCGGTATTACTGAGCATGCTCTGGGACTTATATGTCCTGCTGCAGTATTACTGAGCATGCTCTGGGACTTAGATGTCCTGCTGCGGTATTACTGAGCATGCTCTGGGACTTAGATGTCCTGCTGCGGTATTACTGAGCATGCTCTGGGACTTATATGTCCTGCTGCGGTATTACTGAGCATGCTCTGGGACTTAGATGTCCTGCTGCAGTATTACTGAGCATGCTCAGGGACTTAGATGTCCTGCTGCAGTATTACTGAGCATGCTCTGGGACTTAGATGTCCTGCTGCGGTATTACTGAGCATGCTCTGGGACTTAGATGTCCTGCTGCGGTATTACTGAGCATGCTCTGGGACTTAGATGTCCTGCTGCGGTATTACTGAGCATGCTCTGGGACTTAGATGTCCTGCTGCGGTATTACTGAGCATGCTCTGGGACTTAGATGTCCTGCTGCAGTATTACTGAGCATGCTCTGGGACTTAGATGTCCTGCTGCAGTATTACTGAGCATGCTCTGGGACTTAGATGTCCTGCTGCTGTATTACTGAGCATGCTCTGGGACTTAGATGTCCTGCTGCAGTATTACTGAGCATGCTCTGGGACTTAGATGTCCTGCTGCGGTATTACTGAGCATGCTCAGGGACTTAGATATCCTGCTGCTGTTTTACTGAGCATGCTCAGGGACTTAGATGTCCTGCTGCAGCATTACTGAGCATGCTCTGGGACTTAGATGTCCTGCTGCAGTATTACTGAGCATGCTCTGGGACTTAGATGTCCTGCTGCGGTATTACTGAGCATGCTCTGGGACTTAGATGTCCTGCTGCGGTATTACTGAGCATGCTCTGGGACTTAGATGTCCTGCTGCGGTATTACTGAGCATGCTCTGGGACTTAGATGTCCTGCTGCGGTATTACTGAGCATGCTCAGGGACTTAGATGTCCTGCTGCAGAGGGGGAACCCTTTATTATTCACCTCACCAGGAATCCCCGGCCTGGACTGACTAGTGTGGGGTGCGAATGCTTTGGCCGGGGGACCCCATGAAGCTGTGGCATTACACCCCTGCTAGTAAGAGCCCGGTGCTGGTTGTGGCTAATACGAGAGACCCATATTGGGATTCATTTGGTACCCCATATTTCCACAACCAGGATTGGTTTACTGAGCCATGTGTTGGTTGATGAAAATATAGGGGACCCATACGTTTCCTCCCCCCTCCTGTTTTTTAACAACCAGGACCGGCTCAGAAAAGCCTGGTGCTGGTTGTGCCTTTAGGGGGGACCCACATCATTTTTTTTTTTGTGTCATTTTAACACTGTGATAGTTTTTTTCACACGGAAGCATGCACGGATCTCATTGATCTGTGCATGCCTATGTGTAACGCGCAAGTGCTCAGGCGATGCTCACTAGCCTGAAGCAGGCCTATTATTTTGCAAGTTTTAGGTGAGTGATATTGTGTGAGTTGAAAACTCGCTCTCTATTACATTGGGCAAGTTGTATATTTTCCATGGGAAAACATCTGGATGTGAGTTTGGTCATTGCGAGTTGTGGGAATGTGAGAAACGTGCTATATTGCACCCAATTACATTGTGCGAGTTTCGAAAATTGTGCGAGTTTAGCGCTAAACTCGCACATTATTAAATCTCGCTTCCTATTACATCCCGCTCCAGATTTGGAATACTTGGACTTAATGTACTGAGAGTAGTTATTGCGGCAACACATCCTGGCACGTGCTCCAGAGAGAAACATCTCCTATGTACACAGTGCAGGGGCAAACGCAGGATTTCTACAGGGGGGTTACCAAATGCTTGATGTTAGAGCGAGTGTGGCCAGTCCATGAAGAGGGTATAATTAGCATTTAACCAGGTTTAATATGCAGCATACACAGTGTATTCTATGCCATAATTCGAGCATATATAGGACCAGCGATCACAGTAAGCCATTGCATGTGACAGTAGGTCCATCCTGTCTGAGCTGACTGTTTTTGTTTCACATGTGGACACCATTCCGGAGCATGGGAGAAATACTGGAGTCTGGGGGAGCAGCAGAAGAGCCTAGAACTACCCTGGACATATATGTACATATTGGTCTCATAATGCACTGGATAACAGTATTAATAATTAACCCTATAGATGGTCTATAGCACTGCACCCCTAACAGTGCATGTTTTCCAGACCTCCTAGTTGGTGCACAGGTGTATTCATTACTAGCTGACACAGGTGGTGCTAATTATTTCATTTGTGATACTGAGGAGAACATGCAGCACTAGTAAAATTGTATTATATACTATTGTGGTGATAGTGTGGGCTGGGGAGGGGGGTTTCCAGGCAACCAGAACCCCCCCTGCTTTTGCCTATGCAGTCTAGCTCCACGTTTGTCCTTGACATTATTCTGAAATGGAAATAGACACGCCTGTGAGATGCTTACCATGCTAATTTCACCCCTGTCTACACACAGCATGATATATTTTATTCATGGGGATGTAGTTCCTCAGGAGTCCCCGTTGTATTAATTTAGAATATGAGTAATGTCTTGTCATTTGTGAAAGCCATTAATCCTACAGACCAAAGTGAGGCAGCCTCTTGTAACACTCAAATATACAGGACAAGTATGTGAAATCGCCTAGTGTGTACCCACTATGTTGGGTGGTACGTGCTCCCGCGGCGGCGTCAGCTGCATCGCCAGGTCGGCCCTACACGCAGCTCAATCTGACAATGCGACTGACAAGCCCATGCAGCAGGGGCCGACATATAGGGCAGTCGGCACCGGATCGTCTAATGTGTACCGGCCGCTCGATATGTCGGTCGGAATGAGGGGATTGGTCCATCGCATCGCTGGGTACACACATCGTGTAGTATGTACCCTGCTTAACTTCCCAGCCCCTGAAGTACTAAACTCAATTGTGGATGTCTCCTCTCCTACCTCCATAGTTTGCAGAAAAAGTCCAGTATGCATATAGAATATAGGGGTGAGCGGGTTCGGATTTCTGAAATCCGAACCCCCCCGAACCCCCCCGATCCGAGTCTGATCCGAGTCAGACTCGACTTTTCCCGCCTGACTCGGATCTGAAATCGAGGCAAAACGTCATCATCCCGCCTTCCGAGTCTCGCGGGTTTTGGATCCTATATAAGGTACCCGCGTCGGCGCCATTTTCTCACTCGGCTGTGGACAGTGAAGAGGGAGGGTGGGAGTTAGGGCTGTGTAGTGTAGTGTAGTGTAGTGCTGCTGTTGTCCACTACTTCAAAGTCCATAGGGGCTGGCTGTGTTGTGCTGTGCTGCTGTTGTTAATAGGGGCTGTGTCCACTACTTCAAAGTCCATAGGGGCTGGCTGGACTGTGTTGTGCAGTCAGTTCTCCATAGGGGCTGTCCACTCCAAAGTCCTGTGCAGTGTCCCAGTCCTAAAGGAGTGCTGTAGTGTTGTCCAGGGGGTGCTCTGTCCATCAGGGGTGCTCCCCCCAAGTGCTAAAAAAATAATATATTTTCTGTGTTTGTGAATTGTGTGCGCAGTAGCCGCACGTGCATCAACAAAGTAGTGCCAAGCGTGCGCCTGTGTCATAAGTAAAGGGCCGGCTGGCTTGACCGTTAAAGGGTGCTGTAACCCCCGAAAGTACACTCCAGTCCAAACCAAAAAAAAATTATTTTCTGTGTTTGTGAATTGTGTGCGCAGTAGCCGCACGTGCATCAACAAAGTAGTGCCAAGCGTGCGCCTGTGTCATAAGTAAAGGGCCGGCTGGCTTGACCGTTAAGGGTGCTGTAACCCCCGAAAGTACACTCCAGTCCAAACCAAAAAAAAAATTATTTTCTGTGTTTGTGAATTGTGTGCGCAGTAGCCGCACGTGCATCAACAAAGTAGTGCCAAGCGTGCGCCTGTGTCATAAGTAAAGGGCCGGCTGGCTTGACCGTTAAGGGTGCTGTAACCCCCGAAAGTACACTCCAGTCCAAACCAAAAAAAAAATTATTTTCTGTGTTTGTGAATTGTGTGCGCAGTAGCCGCACGTGCATCAACAAAGTAGTGCCAAGCGTGCGCCTGTGTCATAAGTAAAGGGCCGGCTGGCTTGACCGTTAAGGGTGCTGTAACCCCCGAAAGTACACTCCAGTCCAAACCAAAAAAAAAATTATTTTCTGTGTTTGTGAATTGTGTGCGCAGTAGCCGCACGTGCATCAACAAAGTAGTGCCAAGCGTGCGCCTGTGTCATAAGTAAAGGGCCGGCTGGCTTGACCGTTAAAGGGTGCTGTAACCCCCGAAAGTACACTCCAGTCCAAACCAAAAAAAAAATTATTTTCTGTGTTTGTGAATTGTGTGCGCAGTAGCCGCACGTGCATCAACAAAGTAGTGCCAAGAGTGCGCCTGTGTCATAAGTAAAGGGCCGGCTGGCTTGACCGTTAAAGGGTGCTGTAACCCCCAAAGTACACTCCAGTCCAAACCAAAAAAAAAATTATTTTCTGTGTTTGTGAATTGTGTGCGCAGTAGCCGCACGTGCATCAACAAAGTAGTGCCAAGCGTGCGCCTGTGTCATAAGTAAAGGGCCGGCTGGCTTGACCGTTAAAGGGTGCTGTAACCCCCGAAAGTACACTCCAGTCCAAACCAAAAAAAAAATTATTTTCTGTGTTTGTGAATTGTGTGCGCAGTAGCCGCACGTGCATCAACAAAGTAGTGCCAAGAGTGCGCCTGTGTCATAAGTAAAGGGCCGGCTGGCTTGACCGTTAAAGGGTGCTGTAACCCCCAAAGTACACTCCAGTCCAAACCAAAAAAAAAAATATTTTCTGTGTTTGTGAATTGTGTGCGCAGTAGCCGCACGTGCATCAACAAAGTAGTGCCAAGCGTGCGCCTGTGTCATAAGTAAAGGGCCGGCTGGCTTGACCGTTAAAGGGTGCTGTAACCCCCGAAAGTACACTCCAGTCCAAACCAAAAAAAAAATTATTTTCTGTGTTTGTGAATTGTGTGCGCAGTAGCCGCACGTGCATCAACAAAGTAGTGCCAAGAGTGCGCCTGTGTCATAAGTAAAGGGCCGGCTGGCTTGACCGTTAAAGGGTGCTGTAACCCCCAAAGTACACTCCAGTCCAAACCAAAAAAAAAATTATTTTCTGTGTTTGTGAATTGTGTGCGCAGTAGCCGCACGTGCATCAACAAAGTAGTGCCAAGCGTGCGCCTGTGTCATAAGTAAAGGGCCGGCTGGCTTGACCGTTAAAGGGTGCTGTAACCCCTGAAAGTACACTCCAGTCCAAACCAAAAAAAAAATTATTTTCTGTGTTTAGCCGCACGTATATATCAAATCGATATAACATAAATGGAGGACCAAACTTTCTCCGATAAAAATAAAATAGAGAAAGATCAAGAACCACTTCCTCCTAGTGCTGAAGCTGCTGCCACTAGTCATGACATAGACGATAACATGCCATCAACGTCGTCTGCCAAGGCCGATGCCCAATGTCATAGTAGAGGGCACATACAATCCCAAATGGCAAAGTTCAGGAAAATGACCTTGAAAAAGACATTTAAATCAGCTGAAGAGAAACGTAAACTTGCCAATATGCCATTTACGACACGGAGTGGCAAGGAACGGTTAAGGTCGATCCCTAGTATGTTCATGACTAGTGGTTCAGCTTCACATGACGATGGAAGCCCTCCTCCCACTAAAAAAATCAAAAGAGTTAAGCTGGCAAAAGCACAGCGAAGAACTGTGCTTTCGAAGAAGATATCACAAATCCCCAAGGAGAGTCCAAGTGTGGTGGTGGTTGCGATGCCTGACCTTCCCAGCACTGGACGGGAAGAGGTGGCTCTTTCCACCATTTGCACGCCCCCTGCAAGTGCTGAAAGGAGCACCCACAGTCCACTTGCTGATATGCAAATTGAAGATGTCACTGTTGAAGTACAACAGGATGAGGATACTGGTGTAGCTGGCGCTGAGGAGGAAGTTGGCGAGGAGGATTCTGATGGTGATGTGGTTTGTTTAAATCAGGCTCCGGGGGAGACAGTTGTTGTCCGTGGGATGAAAAAGCCCATCACGGTCATGCCTGGGCAGAAGACCAAACATTCCACCTCTTTGGTCTGGCAATATTTCTATCCAAATCCGGACAACAACTGTCTTGCCATATGTACCATATGTAAAGGTGAAATAAGTAGGGGTAGGGACGTCAACCACCTAGGAACATCCTCCCTTATACGGCACCTGCAGCGCGTTCATAAAAAGTTACTGTCAAGTTCAGAAACTTTGGCTAAGACCGTAAGCAGTCCAGGGACACCTAAATCCCGTTGTCCTGTTGTATCCAAGCGCCTGCAAACCACACCGTCAACTCCCTCCTCGTCAATTTCCTCCTTAGTCAGGATCGGAAGTAGTCCTGCAGGCCATGTCACTGGCATGACTGACTCTCCTATCCGGGATTCCTCTGGAGGATCCTGCATTGCTACGCCTACTGCTGCCGCTGCTGCTGTTGCTGCTGCTGGGAGTCGTTCATCATCCCAGAGAGGAAGTAGGAACACCACTACTTTTACTAAACAATTGACCCTCCAACAGTCCTTAGCGAGGAGGATGAAGTACGACAGCAGTCATCCTGAAGCAAAACGTATAACTGAGGCCTTGACTGCTATGTTGGTGTTAGACGTGCGTCCGGTATCCGCCATTAGTGCAGTGGGATTTAGACAATTGATGGAGGTAGTGTGTCCCCGGTTCCAAATCCCGTCTAGATTCCACTTCACTAGGCAGGCGATACCGAGACTGTACAGAAACGTCAGAAAAAGTGTCCTCAGTGTCCTGAAAAATGCCGTTGTACACAATGTCCACTTAACCACGGACATGTGGACAAGTGGAACAGGGCAGACTAAGGACTATATGACTGTGACAGCCCACTGGGTAGATGTATCACCTTACGCAGCAACAGCAGCAGCGTCACCAGTAGCAGCATCTCAGAAACGCCAGCTCGTTACAAGGCAGGCTACGCTGTGTATCACCGGTTTCAGTAAGAGGCACACCGCCGACAACCTCTTAGAAAAACTGAGGGAAATCATCGCCCAGTGGCTTACCCCACTTAGACTCTCCTGGGGATTTGTGATATCTGACAACGCCACCAATATTGTGCGGGCATTACATCTGGGCAAATTCCAGCACGTCCCATGTTTTGCTCACACAATAAACTTGGTGGTGCAGAATTTTCTGAAAAGCGACAGGGGCGTGCAGGAGACGCTTTGGGTGGCCCGAAAAATTTCTGGCCACTTTCGCCATTCAGCGACTGCGTGCCGAAGACTGGAGCGCCAGCAAACACTCTTGAACCTACCCCGCCATCACCTGAAGCAAGAGGTTGTGACGCGGTGGAACTCAACCCTCTATATGCTTCAGAGGATGGAGGAGCAGCAAAAGGCCATACAAGCCTATACATCCACCTATGACATAGGCAAAGGAGGGGGTATGCACCTGACTCAAGCACAGTGGAGAATGATTTCCGTGTTGTGCAAGGTTCTCCAGCCCTTCGAACTTGCCACACGTGAAGTCAGTTCAGACACAGCCAGCTTGAGTCAGGTCATTCCCCTCATCAGGCTTTTGCAGAAGCAGCTGGAGAAAGTGAAGGAGGAGCTAAGACGGAGCGATTCCGCTCGGCATGTGGGACTTGTGGATGAAGCCCTTCATTCGCTTTGCCAGGATTCCAGGGTGGTCAATCTGTTGAAATCAGACCACTACATTTTGGCCACCGTGCTTGATCCTAGGTTTAAAGCCTATGTGGTGTCTCTCTTTCCGGCCGACACAAGCCTGCAGAGGTGCAAAGACCTGCTGGTGAACACACTGTCAGCTGAAGCGGAACGTGACACGTCAACGGCTCCTTCTTCATTTTCTCCCGCAACTGGGGCTGCCAGGAAAAAACTTAGGTATCCTAAGCAACCCGCTGGCGGTGATGCAGGGCAGGCAGGACCAAGTTTGGACATCTGGTCCGGACTGAAGGACCTGGCAACAATTTCTGACATGTCTACTGTCACTGCATATGATACTGTCACCATTGACAGAATGGTGGAGGATTACATCGGTGACAGCATCCAAGTAGGCATGTCAGACAGTCCATACCTGTACTGGCAGGAAAAAGAGGCAATTTGGAGGCCCCTGTACAAGCTGGCTCTATTTTACCTGAGTTGCCCCCCCTCCAGTGTGTATTCCGAAAGAGTGTTTAGTGCAGCCGGGAACCTTGTCAGCGAAAGGCGTAGGAGGTTGCTTCCACAGAATGTGGAGAAGATGATGTTCATCAAAATGAATTATCAGCTCTTCCAGGGAGACCAGCCTCCAGAAGGTACAGAGGGACCTGTGGTGGTGGATTCAAGTGGGGACGAGTTAATACTTTGTGAGGATGAGGATGTACACACTGAAGAGGGTGAGGAATCGGTGGATGAGGAGGATGAGGATGACATCTTGCCTCCGTAGAGCCAGTTTGTGCAGGGACACATTAATTGCCAGCTTGTTTTGTGGGGGCCCAAACGAACCAATCATTTCAGCCACAGTTGTGTGGCAGACCCTGGCGCTGAAATGATTGATTTGTTAAAGTGTGCATGTCCTGTTTATACAACATAAGGGTGGGTGGGAGGGCCCAAGGACAATTCCATCTTGCACTTCTTTTTTTTCTTTGCATTATGTACAGTTTGGGGCCTAGCTTTTCTAACTGCCATCCTGTCTGCCACTGCAGTGTCACTCCTAGATGGGTCACGTGTTTGTGCCGCCCACTCGTGTCGCTTAGCATAGTCATCCAGCTACCTCGGTGCAACCTTTTGGACATGAAAACACTATTGTGAGGTGTGAGGTGTTCAGAATAGACTGGAAATGAGTGGAAATTAAGGTTATTGAGGTTAATAATAGCATAGGAGCAGAGAAACCAACAAATTCTGTGATTTTAGCTGTTTTTATGCTTTTTTTAAAAAAAATACAGATCCAAAACACAAAACCCAGAACCCAAAACACGGAAGGGTGGTTTTGGCAAAACCAATCCAGATCCAAAACACGAAGAAAGATCCAGATCCAAAACCAAAACACAAAACACGAAAAGTGGCCGGTGCACACCCCTAATAGAATACTGCGTCCTCACCATGGTCTTGTGTCAGGTGTATTTATTTTATTCTACTAGTTCTGAGACACTTTGTGGTATATTATTAGGGATGACTATTTACATTTCTGAATTAGAATTACCAGTTTTCTGTATGTTTATATATATAAAATTCAGTGATTTTTGTTCCTGGTTTATCTTTTTGAGGGGGTGGGACGATTCACATTTTCAGTATTAATAAATTACAGAGGGAAGGTGCCCGGCAGGGGTGTCACATTCATTTCCAGGCCCAGGGGCAAAATTTTGGGTGCACAGCGATGCAGATCCATTCTCCAGGGGTCCCCAGCTCTGCTCTTTGTGGGACAGTTTGGGCTCCTCACCGGGTCCCATAGCCATCTCTCCCACTGCAAAGGCCATTGGGCCTGATTCAGGTCTGGACGGTGAATAGTATTTTCGTGCAGTTGTCCGAAGTTTGGAAAACTGCGCAGGACCCAAACTGTGCAGGACAGGTCCTGCGTTCTCGCGGTGCGGCTGCAGATGTCAGGGGAGTGACAGTCTGCTGCCATTTGGGGAGCGGCACCGGGCTGCGTTCCTGGAAATGGCGAGTGTCACCCCCATTTCCTGGGAGTGCCGAGGCCAGGGTCTGTGTCGTAGGGTGCAGGTTGCCAGACCTCACAAGCGGCCAGGAGCCGGCCAGGCTGAGTAAAGGCGCATGTCCACCACACGATTCGCTCCTTGAGCGATATCATGTAGTGTGTTCCCGGCAGTGGTGTGCCCAATGTCCTTAACGATATATCGTTCAGTGCCGGCACCCTCCTTCATCTCCGAACCTGCACAACCTGATGATATCGTCAGGTTGAACAGCAGGTTCGGACGATGAGCGACGTCATCAACGACCATCTGGAGCACGCAACGCTGGTCGTTGACGGCATATCCACTGGATGATATAATGAACAATAACGATATCGTTCATTATATCGTCTAGTGGATACGCGGCACTAGGCTGATTGAGGGCAGCAACCGTCTACGGACACTGCTCTCAGATCGCAGATGCGTGCAGGGCGAGTCTATTTCCTACAGACGCCTCCGTGCATTAATGTGGACGGTTATAGCACAGCCGCTTCCACATCTGAATGAGGTCCATAGTTCCACCACTGGTCCTGAGAGAGGAGATGGTGCTGGGGAACAGGGTCCCAGGTGAGTCAGGGAAGAAAGCCTGGGGTGTTATTCTCCCCCCCCCCACAAAAGCAGAGTGTCCCCCGGTATAACACTTTTACATGTGTTCCATAAATACTCCTGTTACAGAGCTGCCCTTTGAAAGCCAAATTAATGTTCTATTTGACCTGCCTGCTGTGGAATCTCCTATATGTCTGCATGCATTATTTATGTCCTTCTCTGTAAATCATCAGTACTTTAGAATATGAATGAAGTATAAGCTGCCGGTCAGCCCCGGGGACTTCACCAGATATGTGACGGTATCTCTCTCTCTCCATGTTTCCAGGGACGTTTGTATCAGCTTTCACGGTGCTGTGCGGAGCCAGGACAGACCTCCCTGACCGACACATATGCTGCGTCTTCTGGCTGAACATAGCCGCGGCTCTCATCCAAATCCTCACGGCGATTGTCATGGTTGGGTGGATCATGAGTATATTCTGGGGGATGGACATGGTCATCCTGGCAAGTAAGTGGCTCCTTTCACGGTTCAATAGGACTTCACGGAACCCAGAGTTATAAATAAAGACATCTTGACTATTGTAGGATGGCGGTTTCTTACTTTTGTGCTGCTGCGCTTGTAGGTACACACATAGGCATACAGATGGGAAGAAATGTTACTCATTGTCCCTAGTGCCTGAAGCAGGACACTGTTTCTCAGACCAGTTCATCGAATTGGAACAAAAATTTGAGCAAAGCAATCCATGTTCGAGCCTGTCTGTCCATGTTCGAGCCTGTCTGTCCATGTTCGAGCCTGTCTGTCCATGTTCGAGCCTGTCTGTCCATGTTCGAGCCTGCCTGTCCTTGTTCGAGACTATCAGTCCATGTTTGAGCCTGCCTATCCATGTTTGAGCCTGCCTGTCCATGTCCGAGCCTGCCTGTCCATGTCCGAGTCTGTCTGTCCATGTCCGAGCCTGTCTGTCCATGTCCGAGCCTGTCTGTCCATGTCCGAGCCTGCCTGTCCATGTCCGAGCCTGTCTGTCCATGTCCGAGCCTGTCTGTCCATGTCCGAGCCTGTCTGTCCATGTCCGAGCCTGTCTGTCCATGTTCGAGTCAGTTTGATCATGCTCAAGTCAGTATGACCATATACGAGCCAATCTGACCATGTTTGAGCTTACCATGTTCTAGCCTGTTTGATCATGTTATAAATAGTGTGACCATGATTGAACCAGTTGGACCATTTCCCAGTGTGTTTGACCATGTTCAAGACTGGTGACTATGGTCTATACAGTTTGACCATTATAAAACCCGTTTGACAATGGGCCTGATTCACTACCAATCGCAACTGCGAATGCAATAGCGATTATGCACTCAGTTCAAGTGCGATAGTTTGCTAATCCATTGCGATCGCTAAGCCACCCACTTTACCTTACACGCATCTGTAATGTTTAGCAAGACTGCGAAACCATTGGTAACATCAAGTACCAGCGCAAGGTCAGACCTTGCTCAGAAATTGCTAACTTCAGCGCACGCTATATATCCTCAGGCTGCACAGGGCATCGCAGTGCCGAATTTATGCAATCCCCTGCAACAGCGTTCAAACGCCCTGCCACGCCGGCGTTTCACCGACCACCCCCCCATCACCACCCACAATCCCGTCAATCACTCTGCGATGGGTCTGCGCAGTCCCGATCGCAGTGGCCAGTTCGCACATGCGCACTGCGATGCATATGTATGCGCAGTACGCAACAATCGGCCGAATTAGCAACTGCGATCCAAGCTGAATCAGGCCCACTGTACGAATCTAGTCGACCATGTTTGAGCCTGTTTGACCATGTACAAATCAGTTTGACAATGTTTGAGCCAGTTTGACTATAATCAAAGCCACTTTGACCTTGTTCTGAGTTAGTTTAACCATGTATGAGCCTGTTTCACCATCTTCGAGTCTCTTTGACCATATTCAGGCCAGTTTATAAAATGTTTGAGCCAGTCTGACCATGGTCTAAGCAGTTTGAACATGTTCAAGCCTGTTTTAACATGTACAAGTCTGTTTGACCACGTTCGAGCCTTTTTGACCATGTACGAGTTTGAGGTGTCTTCAGAATTGGACACAGTTGTCACTCGGGCAGCATCCGCTTGGCCTTGCGCACTGATCATACCGGCCTTGGGACAGCATTAAATGCGTGACTATGGGCCTGATTCAGACCCGGTCGCTAGATGCGTACGCTCACACTGAGCATATGCAAATTTTCCAAATTGACGTCATGGGATGCGATCGCTCGCCAAGGCATAAGCACACCCACTTTGGCTGTGCGAGTAATCGCTCTGCGTATGCAGACACCCCTTAGCATATGCAGAGACGCCCACTGGCACACGTCATCTCCAGGAAGTGTATTAAAACATTGGTACATCGAGGACCATCGGATGCGAACACAGTGCTTGTGGTAGCCTTACCCTACCGCAAGCTCTGCGAGCATTTCAGTGTAAAAAAAAGCCAAGTGACTGCGTTCGCATCGCCAATCCCCCGTTATTACAGGACAGCCCCTGTTACCACCCACAAACGGCCTCTCCTGTCACTCATTACACTGGGCTGTCTTTGCAGGGCGAGCGAGCGGTATGCGATCGCAGTGAGTAGTTCGTGCACACGCAGAACAAAGCATGCGCATGCGCGTACGCAGAACATCGGGCCGCTTGCGAGCGCACGCATATAGCGAATGGGTCCGAAACAGGCCCTATATCCCTACATTACATAACAATCTAACGTACGATCTCGTGTCCCACAGAAAACACATCGCAGACACATAGTTGCAGTTTCCATAGCTACATTACTAAGAGCCAATAGACTAAATTCTCGGAGATCCTCTTATCTGGCATCATTATTTTAGAACATTAAAACAATGGGACAGTAATTGTTTGGTAAGTTCTTTAATATAAACATTTGAGAACACCCAGGCCCCTTTCTTTAAACATGTCAAATCCAGCAGCTGTATTTACACAGGCCATAATATATGAGTGCGTAGATAATGTATACAGTGCTATGTGATATTCTGTTATCATTAGGGCATTATCTGCCTGGCAGACTAAACAAGATGTGTTTTGGCAGCTCTGTCACTCCACAGATACAACACGGAGACTATGAGCAGAAGGCATACTCTATACCAGAGGGGCACAACCTTTTCAAGTCCAAGGGCCACTTTAGAGATTGCACTCATTGAAGGGGACACAATAAAGCTGCTTAAACATCTACTGTATATAATAAATGAGAAAGTGTCTGTCTGTCTGTTTGTCCTTTATGCACGACCAGAGTTTTGTACCTAGCTCCACCAAATTTGGCATGGTGGTGTTGTTTGACCAGGATTAGGCTTTTAGCTATGTTTTAAGTTTGTCAGGGCCATGGAGGCCTACACAGTGCCCGTAACTAGCGGTGTGCGGCCAGTGTGACTGCACAGAGAGCAGGGCTCTGTGGACGGCACCTTTGCCACCCCACGGCCCCTGCTTCTGGCTGTAGGGTGCCTGGAACGGCACCCTGCAGCCAGCACCGCTGTGGCAGTGCTGTCTGTAGTGTCCATTAGACCCTGCCATAATTACAGCGTCTTATTGCTGTAGCTTCAAGTGCTGGCTGCCCCATCCCCATATGAGCAACATCATGATATCACGTGGAAAAAGAGCTGGGCTGGCACAGGGCACTCAGAGCCCAACTTATGGCTCTGGGTCTACATGGTGCCCACCAGGTAGGCTGTGGAGTCTCTGTTTTGACATTTTGGTTTAAGCAAGTTCTCTCAGGATGTCTTCCAGTGCCTAAAACTGCTCTGATTTGAAGGCACAGGCAGGTATGTACCAGTGGGGGGGGCAGGCAGAGCTCCAATGGAAAAGAGCAATGAGTCAGAGGATCAACTGTCACACTGCACCTGCACTGACAGTTACTCATTTCCTCCCAGCACATTCTCATTTACCATGGTCTCCAATGTAGGTCTGCAGAGATTTCAGCTCGGCAATGATTTCTGAAACAGCAGTGATTTAGGGGTCTATTCACTGAGCCTTGGATGGGGATAAAGTGAACGGAGATAAAGTACCAGCCAATGAGCTCCTAACTACCATGTGTTTGAAAAATGACAGGAGCTGATTGGTTGGGACTTTAGCTCAGTTCACTTAATCTGCAGCCAAGGCTTAGTAAATAGACCCCTTAAGGAAGCTAAACTAATGTCTGCCCTGTAAGTCACTCTGCTCCTGATATAACCCCATTCCACACAAAACAAAAAAAATTGAAAAACAAACAACATTGTTAAACTTTATACCTCAGTGTTGAGATAACAGTGTTTAAATACTCTATTAAATGCATAGATATGGCCTTTTTCAGGGCTAAAACCATGTTAGCAAACAGTGGGGTCTTGTCAGGATTAATGGAATGGGGATATACTGTAGGTGAAGTCAATGGAAAAAAACAAAGGCTGCAGATGTACTTGGAGATCAATTCTTCAACCCGGGCAACGCCGGGTATCCCAGCTAGTGTAAAATACATACAGTACAATTTACTAGCTGAAAAGGCCTTGCAGCATTGTTAGAAGGTTCCCATGGAGACAGAAGTTTGTGCAATGCTGCAAAGCAGGATACACCGCCATCGAGGGGTGTGGCCTTTCCATGTAGCAACACATTTCCTCCCCTCTGTACGAACACCATTACACCCCCATAGCAACACATCCTCCTGCACTACCACTGTGCTCTCTCCATTTGGCTCACACTACTGTAGGCTCAATAGTGGTGCCATTAAACAGATGTACTCCTAAGACTACTTTGATCATCTCCTCTCCAAGAGAAGCCCGAAGAGGAAATGCAGGTGGCTGTGATGGGGGCGGGCCCTGGCTATTAGCATCATTAGGCCCTGCCCACTCACAAGAAAATGCAGCGAGTTGCTTGTCTATGAAGAGGGGGTGGGACCAAATAACACCATTATCATAGAATAGTGTCCTATTGGCCCCACCCCCTCTTTAAGATCCACCAGTCCGGGCCTAATTCTTCCAATCCTGCCACCTTCACTAGGAAGTGGGCGGGATCAGGAAGATACTGTACACCCACTATTCCGGGAACCCAGCGGACTCCCCGAAGATTCGGGAGTCTCCCGCAGGTTCTGGGATAGTAGGTAAGTATGTCCTAAAGCTCCTAGAGAATAATTACTTTAAATAAATAAATAAATGTAGGCGTGTGCGGTAAATGTTTGCTTTAACCACTTGCCTGGCACGGTCTTATCAGATACGACCATACCAGGCTGGGCTTTCCCTGACATGGTCGTATCTGATACGACCAGTCAGAAATGGCCACTAGGCGGCTATGGGAAGTTAATCTTCCCACTGCCGTCTATATCAGAGGGACCTTCTGGTCCCTCTACACCCGCGGCTCCCCCTCCTTTGGGTCCCGATCACTGCTGGCCACAGTGATCGGGCACCGTCAGCACCCCCCTCCCGGCGAACTTCCATGGGCTAGCAACAGTGACTCGATCACTGTGGCCAGCAGTGATCGGGCAGCCGGACCCACCCCTTCAATAAGAAGCAGCAGCGGCGGCTCTGGTAGCCGCCGCGCTGCTCTGTACCCGGGCCGCCAGCGGGACATCCTCCCGCTGCGGCTCCGGCTCTACAGTGATCACTATGTGATCACTTCTGTGTAGAAGCAGCGGCGGCGGCTCTGGTAGCCGCCACTCTGCTATGTTCAGGGCCACTCCCTCCGGCCTCTGCAGCTCCTCCTCCTCCTTAATTATGCCCGTGTGTATAAGGGCCAGGCAATAATATATATATATATACACACACACAATTATATATATATATATATATATATATGTGTGGATACATATATACATGGGTGTGTGGATACATATATATATTATATATATATATATATATATACGTGTGTGTGTGTGTATATATATATATATATATATATATACACACACATGTATATATGTATACACACACACATATATATATATAATTGTGTGTGTGTGTGTATATATATATGTGTGTGTATATATATTTATATATATATATATAAATAATTGATAGATATCGCGGAGCCTCTGATTTGGAATGGCAACCGACCATCGATGGTTTGTAAACCATCGATGGTCTGACTGGAAACAAGTGGTTTGCCATTGCTGGTGACCCTCAATGTTACACCATCAATGGCAACCCTCAATCGATGTTTCTGGAACATCGGCAGTTGTGGTCTACACAGATTTCCTCGACCAATTGCTAAACAATTGATGGCTTCTAACGATGGTTGAACCATCGATGGTACAGCTGTCAATGGCCATCAATGCAGTATAACATACAAATTGCTATTTTTATGGTATACTGTCTTTTAAAAAAATATTTTTTTTAATATAAAATAGTGATGGATAAGTTTAAAATGATGTTCTTGACCTAATTCAATCATAAAAGAAACCGACAATTTTGGAGCGGTTTTTGGAAAATAATTCGTCAGTTAAGTGGTTAAAGCCCCAGTCTGGCTCTGACTGTGGGACTGAAAATAAATTCTACAAAATTCTCTAAAATGCAACAGAACCCAGACATTTGTCGTTAGCAGGCAATCTCCGCAATTCCTTTACTTTTGCTTTAAATAAAAACCATTGATAGATTCATTGGGGCCTATTCATCATCGGATGCTGTATAGCCCCCAATGATTAAGTATTGATTTCACTGCGAGGGATACTTACGTATCCAACTCGCAGCGGGGGATAGATTTACACCGGAGCAATTCATCATTGCTCCAATGCGGGGACAGCTGCTCCGAAAAGCATCTGTCTCCGCGGTTAGTATACAGATGTAGCTGCGTTAATTACCTCCTCCCCGTTGGCCCAGTAAAGCCGCCGGGGAGGTAGTGAGGAGGCGGCGGAGGGATCCGCTCAGATCCCTTCTTCGCATCCCCGGAATTCCTTCCCATAGGAAGGAGTGGGGATCCGAGAACAAGCACCGTCTGAAGATGGCGCTTGTTCACAAAAACTTTCCATTTTCGGAGTTTGCTGAATATCGGACCCCTGATGGTGAATGGCACGTTAACTAAAATATGCGGAAACTAGCGTTTGTGTATGGTTACCAGGCCATTTATCGATGATGAATAGGCCCCATTGTCTGATCATTTTGGCTTTTTCCATAATGCATCAATGTATCATAACTTTGATAATGATGAAGTTTGGAGATACATTAAATGTTCTTACCAGGGCTAGAAGCTGCGGCCCAGTCTGTCTGTCAGAGAAGAACTAGAGCAGTGAGCGGGAAAGCGCTTAGTGACAATATCGCTATATAATGATTGCAATATCGAGACTGTGATCTCCAAGGCCACGTCTCTACAAAGACAGGTGCACGGCAGCTAATTTGATTGGCCACCAGGCTGCCTGTTGGAGGCAGGTCTTTAAAGAGTCCCGCCCTGATGAATAATTCACACCCCTCTCCCCAATAACGGGTGCAGAAAAAACGGGAGAGGGAAAAAACTCAACACCATACTTACCAACTCTCCCGTATGGTCCAGGAGTCCTGAGTTTGCACTCCGCGGCCACTTCCTGACTGAAGTGAGTGGGATGCGTTGTAAAATACAGCAAATTGCGGTTTTGAACAGAGGGGGCAGGGCCACAATGACGCGTAAACCCGCCACCGCTGTAACATACTCCAAAACTGCGGCTTTATACAGTGGAGGGCGGGACCACGACGACAAGAATGCAGCGCTACGCCACTACCCACCGGATAGGGTTGGCCCCTCTGTGCACTCCCAGAGGGGGTTCCTCGAAACTCAGCACATATGATTAACACTGCCATGGTGGCAGCCCTGTCTGGCCTATACTAATTCTATAGTGTTAAAAGAACCGTTGTCAGGTCTAGCAGCCACAGGTTCTAGATACTGCACAATGGAATATTGGAAGTCCCGCTATTACAGCTCTCTTAGGGCGTAAGAACACGCAGCCTTTTCTAGTTTATTTCAATGTCTTGTCTTTTCATTTTGAGCTGCAAACTGGATTTTTGAACTCGAGACGCAATTTTGATCTCATGGTTCAAGGGTGATGTGAGATTTTTGGAGAAACCAGAGGTTGTTTCTACTGTAGATACAGATGATACACCATGAGATCATTTCGTCAAGTATATTTTGACTTTAAAGTCAGCATCAATGTTACTTGTTTGACAACTTATCTATTTGTTTATATACCAACTTTATTACTTTACATTAAAGCAAGAATATACAGTATCAAAGTGGAGAAATAGACAAGTGGGGAAGTTTCCATAGCAACCAATTAGAGTGTACTTAATAAATGCCAGCTAGAAGCTGATTGGTTGCTACAGGTAACTGCTCCACTTCTCCTGTCCACTCTGGTTGCTATAGGTAACTGCTCCACTTCTCCTGACCACTCTGATTGGTTGCTATAGGTAACTACTCCACTTCTCCTCCTGACCACTCTGATTGGTTGCTATAGGTAACTGCTCCACTTCTCCTCCTGACCACTCTTAGATGGTTGCTATAGGTAACTGCTCCACTTCTCCTCCTGACCACTCTTAATTGCTTGCTGTAGGTAACTGCTCCACTTCTCCTCCTGACCACTCTGGTTGCTATAGGTAACTGCTCCACTTCTCCTCCTGACCACTCTGATTGATTGCTATAGGTAACTGCTGCACTTCTCCTCCTGACCACTCTGATTGGTTGCTATAGGTAACTGCTCCACTTCTCCTCCTGACCACTCTGATTGGTTGCTATAGGTAACTGCTCCACTTCTCCTCCTGACCACTCTGATTGGTTGCTATAGGTAACTGCTCCGCTTCTCCTCCTTACCACTCTGATTGGTTGCTATAGGTAACTGCTCCACTTCTCCTCCTGACCACTCTTTAGAAGGTATAACAAATGTCCCCCTTAGTCTTGTTGCACCCAAGCATATCTCACAACATAGTCACACCAAAGTGATTGTGGTACTGCCACATCCTGGGCGTAGTTATGCCACATGTTTTGTGCCCATTGCTTCCAAATCACTAGGCCCTACCCCCAACTACAATAAAGATAGATTTGAATGCTCACTTCCCATCCATGCTGAACAGGGACAAACCTCCCACATTCCCGGGAGTTGTGGCCATTCTGCCGGCCGGCGAGATGGCACAATTTTACCACTGGCTGTAATGATGGCAAACGCAGTAACCGGCTTCGCTGTGTTGTTTCACCCACGATTTCACAACTGTGCATAATGGGTACACAGATATTTTGGAATGTGGGCTCTGGCAGTGTAGACCTGACCCCGGGCATATCTACATCGTGATGCAAACATTTTCTCCAAATACATTTTCTCCCCCCATCTCTAAATATTACTTAGTAGAAGGACTGAAACTGATCCAGGGCGCAGCTCCTTTTATATTGCTGTACAGTTTATAGCACGGCTGCAGAAATACTGTTAAACAATATAGTGGTTCTTTATTTACAAAATTTGCTAGCAGTTTACATTTGGGGAGGGGTTATTACACGCAGCGATTACATACTACATACAGGCTTCCAGCTGAAAGGACGCAGTGTTTATAAGAGCTGAGCTTCCCATCTCTGATGAAGCATCTCTGTATAAGTGTGACACTCGTCAGGAATTCTGTTCTCTCTCTTCGATCTTACGGGGAAGATTTATCGAACCTTCTATGGAAGACTTGTGGAGGTATTGCATGTACCAGTCAATCAGATTCAAGCTATCATTTATCTAGCACATTGTATAAATCTGATTGGTTTCTATTGGGCCACACCCACACTTGTTCTGTTTAGCAGCTGAGCTGGATTATTGGGTACAGGGCCGGCTCCAGGGGTCGGAGCACCCTGTGCCAGCTCTCTCTAAAGTGCCCCTATATCACGCGCGACCGAAAATGGGGGTGTGGCCTAATTACTACAGGCCACGCCTCCTACGCGACGTTATTTGGAAGCGAGCCCGCATGGCACGCTTCCAAACAATGTCAGGCTGGGGGGAAGCCTCACTAGCTGGGCTTCCCCCAGCCCTCTCCCGTCACTGAATGGATGCTGCGTGCATGCGAGCAGCATCCATTCAGACTTCGGGGTCTGGCACCACCGCACAGCTGCGGCGGTCCCCAACTTCCCGATTTGACCACCCGTGGGCCACTTCGGCCCACGGGTGGAACAGCGGGACAGTACTGTCCCGCTGAAATCATGATGTTGGGGAGGGGTGCGCTCTCTATGGGCACTGGTCAAACACTCCTAGAGCCGGCCCTGATTGGGTGGGTGAAGTGACTGCACAGACCCAAATATTTCTATTGGTCCACATGGTCACACTCCTGTTGTAGAGCAAATGCTAGGATGGCTTGCAGCCAGGTGTTGCCCCTCAGCCCTGATTGCTGTTGTAGAGTAAATGCTAGGATGGCTTGCAGCCAGGTGTTGCCCCTCAGCCCTGATTGCTGTTGTAGAGTAAATGCTAGGATGGCTTGCAGCCAGGGGTTGCTCCTCAGCCCTGATTGCTGTTGTAGAGCAAATGCTGGGATGGCTTGCAGCCAGGTGTTGCCCCTCAGCCCTGATTGCTGTTGTAGAGTAAATGCTAGGATGGCTTGCAGCCAGGGGTTGCTCCTCAGCCCTGATTGCTGTTGTAGAGTAAATGCTAGGATGGCTTGCAGCCAGGGGTTGCTCCTCAGCCCTGATTGCTGTTGTAGAGCAAATGCTGGGATGGCTTGCAGCCAGGTGTTGCCCCTCAGCCCTGATTGCTGTTGTAGAGCAAATGTTGGGATGGCTTGCAGCCAGGTGTTGCCCCTCACCCCAGATTGCCATTGTAGAGTAAATGCTAGGATGGCTTGCAGTCAGCTGTTGCCCCTCAGCCCTAATTGCCATTGTAGAGCAAATGCTGGGATGGCTTGCAGCCAGCTGTTGCTTCTCAGCCCTGATTGCTGTTGTCAGTTTGCTGATGGCATTTGTGTTTTTAGTATGTGAAAAGCTGCCACCCATTGACAGTTGGAGGCGCAGCTTTGATTCCTTACAGTGCATTGCTGCTACCTGCCAAGTAGAGATGGCCATCGGTGAATTAACCATCGAGGGTCACCATCAATGGTACCACTGGTGGTTAACCTTGATGATATGAAACCATTGACAGGGGAACCATTGATGGTTTCACTCGCTGATGGTCATGTCTGCTCTATGTCTCTGGACAGCAAGTCAATCAGAGGTGGGGGCGGTACTTCACGGGTTGTATCAAGAGGTGGAGCTAGGTTCGCCAAGTAGAAAGAAAAAGACATTGGAGGCTCTGTACTATCGATGGCAGTGAACCATTGAATATCCACCATCGATGGCATAACCATCTATGGTTGTTAACCATCAATGGTCAATGGCCATCCCTACTGCCAAGTAGGGATGGACATCGGAAGCCCGGCATCGAATGATTGCCGAACTTCCATCATCAAATCCAGCGATAGCAACCAGCCATCGCATTGCAACAATTCAATAGTATAACCATCACAATAGTTATATTGTGCGCATGCGCAGATGCAGTCAAGGCTTCGCGCATGTGCACTAAGGGCCGAAAAAAGGGACGGAGTCACTGTGAACGGGGCGGAGCCTCGTGGCACCCTCGTCCACATCACTGTGGGGCATGCCCATGACTCTTCGAGATGGAAGTGCGCACAGCATCTATTCTCCCACTGCTAAACCCACTTCTCTGCTATGCAGGGCAGCGGTGTGTGCCCCCCTCGCCCCCCACAGCCAGCCATCGTATGGGCACCGGAAAGCTGCCTCCAATGGATGGCAACCATCGAATTCACACTATTCGATGGAAAAAGTACTTCAGTTGAATTGGAAACATCGATGGTCATCTGCTACTAATGTCCATCCCTACTGCCAAGTAATGCCAGTATGGTATCTGCATTCAACTGTATATAACATTCACTATAAACACAGAGTAAATTCCTGAGAATGATAACAGAACAGGTAGTAGAACAATGCAAGTACTTTCTAAAGGGGCTCAGTCACGTAAAATTAGATATATCGAGATCTATTGTATCACTTTTCAAATCACCTGTTTCCACTGGTAATAGAGATCATCAGCTACTGATAAATAGACCCCTCTCAAAATATTAGCTTTAAAATAAAGTGTTGAATTATTGATATGACCTATTGGTGGAACCTTGGGGTGACCCCAATAGGGTGACTGTGGATGTGATGGTGGATATTAGGCTACACAAATGTCTTTAAAGGTGGTCACAGTGGTACAATGTGGTGATACGCTGTGGTCACAACAGCAACAATTTCAGGTAATCAGGGTCTCACACCAGAATCGGTATGATTTACCGCCGGACCCATGCCCGGCGGTTGGAATCCCGACAGCGGCATCTTGGCAGAGGAGGAAATCCCGATCGTCCTAAGGTAAGTATTGACTAACCTAATACTACCCCCTAACCCTAACCCTCCCTTAGGGGTGCCTAACCCTAACCTTCCGCCCCAGTGCCTAACCCTAATCTCCCCTCTAAGTGCCTAAACCTAACCCCCCCTTCCCCGCCGCCCAACCCTTAGTCCCCCCCGGGGGTGCCCAACCCTAAGTCCCCCCCGGGGGTGCCCAACCCTAAGTCCCCCCCCGGGGGTGCCTAACCCTAATCCTCCCTTCCCCTAGCCTAAACCTAACCTCCCGGGGGGGTGCCTAACCCTAACCTAAATCCCCCCCGGGGGTGCCTAACCCTAATCCTCCCTTCCCCTAGCCTAAACCTAACCTCCCGGGGGGGTGCCTAACCCTAAGTCCTCCTGGGAACCCTAAACCTAACCCCCCCCCGCACGGCTATTCGCGCTCGGTGCCCGGGGTCCCTTCGATCGGGATTCCGGGCGCCGGTCTCCCAGGGTCAGTAATATTAAAGGCGTCAGGATTTAGACACCTGTCATTTAACCTTCGCCGGTTTAAGCAGTCGGGAAGCCGGCTGTCGGGATTAGGCCCACCGGTTTCCCGACTGCATACCCACACACCTGGGAGTTAAGTATTGTTTGTCTACACAGTACTGTGACACTCTACACCAGGGGTTCCCAACCATGGTCCTCAAGGCACACTAATAGTCCAGGTTTTGAGGATAGCCATACTGGAGCACAGGTGACTTAATTAGTACCTCAGTTATTTTGATTTAACCATCTGTGCTCAAGCCTGAATATCACTAATACCAGACTGTTAGTGTGCCTTGAGGACCGAGGTTGGGAATCACTGCTCTACACAGTGGCGCACGCTAGGCTGACTATGCGCCGTGACATCACCGGGTCAGAGGTCGGACCTCTCGGTGACTGCGGGTCCTAGTGCCCGGTTGTATGCAGGAGATAGAGTCGAGCACATTGGTAAAACCCCCAAAAATGCAGTTTTATGGGGTTTTACCGCATTCCCCAAATGTACTATCACCGGAATGCGATGCATCGTCCCGTTTGTAACGCCACCTTCAGGCGGAGTTACCAAATAGAAGCCTATGGGCTTGTTCTCGGGACATTCCTCCTTGGGAGGGTTCCTTTCGGATCCCTTCAATCACCCCCGGAAAACCCGCGTACTTCTGCGCATGGGCAGGACGCCAGAGGGACATCTGGATGTTAAACCTGGAAATCCCTTTGTCTGGGGCCATCAAAAAGGACAGGTCTTATCGGGAGAGCCGTCCTTTGCAATATTCTTGGGACATACCGTGTACAGTATGTCAGTTTGTTGCAATCATTAGCTCACCATCTTCTCCTGCCTGTTATCTTTGATAATCTCTGGCACTGACAAATCTTGCACCGCCTGGTTATATGCTGACTATAGCACAACAACCTGGTTTAATAGTTTTTCTTGCTCCTGCAAATATTTGACCTAGTTCTTCCTCTCCCTTGTGCTTTGCCACTCTCCATCTGCAAATATCTCTTACCCACAAGACACAGACAGATAGTGCCCTCCTCAGTGCGCAGCCCTTAGGCAGATGGATAAATCTCTCTCCCCAGAGCTTCTCTTCCTTCTGCCGAGAGTTGTCTAAGTAGAGATTTCTCTTCAAATGAGCCTCCAGCGTCCCCTTACTGAGACATTTCTCCTTTACCCCCCTCTGGGATAAGGAGAATTCAGGATTTTTGCTGCAATCTAATAAGAGAAGACAATTACTTTGTGTCGGTGTACCTATCATATGAATACAATCCGGTCTTTTTATAGCTCCGCTAAAGCAAATCTTGTTGTAATTACTATACACAAGGAGGCTGGGCTGGGGTCGGGGATGGAGACTCTTTGCTATGCTGGAAAACAGTAATGGTCTTTTACGTTAGCTGAAGACGCTGTTGGGACATGGCTGATACATTAGGATTTCTGATCCCTACGCTTTCTTCCTTCGAGTTACGTCTGTGCGCTGACTTACTTCTCACAGCCCGAAAAGGAGGGCCTGATTAACCAAACCGTGCATTGTGTTCTAATTTTATTCTGTTTTATAGTGTTGGTTGTCATGGCGATAAATCTTCTCGGAGGTACGGCAGAAGATTAACTCTTAAACCCTACTAAAATGTTTCCAAATCTTTCCAGCGCCTCCTGTACAGATCAGCAAATACAATACAACAGGCGCCTGCAACCTGTGACTCTCCAACTGCTGGGGTACTACAAGTCCCAACAAGCCTTGGCCACACATCAACCCATTCACTTGTCCTTCAAACACATTGGCAATGCTACATGCCCCCCTGTTAAGCAGATGCGGCTCTTTTAATTACTACCAGGGTTGTAATATGTAAGATATACATTAATTTCTTACTGTCCTTTCATTCAGAGAAAGTCAGGACTGTCATACTAGAATTGGGATAGTTGCCTACTTGTTCTTGCAGCTTTCACTATCTGATGCTACTCTTGTCTTAAGCTTAGATGCTGCTTGTCTGGATCCTGGGATTGTTGGAGCCTTGCATGGTAAAGGGGTAGGTATTATTACTCCTGAAGAGCCAAACAATGGGTCGATATTCTAGGCCGGCCTCCCCCAAACACATCCTGGCATTAGCTCTATAAAAGTCACTGACATTAAATGAATAGCATTTACACATAACATACACATCCTTACTCTAACCAGCCCCCAATATTATGTTAATAGCACTCATATTTATTAAACAGTCCAATTTCCCAACAATCAGCCCTGTCATTAAAACAATAGCATCCATTGTTTAATAATTAGGTCTGCATTCCCCCAAACAACACTGGCATTAAATTGAATTCATGCCCAATAAACAGCCCCTTCCAACTGGCTAATTAAATAAACAGCATTCCCACTTAACCTTCAAATTTCCCCCAATATGGGGCATATTCAATTGGGCGCGAGGTTTAGTGAGGAAAAAACCTTGTGCCCAATTTTGGATAACCGCGGGTATGCGCGCTCCCGATACCCGCGGTATCCAATTTAATAAAAAGTGGTCGCAGGGGTTTCAGCTCTGAAAACCCTGCGGTGCGTAAAATAAACAAAAAAAGAATTCTGCACTTACCTGCCCGGGGGTCTCCGGTGGTCTCCGTGGCTCTCGGTGGCCTCCCCTCTATCTTCTCACTGGATAGGGGGCTGCTGGGAGTCCCAGGGGCTGCTCGGAGGTTCCAGGGGCTGGTGGGTGGGGCAAGGGCGCTGGGAGATGTAGTTCTCCCAGCGCCCATTCCGGGGGGGGCACACAGGCACTGGGGGGGCCACACAAACCGGGGGTCTCACACACACACTCGTGCACACACACACTCACTCATGTACACTTACAAACAGTAACAAACACTCACACACACTGACACTGACATACTCACCCACCCGGCTTCCGATGCTGGATAAAGAAGATGGAGCTGCAGAAGGTAAGTAATTACGGTCTAATTAAGCTCATTGGAAACTTACGATTGCTTAATTAGTCCTTAGGGGGGGGGGGGTACCGCCGGGGTGCCAGAGCAAGTCCCGTTGATTTTTCCTAAAATTAACGATTTTAGGAAAAATCACACTTGCTCTGGAGGTGCGAGAATAAAAAACCTCCCGGCGCATAAAAAAAAAAAAAATCAAATATTTGAATAGCAAAAAACCCACCCCTGCAGGAAAAACCTCGCAGGTGCGGGTCTTTTGCAATTCCCCCACCCAATTGAATATACCCCTATGTCTTGAGGTTAGGCTATTAGCCAGCATATTTAGCACAGATGCCCAGCTGCCTCTCGGAGGGGCAGCCAGACACGAGTTTCTGTGAGTGGTGCTGACGTGGTCTTGTCATTATGGGCCTTCCCGCCACTATATAAAGCCACAATGCAAAGCAAATCACATCATCATGGCCGCCCCTTGAAATTCGGGAGTATTTCGGACATTCCAGCAGAGTAACGCTAGCCATACACCTGCACGATTTCGGGCCGATTGCCCGATTTTCGACGAGTCATATGATGGATCTTGTGAAAATCGTGTATTATTTTAGTAAGATACGATCCGAAGTGCGCTCCCGCAGCTCCTATAATCGGATCTTATGATCAGATGCGCAGCCCATATGTTCTATCCTATCGTGTGCAGATTGTGCCATTTATTTTGTTCATGCGATGCATCGTGCGGCAATTCAAGTCATTTCTATGACTGTTTCCCTAATGAGCGCGTGAGGCACAAGATCGATCATACGACAGATCCTGTGCTAAGAAAAACAACAGACACGCTGCCGGGACTGCCAGGGGGCTCCGGGGAGTCAGATGCTGAATCGCAACGTATGCTGGTCGTGTAGGTGTATGGCCAGCTTTAGTCTACCCCACATAGCATTAACAGCCCCTACAACATACTACTAACTAACCCCCATCACCCCTACACACAATAATAGCCCCCAAATTTAAAAAAGAGATCCCCACTATCCCTCACATAACATTAATATCCTCCACATAACGTTAATAGTACACACCAACACATATCCTTGATACCCCCCAACTGACCACCACATTATATTAATCCCCCACAACATACTTACCTGCACTTGAATGCTGTTGGTGAAAGTCTCCTCTGTGGCCTCCAATGTGGTTTCTACACTACCCTCACATGTGCAGGGCTCGGGGGCGGTATGCAGGGGGGGTTAGGTTTAGGCACTTAGAGGGGGGATTAGGGTTAGGCACTGGGGGGAGGTTAGGGTTAGGCACCCCTATGGAGGGTTAGGGGAGGGAATTAGGTTAGTCTATACTTACCTTAGGGACGATCAGGATTTTCACCCATGTCGTGCAGCCGCTGTAGGGATTCTAACCGCCGGACTAGCGTCCGATGATAAATCATACCGATTCGCTCAGGGGCTCAGGGGTGCAGAGATAATGGGTAAAAGTATGAGAGTGGGTTGAGGAAGGGAGATTAGGGAAGGGATGGTAACACATCACTGATGTATAGCGCAAACCATACCATAAGGTAACTGGTTTCGGGGGATGGGCCAGCCCGCAGGAAGCACAGATATGGCAGGGATCAGTCGCTAGTGCAAGCAGTTTCACACAAGTAAGTTTCTACGCTTAATATAGAGGATTTCGCTTCCTAATATAATATGTGCTTCAGTCAGATGTGACAAAAATACTGGTTAAGGACCATGCGCTCAACTTTCCCGATTTAGGCTACAGATGTGCGCAGACAGGGTCGGACTGGCCCACAGGTGTACAGGGGGAATCCCCGTACTATGGACATTCACCACTGCCTAGGGCCTCGATGCCTCCTCTAGGGGGCGGAGCAGGATCATGGGTGAACTTTAATTATTTCAATGGTCACTACACCAAGATTAGCCATCCTGCCAATCAAAGTGGGTGGTCCTCATACACCCCTGTTCCCTCCTTTATAAAGGGGCCTGTCCTCTGCCTATCCTCTGTAATGGCTAGCCAAATCTCTCTGTGGTGGTTAACCACACTCCCTAAGCTTGGACCCCTACCACTGCATTTCCTGCTGGGCCCTTCATGTTCCAGTCCCACACTGTGCCCGGACCTCTGTGTACTGGTTTTGGCAAAACCACCCTTAAATGTTTTTTTAAATGAATGGTTTTTTCTTTTTTGATTTTTTTTTTACATTGATAAAAAACAGCTAAAATAATGTCATTTGGACCTGTTTACAGTACGTGCAATTCAAAACCTGAGATTCAGTCTTTAGATCCAACTTCTGAACTTACGGGAAGACGCCAACCGGGACTCGGTTCGACTCGGAACCGCAAATTTCGGGTGTGTTTGGTTTTCAGAAAAAAAAAAAAACAGCTCATCTCTAATCTAGGCTGTCCCGGGACCCCTAGTCCTGGCACCTTTGTCATGTAGATGGTCCAGGCACATCAGAGTCGTTGGCAATGCCAGGTTTGGCCATGCCCCCATGGCGTCGCAGTCACGCCAGTTGTCACCGTCTGACCGGATTTTGTAAAAAAATTAGAAATTCAGAGGTATGTAGTGAAAACAGAAGTGTAGAAAAATCCTCACTCATCTCTACCAAACACTCGTGTGAAAAACAAAAAGAGCAGAAATTTTTCACTAGACGTTAGTAAAACGTTCTGTTCCGAGCTGCAGTTACTAAACAGCTGCGAATGCCGTCAGCTTCCTACTGTATTCCTCTTTGTGTACAGATTGCAGGTATTCTCTCTGACCTCTTTACACTAAAAAGCACATTTAGTAAACAGATATTTTTTTTCCCTTTAATCTAAGCAAAATTAAAAGCCAGTTAACGTGTGTTATTTGACAGCGTTTTAGCACTTTACTTAATGCTGTTGATATCCGGATTAAGGCTAATTACACGGAGTCTTCAAGTAATTATCTCTGTCAGACAAACCACAAACAGCTCTTTTTTTTTCTATTTTCTTTTGGAACATTCGTTATCAGACAACCGTTAAATGGCTTCCGCGCGGAAGCTCAGCGGCCTTTCCTATTCATCCCATCTTCTGGCTTAATCTTAACAAAGTAATACTATATTATATTTTCATATTAAGATAAAAGGAATGTATAATAATAATAATTATAATAATAAAAAATACTTCTACTATATGTTCTAATGTTGGCTACGCTCAATATCAGATCAGTAACCAGAAAACGTCTGTGATGCCCAGTGACCCGATGGAAGTCCGATTGTCCCTGACTGCATTAACAGGCCCCAGTAGTGCTCCAGGTGACGCAGCCTCTCAGCACAAGGGGCGATATATTGGTCACTTCCGGTGTGTGGGTAGCCGTGTCAGCCATGCACCACTGAGGACATTGGGCACACGCAGCTCCATATGCGACCGCATCTAGCGAGTTTTAGAAAACTGCACATATGCCCAGGGGCGCCCTGATGAGGGTACCCCTTACCCAAGCTGGTTAGAGAGGCCCGGCAGGGGCCCCGGGTCAGCGGTTGCCCCCACTGCTTTGCCCACTAACGCTGGCCACATCTGTATAACAGCACAGCTACCACGGCACATTAGGCAGTGCGGGCTGCAGCAGTCTCCTCTCACTGCCCGTTGTGCCACTTTGGCTCCGCTGCTAAACAGGCAAGGCCAGCGGTGGGGGGCAGAGAGGGAGAAGTGCTGCAGGTGGGGGCGATAGCACTGATCGGCTCCCCTCCCCTGAAGCTGCCCCCCCCCCTGTGCTGAGTGCGTGGAGCCACATAGAGTAGTTTCTTAAGGTTTTGTTTTGTAGGGGTTGTGGCCATGACTCAGGGATTTGGCCACTCTCCCCCCCCCCCCCCACCCGATATCCGGGCTGGTCAGAGCTCCCGGTAGCCCTGCACATGCTGTAGCGTAATATCAGCCTCTTTGTATATCTCCAGGTGTTGGTGAATGGGACGGATCTGGGACATTTCTGTCTGTGCATGCAATGGGTGTGTCGGGATGGCAGCTGAGTAAGAGAATGTTCTTCCGGGAGTGTTGTTGGCGTGTCATAGGTGTGTTGCCAGAGTTACACCATATTCTGAGTTCTGCGCATGCCGATTACGCGCCTATTTCAACCGGGATAGGCCATGTGTAAGTGCTGACCCTAGGGATGACGGCAAAGCTAACAGAGGGAAACATTGGGAAGATGTGATTTGTATGCATTAAGATGTACTGATAGGTGCATTAGCATTCTGTTATCAATCCAGGCGCATTCCGAACTCAGACGCATATGGACTTGCTGCTCCGATATCTGATGCGGTTCCTCCATTTCCGCCACCAGCCGCAACCCTCATAGGTTTTTATGGATGATGCGATGTTGTCGGATTTCCCAAGCTCCCGAATTAGAACATCCCTTCAGCAATGGCGCTGAACATGTGTGGTCCATAGACGGCGCATGCGCTGGAGTCCCGGCCCATGGGACGGCGCATGCGCTGACTCGGGCACTTGGCTCCCAGCACATGGCTGGGACAAGCACCTTTAGGAGCCCCTACCCTGCGGGTGTTTTTTAATACATTCGGCCGATACGATCATGGCCGCTAATATCGCGCCCAGATCACATTGCAAACGTGATCATTGATAAATGGGCCCCATAATGTTTACCATTCAGTGGTGCTGCGCCTGTTTGTGCAGACAGATGCCGCAGTGCGCGCAGCGAGGTAACAGTCATTTCATCCCTACTTATAGTATCATTTACTCCTAACTCCCCAATTGGCACCTAACACCTGGTTGCTGACGCCCCGCTGCTTGTGTTATGCAGCTATGTGTATAAACCATGTCCTGCATTGTTTTGTATTACTATTAACTGTTTTTCTTGTGTGCTCATTTATGTACTGTGTAAGGCGCTGCGGAACCTTTGTGGCGCCATATAAATAAAGGATAATAATAATTTCAAGGAGAGCAAATTTCTCCTTCTGTATTAGTGGAGGAACTGTCCGGACACGGTAAGATCGCACAGACCAACCCTATCAATCACCATGGCTATGCAGTATGCACACAGATGTTTAGGGGACGGAAATTGCGCATTTCTGGAGGTGTTTCAGTGAATATCCACAGGTTCATTTTACATTTGTACACCACAGCAAAGCCGGAGTTAAATAGGAATCAGCTGGTACAACCATCGCAACGCCTTCTGGGCCTGATTCAGAGCCGGACGCTATTTGCGGACGGTCGTTCCAAAAAAGGGGCCAGCTATTTAAATGGAGCGCTCGCTCATTGCGGTTTGACGCCTCTATGTCTGAGCGAGCGAACGAAAAATGCGCTCGCTATTTTGTAAAGACGCCCCTTTGCCGTTCGCATCACACGTCATCTCCGGTATTTATTTGATTAATCGGGTACATCGAAAGGCATTTGAACTGCTTGCAGTGCTTGTGGTAGGATTTACTTCCCGCAATCACTGCGAGCAGTTCAGGCTAAAAGACAACCAAGTGACGTGGTCGATGACGCTGCTTTACTAATTATGCACTCCCATTAAACGCCATTTTGACCGTTTGGCACGCCTGCGTTCGGATCTCCACTCCCCCGTTTTCAAGCACCTTCCCCTATTACCACCCACAAACGCCTCATTCTGTCACTCAAATTAGCAAGCCCTTGCTGTTTTGTGAGTGCACGATTTCCGACCGCAATGACTGGTTTGCGCATGCGCATTAAGACCCATACACATGCGCAGTTGTGCGAACATCGCTCATAGCGAACGAGCGGCCACTTACGAGCGGCTCTGAATCAGGCCCTCTGTTCTTTCTGGATGCAATTTGTACCAGAAACCCATAATCCAGAGGAATAAACCCAAATGTAAAATAACAATACAAAATGCCAGAATGTGCGTACATGGAATGCGCACAACCCTAAGGTCTCTCTATGGTCACCATGAGATATAAATAACGGTCGGATAAGCAGTATATTAGCTTACAAAACGCTAAAAGTTGCATTTAGGGATTGCCCGGGTCTGGTCTGGTAGCGGGCAGGACTTTGAGGACGCATTTCTACCTTTACCGACATCCGGTTTCTGGGCTTGATTCACTGTGGATCGCAACTGCGATTGCAATAGCAATTACGCACGCAGTTCAACTGCGAAAGTATGCTAATCCACTGCGATCACTATGCCGTCGCAGAACTACTCAGGGACGCCCACTTTACCTTACACACATCGTGTAGCACGACTGTGAGACCATCGGTACAATCTAGTACCATCGCAGCCTCACGCACACTTGCACAAGCTCTGACCTTACTCAGAAATTGAAATTGCAACGGCGTTGGAACGCACTGGCACGTCTGCGTTTCCCCCGACCACCCCCTCGTCATCTCCCACAAACGGCACTTCCTGTAAATCACTCTGCGATGGGTCTGCGCAGTCCCGGTTTGCAATGGCCGGTTCGCGCACTGCGGTGCAAACACCATGCACAGAACACAACAATCACCCGATTACGTGCATTATCTGAGCTGCGAACAATACTGAATTAGGCCCACTGTTATTATACCACAGGCCTGCACAATGTGGCCCGGCTGGACCTCAGACACGGGGTACGGGAATAGCCCCGGGCCTGAAACTGGGGGTACTCATAGAAACAATTGCACTGGGCACAAGGCTACTTTTAAAAAGTTTACTGTGCAATTTTTGTAACATTGATTTCTAGCAGTTTATATGATACATAGAATATTGCAAGTTTTCAGAGGTTCCAACATAAAGTGCAAAAGTAGTTACACTCCGCAGACAGACAAAGGCCCCTCTATAGGCTGGATTCTAAGTTGCTCACATCTTAAGATTTAAACGACTTAAAATACAGACAAGGAATCACAAGTGCCCAGGCTTAGTATTGTGCCCGTCTCTTCATGTATATGTGACGATGCCAGGTCTTGTAATAGTAATTTGAAGAAAGATGTTTTGCAGATTGTGTGAATCACAATTAGGACATTACTAATTTATTTCTCTTTTCTTCTCTTTTTCATACATCTCTCGGTTACCTTCACACAGTTTCACAAGGTAGGTGACTGATGCCATAGCACGGCCTGGTTACCGTGGAGCTTACCCTGGATGCCCTGGATGCCCTGTGGCTCTATGCTCTATATTGGTGGGGAGGGGAGTTGAGACAATGGCGCTATCTCACTATGGGGGAGATGTATCAAACCTGAGATAAAATTGTGAGAGATAAAGTACCAACCAATCAGCTTCTAACTTACATTTTACAAGCTGTGTTTCAAAAATGACAGGAGCTGATTGGCTAATACTTCTCTCACGATATTATTTATCTCCAAGCTTTAATAAATACCCCCTATATAATTATCTATATATTTATTTCATATATACTGTATGTAATAATATATTATCTAGCTGTCTGTCTAATTTTTTATCTATCTCATATCTATCTACCTATCCATCTCACCTATTTCTATCTATCTCATATCTATCTTCTCTCTATCTCATATTTATCTATCTAACCGTCGCAAATTATCCATATCTGTCTATCGAATCTACAGTGTTTATCTATTTCATATCTATCTATCTCATATCTATCTATCTATCTATCTATCTATCTATCTATCTATCTATCTCATATCTATCTATCTATCTATCTCATATCTATCTATCTATCTATCTATCTATCTATCTATCTATCTATCTATCTATCTATCTATCTATCATCTATCTCATATCTATCTATCTATCTATCTATCTCATGTCTATCTATCTATCTATCTATCTCACATCTATCTATCTATCTATCTATCTGTCCAGGGCCGGCTACAGGGGTCGGAGCACCCTGTGCCTGTCCCCTCCAGCGCGCCCCATCTTCGGCGCGTGACCGAAAATGGGGGCATGGCCTAATTACCATACGTCATGCCCCTGCGTGACATATTAGGAGGTGTGTCCACCTCCAAATGACGTCAGGCTGGGGGGAGCCTCACTAGCTGGGCTTCCCCCAGCCCTCTCTCATCACTGAATGGATGCCGCGTGCATGCGCGTAGCATCCATTCAGAGTCTCCGGGATCCAGCTGCGGCAGTGAGGGGTCCCCAACCTCCCGATTTAACCACCCACGGGCCACTTTGGCCCACGGGTCGAACAGCGGGACCAGGGGCGTTTCTAGAGGGGAGGGGGCCCGTGTGCAGTCTCCGATTTATAGACTCTGGGCAGTGCCGGATTTATAGACTCTGGGAAGTGCCGGATTTATAGACTCTGGGCACTAGAGTGTGCTCAGAGTCTATAATGTATGCACAGGTCACCGGGAAAATGGCCGCGGCGGCGATGGGAAAATGGCCACAGCGGTCATTTTCCAGTCGTTTTACAGCGCCGGACCCTCGTGCCAATGTGGGACTCCTGAGAGGTAAGTAATATAATGGGTGCAGGGTGTGCTGTGCGGGGCTTCCCTGGAGCCAGGGGCCCGAATTCCCTGCACACCCTGCACCCATTATAAATACGGCCCTGAGCGACCGCTCAGGTCGAACACCCCTAGAGCTGGCCCTCTATCTATCTATCTATCTATCTATCTATCTATCTGATTCTATATATCTATCTATTATCTATCTCATATATGTCTACAGTATCTATTTATTTATTACCAGTTATTTATATAGCGCACACATATTCAGTAGAGCTTTTTAAACTCACGAACGTGTATTATCGTGTTACCATATAACAACCTTCTTAAATACAATGTAACTTAACTTCTAAAATAAAGACACAGACAACAGTGTTGGCGTTTCAATATTTTGTCAAATTTATTTTTGAAAAGTCATTAAATTTTAGACTATAAGTTAATACTAATAATGGTGACGGCATAAAAAGAACGCACAGGACAACAACAACCAAACAGCTCAAACAAACACACACACAAGCCAAGCTTTGGTGATCAACTCTCCTTTACCATCAAACCACTGGTCCAGGTGGTATAGCCATTTCCCGTCCAGGACAATTGGCTGTCGCCTTACTCTACTTTAATGAGAGCGCACCCACTAAGCCTAAATATTAACATAAAGTAACTCCAAGTGTCGTTCTTTTCCGCAACCACCAAACCAACCATCATACATTCAACAAACGAAAAACAAAAAGAGGGAGGGAGGGTGGGGAAAACTGGAACAAAGAGGCAGATTTACATACATCACTCCATTATATACTCTTAGACCACTCCCCAGGAAACATTCATTGGCTGCATAAGACCAGCTAAACTTAAAGGGGCAATATCCAACACGTTATTAAACTGGCAACACTCAAAACACTTGTGGTTTAATGTCCCTCATGTTTACATGTCATATATAGCTATCTATCTCATATCTACCTATCTCATATCTATCTACAGTATCTATCTATCTATCTCATATCTACCTATCTCATATCTATCTACAGTATCTATCTATCTCATATCTACCTATCTCATATCTATCTACAGTATCTATCTATCTATCTATCTCATATCTACCTATCTCATATCTATCTACAGTATCTATCTATCTATCTATCTCATATCTACCTATCTCATATCTATCTATCTCATATCTATCTAAAGTATCTATCTATCTCATATCTATCTATCTCATATCTATCTACAGTATCTATCTATCTCATATCTACCTATCTCATATCTATCTACAGTATCTATCTATCTCATATCTACCTATCTCATATCTATCTACAGTATCTATCTATCTCATATCTACCTATCTCATATCTATCTACAGTATCTATCTATCTCATATCTACCTATCTCATATCTATCTACAGTATCTATCTATCTCATATCTACCTATCTCATATCTATCTATCTATCTCATATCTATCTAAAGTATCTATCTATCTATCTCATAGCTATCTACAGTATCTATCTATCTATCTATCTCTTATCTACCTAACTCATATCTATCTACAGTATCTATCTATCTCATATCTACCTATCTCATATCTATCTACAGTATCTATCTATCTATCTACAGTATCTATCTATCTATCTATCTCATATCTACCTATCTCATATCTATCTACAGTATCTATCTATCTCATATCTACCTATCTCATATCTACCTATATCATATCTATCTACAGTATCTATCTCATATCTATCTACAGTATCTATCTATCTATCTCATATCTACCTATCTCATATCTATCTACAGTATCTATCTATCTATCTCATATCTACCTATCTCATATCTACCTATCTCATATCTATCTACAGTATCTATCTCATATCTATCTACAGTATCTATCTATCTCATATCTACCTATCTCATAGCTATCTACAGTATCTATCTATCTCATATCTACCTATCTCATATCTATCTACAGTATCTATCTATTTATCTATCTATCTGTCTGTCTATCTATCTGTCTCTGTCTGTCTATCTATGTCATATATATCTATTTATCTCATATCTACCTATCTCATATCTACCTATCTCATATCTATCTACAGTATCTATCTATCTATCTATCTATCTATCTATCTATCTATCTATCTATCTATGTCATATCTACCTATCTCATATCTATCTACAGTATCTAATATCTATCTATCTATCTATCTATCATCTGTCTACAGTATTTATCTATCTATCTAATATCTATCTATCTATCTATCTATCTATCTATCTATCTCATATCTGTCTACAGAATCTATCTCATAACTTATTATTATTATAATTTATTTATATGGCGTCACATGTTTTCCACAGGGCCTTACAAAGTACATAAATAAATAGGTGACCAGTGACTTACAGAACAATAAAATACAATAGAATGCAGGACAAGGACATGGATAATATACATTGCTTCATTAGCGACCATAACACCCACATAAAAAGGAAATAGAAAAGAATATCCCAAGCGCTAATAATTGTACATAAATAGCAACGAAAACACTAAATGTAAATAAATATAAATAAATAGATTGATAATAAATGCATAAAGCAGCAGGAGAGAAAAAACTGTGCTTCAGATGGCACACCAAAAAAGCACCTGTACAACAGGTACAACACAGAAATCTAATGTATACCTCTGCGCTAATTAAATAAAGAAAGAAAACATGGCTGGAAACAATTACAAAGTCATTTTATATTCATCAAACACATATATGTAAAGTAACATAATACATTAATTTGGCATTTAAAAAATAAATGAATAAATAATCAATAAAAGACGCCTATGCATCATACGTGAAGCAGTCGGGAAGCCGACGGAGGGAATCCCGACCGCCGGCTTCCCAACTGTCTAATCCCAGCAAGGGTTAAATGACAGGTGTCGAAATCTCGACGCTTGTCATTTTACCTATGCCGGGAGCCCGGCGCCCAGCATCCCGATCAAAGGTAAGACGGGGCGCGGGGCATGGACAGCCGCGGGGGGGTAGGGTTTGGTTCAGGGCTTCCAAGGGGGACTTAGGGTTAGGCACCCTCCCGTGAGGGTTAGATTTAGGCTAGGGGAAGTGGGGGTTAGGGTTAGGCACCCCCGTAGGGAGGGTTAGGTACCCCCCTGGGAGACTTAGGGTTAGGCAGCGTGGAAGGGGGGGTTAGGTATAGGCACTTAGAGGGGGGAGGTTATGGTTAGGCACCCCTAAGGGAGGGTTAGGGTTGGGTGGGGGGGTTAGGTTAGTTTATACTTACCTTAGTGCAGTCGGGAAATTCATCCATGTCAGGCTACCGCTGTCGGTATTTGAACCACCGGCCGTCGGCGGTAATTCATACCGATCCCCATCATACAGATAGCAATATTGTACAAAGAATCTTACATTGTAAGATGTAACACATTTGTACTTCTGATGTATCTAAAGAGGGTGGATCCTGAATAGTCTGGTATATACCAGTCTATGAGATACTCAATGGTTAAAGTCCACACCTGCAACATAGCAAATGTCCCATTCAATTTCATCGTTGGTCGGTAGTATACCTCTGTATACCAAATATAATTTTTACAAGGTGAATAATGGTTCCAAACTGAGTTTCTTGTGTTTATATCTTCAGCAGAGATATGGAAGAAATGCAGAATGAACACTCCTCCGGTAGGAGATAACAGACAACAGCTGTGTGAGTCACTTGTTGTAGCCGCACAGAACGGACATATATATAATGGTGGGAGGCACTTCTCCAACTGGAGGGATAGGGGTCGTCACTACCTTTCATATGTATAGAGTCCTGTAGATCGCGTCTTCATCAGCGCCCGTCTCTCCAAGGGGTCTACTTACTAAGCAGTGTTAGGAGACAGAGAGAAAAGTGATAAGGTGCCAGTCAATCCGCTCCCAACTGTCATCCTACAGGCTGTGTTTGAAAAATGACAGTTGGGAGCTGATTGGCTGGGACCTTATCACTTTTCACTCTGTCTCCTAACACTGCTTAGTAAATAGACCCCCAAGTCTCCAAGGGTATATGCAGGTAGCAAGGGACACTGGACCCAATTTGACACCCCTGGTTACCTGCATATATACCCTTGGAGACTGGGAGAGACGGACGCTGAACCGTGCAGCTGGACGTTTCCACGCTATCGCGGTTGAGACAGGGATGATAGATGCGATCTACAGGACTCTATACATATGAAAGGTAGTGATGACCCCTATCCCACCAGTTGGAGAAGTGCCTCCCACCATTATATTTATGTCCGTTCTGTGCGGCTACTACAAGTGACTCACACAGCTGTTGTCTGTTATCTCCTACCGGAGGAGTGTTCATTCTGCATTTCTTCCATATCTCTGCTGAAGATATAAACACAAGAAACTCAGTTTGGAACCATTATTCACCTTGTAAAAATTATATTTGGTATACAGAGGTATACTACCGACCAACGCTGAAATTGAATGGGACATTTGCTGTATTGCAGGTGTGGACTTTAACCATTGAGTATCTCATAGACTGGTATATACCAGACTATTCAGGATCCACCTCCTTTAGATACATCAGAAGTACAAATTTGTTAAGCTGGCCACAACATAGAGATATTTTACATGATTTGGCCGATTTCGACGAATTGTGACGACAGATCGTGTAAAATATGGTCAAATCCTGAGTGAATCGTGAGTCCCCACTCACGATCATGATGCGATGCGCGTCCCCGCTGGTCGCACATCGCATCGTGAGATCTGCCGTGCTGTAGGGCAGATCTGACAATCTAGGAAAGCGATGCACTGTGAAAGTCTGGATGCAGGAGAGATCGTATGAAGATTGGACACCAATCGTGTGCAGATCGTGTGCAGAGCTGCCGGGGAGAGTTTCAAGGGAAATCGTATACATCGGCTGATCGTGAGCACATCACTATGTGTGTGGGCACCTTTATATCTTACAATTTAAGATTCTTTGTACAATATTGCTATCTGTATGATGCATAGGCGTCTTTTTTTATTGATTATTTATTTATTCAATTATTTTTTTAAATGCCTTGACCCGTCAAATTAATGTATTATGTTACTTTATATATATATGTGTTTGATAAATATAAAATTACTTTGTAATTGTTTCCAGCCATGTTTTCTTTCTTTATTTAATTAGCGCAGAGATATACATTAGATAACACCCGCATAGGCAGCAGAGCATAAGCAGCCAAGTGTTAGGTGCCCTAGTGGGGAGTAAGAAGTAGATGAAAGTAAAGTAGGGAGAAGCACAAGAGGGTAGAGGGCCCTGCTCGTAAGAGCTTACATTCTAAAAGGGAGGGGCAGACAAACAGGTGTGACACAGATGGGGCAGACGAGGAGGTAGGAACATGTAGTAGCAAGTTAAGATGAGAGCTGGAAGGCTTTAATGAAGTAGTGGGTCTTGAGAGCCCCTTTGAATGATTGTAGAGAGGTGCAGAATCTGATGGGGAGTGGGAAAGAGTTTCAAAGGAGGGAAGCAGCACGGGAAAAATCTTGGAGGCGGGAGTGGGAGGAAGTAATCAGTTGGCATGAGAGGCGGCGTGCATTAGTTGACAGGAGAATGAAGGGAGATGAGTTCAGAGATGTAAATGGGAGAGGAATGGGTGAGTGCTTTGTAAGTGAGTGTGAGAACCTTGAATTGGGTTCTAAAGGGAAGGAGAGCCAGTGTAGGGCTTGTAGGAGAGGGGAGGCAGATGTAGAGCGTTTGGAGAGGAAGATGAGCCGAGCAGCAGCATTGAGGACAGACTGGAGAGGAAAGAGATGGGATTTTAGGAGGCCAGCTAGGAGGACGTTACTGTAGTCCAATCTGGAGACGACCAGCGAGTGTATGAGGGTTTTAGTAGCATCCTGGATGAAATAGGGTCTGATCTTGGAAATATTTTGAGATGGAAACGACAGGACTGTGAGAGGTTCTGGATATCTGGTTTGAAGGTGAGGGATGAGTCAGCACACTATGAGGCTAGAAGAGATAATTGTGCCATCTATTGATAAAGAAATAGTGGGAAGTGAGGTAATGTGGGAGGGTGGGAAGATGATCAGATCAGTCTTGGGCATGTTAAGTTTAAGAAATCACTGGGACATCCAGGAAGAGACAGCAGAGAGACAGCTGGAGATACGAGTCAGTGGAGAGGTGGAAAGATCAGGGGATGAAAGGTAGATCTGAGTATCATCAGCATAGAGATGGTATTGGAGGTCAAAAGAGTGGATGAGTTCACCTAGAGAGGATGTATAGAGGAGGATAGGAGAGGTCCAAGAACAGAACCTTGGGGAACACCTACTGTAAGAGGCTGTGGGGGGGAAGAGGAGTCATGAGAGGAAACAGAGAAGGATCGGTCAGAGAGGTAGGAGCACAGCCCGAAGAAGGCAGTGTCATGTAGACCAAGGGAGTGAAGGATTTGCAGCAGGAGAGGGTGGTACACAGTATCAAAAGCAGCAGAGAGGTCAAGGAGAATGAGCAGAGAGTAGTGGCCCTTGGATTTGGCAGCAAGGAGGTCGTTGCTGACTTTCATGAGGGCAATTTCAGTACAGTGGAGAGAAAGGAAGCCAGACTGAAGGGAGTGAGAGGAAAGAAAGGTGGTAAGGCGGTTGAAAACACTCTGCTCAAGGAGTTTGGAGACAAAAGGGAGGAGAGAGATGGGTCGGTAGTTAGAGAGAATGTTAGGATCAAGGGTAGGTTTTTTAAGAATGGGGGAGACAAGGCATGCTTGAATGCAGAAGGAACAGTGCCTGATGAAGGGGAGAGATTAAGGAGGTGGGCAAGATGGGAGCAGACAGAAGGATAGAGGTAGCGGAGCAGGCGGGAGGGTATGGGGTCAAGGGGGCAGGTGGAAGGGGGGAGGACCGGATGAGGGGCATGACTTCCTCTTCAGATACAGGGGAGAAGGATGTCAGAGTTGGTAAAATGGATGGGGAGGGGTGATCCAGGAAAGGAGGAGGTGGAGAGCTGGGGGACTGGTTGGATATGATGTATCTCATATCTATTTATCTGTCTATCTATCTATCTATCTATCTATCTATCTATGTGCTTTAACTGCAGACTTTCAGATTTAATTTGAGGGTAATTACATCCAAATCAGGTGAACGGTGTAATAATTACAACGGTTTCTATATGTGCCTCCCACTTTTTAAGGGGCCAAAAGTAATGGGACAAACTAAACAATACTAAATCTAACTTTCACTTTTTAATACCTTGTTGCAAATCCTTTGCAGGCAATTACAGCCTGAAGTCTGGAACGCACAGACATCACCAGACGCTGGGTTTCATCCCTGGTGATGCTCTGCCAGGCCTCTACTGCAAATGTCTTCAGTTCCTGCTTGTTCTTGGGGCATTTTCCCTTCAGTTTTGTCTTCATTTAAGTGAAATGCATGCTCAATAGGATTCAGGTCAGGGGATTGACTTGGCCATTGCATAACATTCCACTTTTTAGCCTTAAAAAACTCTTTGGTTGATTTTGCAGTATGCTTCGGGTCATTGTCCATCTGCACTGTGTAATTACCCTCAAATTAAATCTGAAAGTCTGCAGTTAAAGCACATCTTGTTTGTTTCCTTACAAAGCCATTGTGGTGGTGAATAGAGGCCAAAATATGAAAATTCTGTCAATGTCCCAATATTTATGCACCTGACTGTATCTATCTCATATCTATCTGTCTCATATCTATCTATCTATCTATCTATCTATCTATCTATCTATCTCTCTGTCTATCTATCTAATATCTATCTATTTCATATTTATCTATCGATCTGTTATCTATCTATGTTATATATAACGATCTCATATCTATCTCATATCTATCTAATATCTATCTATCTTATATCTATATATCTCATATCTATTTATCTGTCTGTCTATCTATCTAATATCTATCTATTTCATATATATCTATCTAATATCTATCTATGTCATATTTATCTATTTCATATCTATCTATCTATCTATCTATCTATCTATCTATCTATCTATCTATCTATCTGTCTATCTCATATCTATCTATTTCATATTTATCTATCTATGTCATACCTATCTATCACATATCTATCTATATATCTCATATCTATCTAATATCTATACATCTCATATCTATCTATCTATCTATCTATCTATCTCACATCTATCTAATATCTGTCTACATTATCTATCTATTTATCTCACATCTATCTATCTATCTCATATCTGTCTACATAATCTATCTATCTATCATCTATCTATCTCATATCTGTCTACATTATCTATCTATCTATCTATCTATCTATCTCATATCTATCTATCTATCTATCTCTCTATCTATCATCTATCTATCTCATATCTGTCTACATTATCTATCTATCTATCTATCTATCTATCTATCTATCTATCTCATATCTATCTATCTATCTATCTATCTTAAAGAGTAGAACGAGAATAGATGATATAATTGCAGGAATTACAGCTTCTGCTGTGTGTTCTGTGAGACATGTATTAGATGTGCGTAACAGGATCAGGGTACGGACTGAACGTGGGGCACAGAGGACAGATCTAAGTCAAAGATGACACATCGAAAATGAGCTTGAGGTGTAGGGGTTAGTGTAGAGTATATAGTAAGTATAGTAGTATACGGGACATTTAAAGAGCTAAATAAATGTATACATCCACTGGCTACAAGCCAGGTAATGTCTTTGGTAACATATGTCTGCCTTTTGTTACAGGCTACAAGGAACAAGGCATTCCCCAGCAGCTGTAACCACAAAACACAAGATACACAGAACCGCAAAGACACTTTCCCTGCTCAGGCCGTCTCTCCGTGGAGCATTTTTTAGCAAAGAGAAGATGGGCAGATGGACTCTGAAATACCTCGGAGGCTTCGGCTGAAGAGAAGGGGATGGGACCCACAACGCGCACACGAATATCCAGCTGGCCCTCTGGGAACGACATGTGTTCTTCCAATAACACTGGGACTTTTGACCAGTGCGTCAGACCACGTTTGGGTTCACTTCCTTTTATGTGTCTGTTCGATCTGGATTCCAGCAACGTCTACTTTCAGGATTCAAAGAACATCGCTCTCCAGCTCTCTGCGCTATTACCAGGGTTCCTAGCCCAAACCCCTTCCATGTTCCACCCTGCCCCTTCAACACTGACGGAATGGTGAGGAGGAGGAAGAGGAGCGGTCAAGTCATGGAACAACGGAGTTGTACTGCTTACTGCCCACACAGAGGCCGCTCGGTGTATGTAAAGGAGACTCTCCCAAATAAGCGGTCAAATCCTTATCGCTTCAGACAAAATGAAAGGAAAATAAAAACGCATTTCCGACAGTAATTACATTCGCGGACTTCGCCTCCGAGCAGACAAGTCTCGAAAATCATTCCTGAATGAACGTTTCCGTGCGTACAGGATAAGGAACCGTTGTGTATTTTCACCAGTGTTCTGTAAAACTGAAGTATTTGTACGTTCACTTGTGCTGGATTTAGGGTCTGAGCTAACAAGTCCTGTTAGCTAAAATTGTTTTAAAAAACTTATGTTTCCAAGTCTTAACCCCACTTTCCCATCAACCTTTACATGACCCCATGACCCAAGATCAGTCCGATCTTGGGTCATGGGGTCATGTAAAGGTTGATGGGAAAGTGGGGTTAAGACTTGGAAACATAAGTTTTTTAAAACAATTTGAAAAGTTTTTTGGACAGGATGGGTCATTTTATACAGAATGCAAAAATTGTCTGTGCCGTTAGGTTCAGTCCAAAAATACACTATTATATTTGTCTATTCCAACACAGTGGTTATTTCAATGTCCTCTGATTTATGTGCCACAGATCCAGGGTAAATTAGGGGCTAAACCATGACCAGCACAGATCATACCTACTTCCTACATCCTTACATGGAAACTAGAGATGAGCGTCCACCCCCGTATTTTGGTTTTGGATCTGGATTTATATTCATGTTTTGCTTCTGGTTTTGCAAAGCCACCCTCAAGAGTTTTGTTTTTTGTTTTTAAATTTAGAAAAAAGTTTTAAAAACAGCTAAAATCATGTAATTTATTTTTACAATCCAAATCCCAAAATTTGGATTTAAAATCTGAATTCCGAACCAAGGGAAGATCAGAACCGCGATTTGGATCTGTCCGTATTTCCTCAGGAGTTCGGAAACCAGTGACTCTGATCTGTCCGGACCCACGAAATTCGCGTGGATTCGGATTTCTGGAGAACCAAACCGCACATCTCTAATGTAAACCATGTTGTGTTCCTGGCTGGTCCATCCAGCCAGTTCCTATTGTGTTGGCCATATTGGGGTTTGTGACGCTATATTGGTGACCGTCGCACCGTTGTGCTTGGCCTTACTCCTTATCAACAAAAGTAGAATACCTGAAAGGTTGAACTCATTGAAGCCGAGTCTTCTCCAACTTTATTGGCTCTGTAACTCTTTTTCATTTATTGTCTTGCACACGGCTTTGGGTCCACGTGAGCAATGTAACATTTGCTAGATCCCACAGTGGGCTGCCTTGGATTTCTGTCTCTCTTATAGGCAAAAGTGTCGGCCACTGTCAGATTATCATTTGGTGCACTCCAACTGAAACTGAAACTTTTACATCATCAACTACCTTTTCTTCCCATATATTAGTCATATATTGATGCAGATTTATGTATTTTCATCACTATTGAATACAAAACAAAGCTCGCTTGGATATTATTTGTTACCAGTGATATATTTATAGCGCACCCGTATTATACCAAGACGTCATCCTGGCCGCTGGCCTGGTGAAATGTTTTACACGACTCAGGTTACGTTTTGGCAGAAGCCTATTAACCTACCAGTATGTTATTGGAGTATGGAAGGAAACACGCATAAAGATGGGGTGGCATACAAACTCCACACAGATAGGGCTTTGGTGGGAATTGAACCGAAGACCTCGGTGGTGTGAGGCATTAATGCTACCCACTACTCCAACCATGCTGCCATGGTTAGCTCTATCCATTGCAGAGAGCGCCGTCAAGCTGGGTTTTATATATGCTAGTGGCGTTACAAGGGGGTTTGCGGGCCGCACCCGACGAGGGGTGACACCAAAGTGCCGACTCCTCAGTGACAGGTGCCGTGTGCTGACTTGTAGCATTACATGCAGCACTTGGCTTCTGACACAGTGAGAGAGTCGGCTCTGCAAACAGAGTGGTCTCCGGGGGCAGTCTACACCTCTGGGACCCCCCCCCCCGGAGTTATTACAATGGTGGGAGGTTCGGGGCGCGAGACCATCCCCCCCTACCTGTGAGGCCACGCCTCTACCCATGAGGCCACACCCCTTTTTGCTGGCGCACAACAGCACTCCCTGCACTGGGTGTCACCGCGGGGAGGAACGCCACTGACACCTACAAAGTCAAGAAACAAGTCTAGTTAGGCAGGGCATAGAATAAATATATAAAAAAATAAAGTTATTTGTTTAGTCAAAGTTGCAGGAGGACATAGAAGAAAATAAATTCAAGTCATCTGGAGGCGGAATCCTCAAGTTACACCTTTCTAGCTGTAATAGTGCTAGTGGCTTGATAATGGGAGAGATGTACTAAGCTTTGAACAGAGATAAGCTACCAACCAATCAGCTCCTGTCACTTTACAGTCTGAGGCGTCTATTTACTAAGCCTTGAATGGAGATAAAGTGAACAGATAAAAGGTACCAGCCAATCTGTTCCTAAATGCCATGTCACAGGCTGTGTTTGAAAAATGACAGTTAGGAGCTGGTTGGTTGGTTCTTTATCTCTCTCCACTTTATCTCTTTTCAAGGCTCAGTACATCTCTCCCTATATAATGTACTGTATGTGCTGATCCATTACTCCTGATATCCTTCAGCAATACCCATTGTGTACTTAGAAGAGAGAGATCGGTTATTATAGTGGCCGGAGAGAGACTCTTTGTGATTTGTATGTAAGATTCCTTTACTCGCTGTATAATATCTTCATGCTTTAACAACATACTTTTTACGCTGCTGTTTGTTTTTGTGAATATTTTCTGATTTATGTATTTTTTGTTTGTTTATCTCATATTAAGGAGTCGACTCTTGGAATGTTAGAGCAGGCCTAGGGCTTGCCTGGTGTTGTGGGACTACAACCCCCAGCATGCAGTGAAAACTGCCACAAAGCCTTGCAAATCTTGGTGAACTGGCCCTTCTAGGCAGCCTATCACAGGGGAGAACTCTGATGTAACAGCGCTTCTAAAATTACAGTGGTACCACATGCCGTATCGACACCCACCCCCATGTTTACCCATTCCCCACTATGACCCACCTAAACGATTAATTTTGGGCAAACCTCTGCCCATTTCACAGTCCACTAATCAGGACTATCCTACCAAAATGGGGACAATTGGCAGATACACTTAAACCGGGCAGAAACTGCAATTTCCGCAAGGTATTAACTTTATTAAATGGACGGTATCCCTTAAGGCCTCTACACATACACTAGACGATATCTTGAACTATTTGGCCGATTCCGAAAGTATATCCATGATAAAATAAGGGTCTTATTATCCCTTCTTAGCGTGATTTACAGTAGGTTCTCCTGTCTCAGACACAGACGCGGGAACAGAGCCACAAGAAGACGCATTTTATCCAAGACTGATGTGGGTCGGGCATTTTTCCCATGAACCTGTCATGAAGTAAAGTCCTAATTTTACTGCTGGAAATGTCATATGTGGCTAAAATTGGACCATGAGTCAGTTTCAGTAACAGAGTCACAAGCGTCTCAGTGGAAGTCAGAGGCAGCACATACAGGGAAAACTACTGACAGGTCTGAGGACAGCTGACATTATTAAATCTCCCTGGAGACTGAGATGTCGCTGCGGCCGGTCAGACATCTCAGATTTGGAGGAGCGTTGGGTTAAAAAAAAAAAAAAAAAATTCATTTAATTAAAGCCATATTTTAGTAACAATCCTCTTTCTGTGATAGTCATAAAACTGACAAATGCAATTAGTTGCCGGGTTTTGCAGCTGTCCGATTCTGGCGCTTATATTTAGATATTTAGCTCAGCCGGCTTTGCAAGGATTTTTGTTACCAGTGGAGGAACAAATAAAACCAGTATTTGAAATGATTATACAGTATATCAAAGGACGTAAGCTGCATGATAACCCTGGAGGGCGTAACACAGGGTTGAGCGATAATCTATAGTATTTAATCATTTTAAAAAATAAGCATTTAATCCGAAAGAACCTAAACGGATTTTGCAGCAACTGTTGAACGTCCTCTTTAAAGGGGACTTGTCACCCCCACTTAGTGTCAGCTGCCATGTTGCAGGCCTGACCAATATTCACCACAAATCACTGATGTCCTAAAATATTTGATCCAGCCCACCCAGTTTTTGTCCGCACTAACTGTAAGTCTTAAGATCCAATGGCGCATGAAAGGGGGGTTTCAGGAGTACCTAGATACAACCCCCTGACTCACTACAATCAGAGCCCCGCCCTCTCACAGTGTAGTACTGTGATTTGCAGGTGTCATTTTGACTCTTTAGGCCTATTTACATGACCCCGCCCCCTAGCAAGAGCTGCTGCATTGCACCTTTCCTCTAAAGGTATGTGTGATATACATATATACTGTATATAGAGAGCAATGATGGGCCCAGGTGATGGGTGAGGTATGGTCAAATTCTGGAGACGTGGTCCCCCCTCCCCAAAGTATTTGAAAACTAATATGCCATCTGGCCCAGGCTCCTCCAGGGACCCTAAAACGAGCATGGGGCCGGGTGATTAGTATTTACCCCTACTCTCAGCACCTCTACTGAACATTGAAATTACATGTAGGAATTTTGTTGTGAAGAGAATTTGAGTGGACTCGGAGGCTGCCATCTTGCTTTATCAGATGCTTCTAAACAGAGCATAGGATTTCGTAACAAAACACTAAACGACTAAAACACTGAACAGTATTTTGGTATTTTAGCGTAGCAAGCCTATTCTGGGACTTAGGGAAGTCAGTAATTCCAAGTTTAACCTTGCTGTTTAATTTCCACTTTTCTGCCATTTTGAACACTAAGGGGTATATTCTTGGTTAGCTTGACCCCATAATTTAAAGCGGCACCAATATCAAGTTCAAAGCCCAGCGCATTTTGCACTCAATATTAGCACCGCTTTAAATTCAAAGGTAAGGTGCCCCAAGAAGTTGAAAGCTGGCGATTCGTAACTGTAAATAATTTATTTGTAAAGTCGCTCACAAAAATAAAAAGCATGGGATTGTGTGTGTTGTTTTTTAATGTTTCAAACTAAATTATGAATGTTTGAATATTTTTTTTTCTATTTAATAAAATGTTTATGTGCCATTTAATTCATTGACATAATGTGATTATTTTTAATGTCGTGTTCATACTTGTGGAATTTTCATCCCTGGCTTCCTGAAGATCTGCAGGGGAGGTATGAGAGAGGTGGGCGTGGCTTGGCAATACAATTCCTGCCATCAAGTGGGTGGAGAAAAGCCTATGCTGACACTAACTGGGTGGTCACAGAGATGGGTGTGGCTTGACAATACAATTCCTGCCATCAAGTGGGTGGAGAAGAGCAGGTAACTATGGTTATATTTAAGGCCAAGCCCCCCACTCTACATATGTGTGGAAATATGCTATTTTTCCTGCTTGAATACTGTATATATCATTTACATCTCTAGATGCCCTATAATCTGATCATCACCACAGACACATTTCCTCAAAATTCAGGTCCTGTAGCCCCAAACCTATGTCAGAGAAAAATACAATTTAACAGAGCTGCAATTAATATTCTAAAATAATTATAGGGATCCCGTAAATATATACATATCATGTGCGGTACTGTATAGGAGTAAGTTGGTGAGCTGCAATTCCAATAGTGTCTACTAAATTTGGGGGACTAGTTATCAAGTTGATGCAATTACAATAGAAAAACAAATCCTTTATTACCACAACTGAACTTGTTCTTTCAGTTCCAATAATTAAAAAAATAAAAAAAAATTTAATAGCCTTGAAACATTAAAAAAAAAACTCAAAGAATAAAGTTGTTGTTTTTTTTTTCAAAAATTTAAAATGACTTTTATGTGGTATTGCCACAATGAGATGGCGATAACAGGAGAGTTACAGTCCCGCCACACTGCTTAGGCTCCCCCCACCAAGTATCACCTTACGAGGTGGTGACACCAAAACGCCAGCTCATTCTCAGTGACCGGGAGCCGGGTGCTGCACTGTGATGTTATTGTGGAGCGCCGAGCTCCCGATCACTGGGGAAATGCGTGGAGAGTCTCTGGGGGTATCCTGGCATATCTGGCAGTGCTGGGCATGCCCCCCGTAGTGATGAAACGTGGGGAGTGCCATGTAACTCTCCGCAAGGCCACGCCCCCTTTCATACGCAGAGCTGCGCCCAGGGTGTTTACTTGCTGTACTGGGTGTCACCGACCCCAGTGAGGCTATATGCTATGATGCTGAGAGCAAGCAGTTACTATTTGGGGGAGGGCGGGAAATGCTCCCGCAGGGGCTGGTGCAAGCAATTGTGCATTACAATTTTAAACCAGCTCATGGCAGGCCATTAGATCTTGCTTTCTGGTAAATGCATGTAACCTCCTCATATATCTGTGACTTTTAGATGCTAATTTCTATGTTCAGTTTATTGGTCCTTAAAGCAATTACCACAAAACACATTCAAATCACACAATAGTAACAAGAAATAAATGAAATTAAATGCCAATTGCTTATCTGACGCACCCCTGAGTGATGTCACATGAATGGGATTACCTCTGTTGTTGACCCCTTGAGGGGGTTAAGGGGGGGGGGGGATGAGTAAAAACTTGACCTAAGAGGAAAAGTCTTTGAATCTAAAAACCGTGATTGGGAGGTACACATAAAAGTTGAAGAAATAGCATAAGATAAGAAAAGGAGAAAACAGCGTCATATCTGTAATAGGTGCAGGTTGTGCAGTGTACACAGGTCCTTGAGTCAAGAGTGGCCCCGAGCCACATTCCCTGTACCCAGAGCATACTCTGGGGTCTAGTTCATACTTGCCGACAATCTGGCTGCCCCTTCCGGTAGGGAGCAGTGAGATCGGCATGACTGGGGGGCGTGGCCGGCCAGTGGATGAGAGTTTGTGGGCGGGGCGGGGGCGGAGCCACGCAATCACGTTATTTTGGCCCCGCCCCCACTACACACTGCCTATATTACAGGCAGTGTGAAGCAGGGGGCGGGGCCAAAATGACGCGATTCCACGTGAATCGCGTCACCGCCGTCCTCCGCTGCGGGGGCTTTACATGTAAGTACGGGGGGATAGGAGGGGTCGCTGGCAGCCGGGAGGATTGCCTGCCTTCCCGGGAGGTCGGGAGCGGCACCCGATTTTCGGGAGGCTCCCGACCAAATCGGGAGGGTAGGCAAGTATGGTCTAGTTACTAAGCAGTGTTAGGAGACAGAGTGAAAAGTGATAAGGTGCCAGCCAATCAGCTCCCAACTGTCATCTCACAGGCTGTGTTTGAAAAATGACAGTTGGGAGCTGATTGGCTGGCACCTTATCACTTTTCACTCTGTCTCCTAACACTGCTTAGTAAATAGACCTCTTACCAGTATTCTGGACAGCTGCCGTTGCCATATTAATAGCGATGTCTTTTCGGAAACATTGCTCTGACACAAAATAACATAGACACCGGTTGGTGTACTTACAAAGTCTTTGCTATCTTCGGTGTATGCGCCATATTCCAGAAGACATCGGTTGAACTGGGGCATAGCCAGCGGTCAGGTAACCTGACCCTGTGGAGAGGCCTTCAGAAAAAATATTGCTCATGGTTCCTCTTATATTGTTAACCTTTGGGAGAAAATATGTGAGAAGGCTTTTTTTTATATAAATTAATTTAATACTATTAGTAGCTTTGGAAGAGAGAGTGAATCCAGACAGACAAGGTTGAAAGTTGCATTTCTGTGTTCTGGGCCTCTAGAGGCCGCTAATCCGGCTCTCATCTTACGCGCCGCTTGTCGGAGAGGTATTAGGAGGGGGTTTTTTTTCCTACAGTTTTTTTTTTTTCCAAAACTTGATTAATTTTTCCATCTCAAAGCTACGCGAATTATTGCCTGAGAGGATCAAAGAGGTCTCCTCGTATTAATCTGAAATTACTCTGCCGCCTCTTTGAACAAAGGTTGCAATTAGAATATTTTATACATCGTCAACACTCTGGGGCTGATTACGAGTCGTGTCTCTCAGCGGACGCTGTTGGTTCGTGAACAAGCCCCTGGGAAAACGAGCGTCTTTTTTTTCCTATAGAGTTGTAGCTACGGCACAGGCTCGCACATCAATTCTATGGAAGAAAGGCACAAATATATGAAAGTATCCTTATCATCAAAGCTTATTGGTAATGTGCCACAGATCTCACAGCACCGTACAGAGTAATACAGATGTGACATACGGGGATACCGTCTGGTCAGAATAAACAGTGCGTGGACGGCATTAATGACTTGGGCTCAAATTAATCAACGAGTGATATTCTTGTTTTTACCCGCTACTAATTAGCTTCTAACAGTCATGTGTTTGAAAAATGAAGTGAAACGAAACTTGACATGAGAAAAAGTCGAGGCTGCCCTCATCGGAGCCCTTCTTACACAGATTCAGACTCATTCGCAGGGCCTGCTCAGGGGCGTAGAGAGCCACGCCGGGCCCCGGTAAAGAGGGGGCGTGGCCTAACTTCAGAAGGCGTGGCCACGCCCCCTTGGGGAAAAAAAAGAGGTTTGCAGCGCCGCTTCGCGCAAAGCCAGTGGGGGGCACAATCAGTGTGATCGCTCCCCCCTTCAGGCATAGGAGATTGCTGTGGCTGCTACTTAGCAGCCGCAAGCAATCTCCCGCTGCAGCCCAGCACACGCTGTGTGCTGGGCTGCTGCAGAGGGAGGGAGGGAGGGAGGAAGTGAGGGGGGGGCGGTGCCAGACGCGGGCCCCCGCCGGGCCCTTCTGGAAGCCCGGGCCCGGGTAAACTGTACCCGCTCCCCCCCCCTCTCGGCGCCCCTGGGCCTGCTGAACAGGGCTCTATGCTGTCCTGTGCCGGCCCAACCTCTTACACCAGTGACGCCATGATGCCATGCCTTGGGGGCAGGGCAGGGCTGTCAGCTCTAGAAAGTAGAGCACTGCCCAGGGCGTCCTATGGCAACTCCTCAAACAAGCCACATGCAATTGCCTCGGACCACTTTTAGCTACGGCCCTGCTCATTCGCACACAGATATATCAATATCGCACATCAAATTGATCAGTGTACGCTAGCAAAGTAGCTTTGTCGCTCCCAGGGGTAGGGGGCAGGAGAGGTGGGTTAGGATGGAAGGGAGAAAAGACAGAGGCATAAAGTAGAAAGGAAAGAACAGAAGAAAAACGGATGAAATAGTAGATGGGGTAAAGTAGACAAGATAGTAAATGGCGATTAACAATGAGTGGCAAGAAACAATATAGGTGCGCAAACCCTAAATGACTGTAGAAATAGAAGGCAGTAGAAGAAGAAAGGCAATAATGGCGCAAAAAGCTGTAAACACTAGAGATGTGCGCAACCCCCCATGTTTTGGTTCTAATTCGATGTCGGGTTTTGGTTTTGATAAAACCGCCCTCACGTGTTTTAGTTCTGTAATGATAAATGATAAAAACAGCTAAAATCACATCATTTGGGCCTGTTTTAGCTCATACAGTATTATTAACCTCAATAACATTACTTTCCAGTCATTTCTAGTCAATTTTGACCACCTCACAGATCACAATATTGTTTTCATCCAGTTTAGGCCAAAAGGTTGCACCGAGCTAGCTGGCTGACTAAGCTAAGCCATGGCAGTGGGCGGCACAAACACGTGACAGTTCAACATCCAACATGACACATCTAGGAAGCAGAGTGGCACTGCAGTGGCAGATAGGATGGCAGTTTAATAAACTATATGATCCCATATTAGAAACCAGCAATGTTTTTATTAATCAAGAACTAGATCAAAGGCCAGAGGGAGGTCGAGTATGAAGGCATTAAATTTAATGACATTTTTTATTCTGGAGTAAATTTATGAGGGAGGAGGGGGATCCGACGGGATCTGAGCCTCCGCTCAGGTTTTCCCGCCAGGCTCGGATTCCAAATCAGGGCAAAACGTCATCGTCGCATCGGATTTTGCAGGATTTGGATTCGATCTGCATCTGCTGAGAAGCTGCAAGAAATGGGGCCTATATATGCCTGGATGAGTGGCATTGCAAGATACAAAGAACATGAATGCCTCAGTAAAGTACAGTAATATATAGTACACTGTCTGTCAAACACACACAATATTGGCAAAGCGCATAATAAAAAGTGGTGAAAGGTGGAATTGTCCTTGGCCCTCCCACCCACACTTATGTTGTATATTAAAAAGGACATGCACAGTTTAGCAAACCAATCATTCAGCAACAGGGCTGCCACTTGTGGCTGAAGTGATTGGTTTGTTAGGGCCCCCACAAAACAAGCTACCAATGGGCAGCTGAGGTTGCTGGCAATGATCCCTACAGACTGATTCTACCGAGGCAAGATGTTGTCACCAATATTATCCTCACCCTCATCGGTGTGTACATAATCTTCACACAATATAAATTAATCCCGAGCTGGAATCCATCATTACAGGTGCCTTTGTATTTTGACATAATTGCCAGTAAAGGTCTTCCTCATGGAATTTGTAGTTCATTTTGATGAACACCATCTTTTCCCAATTTTGAGGAAGTAGCCTCCTACGCCGATGGTGGGTGGGCAGCTTAAGTAAAGCAAAGCCAGTTTGTACAAGGGCCTCCAAATCACATTTATTATTATTATTATTATTATTATTATTATTATTATTATTATTATTAAATATTGTGTTGACTCATCTGCATCCCTAACTTGGGAAAGCTGAGTTTTTTTCCTGGCAGGTGCAGTTGCCGGAGAAACTGAAGGAGGAGACGGTGTTGTGTCACATGCTGCTTGAGCTGATAACTTGCTTACCAGGTACTCTTTGCATTTCTTAAAATCTGTGAATGTTAGAAATAAAGACACTATGTACAACTTAAACCTAGGATCAAGCACGGTCGCCAAAATGTATTGATCCAATTTCAAGATGCTGACAACTCTTGGATCCTGGGGAAGCGAATAAAGGACTTGATCTACAATTCTGACGTACTTAGCGGAATTGCTTTATTTCATCTCCTTCAGTTTCTCGATCTGCTTTTCCAAAAGTCTAATTAGGGGAATCACCTGACTCAAGCAGGAAGTGTCTGAACTCACTTCACAGGTGACTACTTCAAAGGGTTTCAGCACCTTGCACAACACAGAAAGTACAGCTGTCATACTTGCTTCCTCTAGCAAAGGATTGTTTAACAGTGAAATGTTTTTTTAAACTATTACCAGTAGTCTTATTGGTCCTCCTTCTGGGATGAAGATTCACCCCCAGCAGCAGCAGCAGAATTTTTCTGAGGAATCCTGGATAGGGAGGAGTCAGTTAGCTTTATCAATTTGTATGCAGGACTACTTCCAATCATTATTTAGGATACTGATGATTAAGGTGTTGGTGGTGGAGATTGTAGGTGCTTGAATCTAGCAGAGAGAAGGGAGCTAGCTGATGATGGACTGCTTGTTGTTACTTTTTTAGCATAAGTTTCTGAATTTTTAAAAACTTTTCATGAATGTGCTGCTAATCATGTAACAGGGTGGAGGTTCCAGTCCCTACCTTTACTTACTGTGGCTTTACAAATGCTACAGATGGCAAGACAATTGTTGTCAGGATTTGGGTAAAAATAATTCCACATATAAGAGGTTTACTTTTTTCATCCTATGCCTGACATGACAATGGTCTTTTTCTTATCACAGGCAAGAACTGGTGCCTCACTTACACAAACAACATCCTCATCATCAACAACCTCATTAGCGCCGGCATCAGCTGCAAAAATATCCTCCTCATCCTGTTGCACTTCCACGGTAGCATCCTCAATTGCTAGGTCAGCATATTCTTGACTTGTGCTGCTCATCCCCACATTGCCAAAAATGGTGGAAGGAGGTATCAGAAAGGTTAGGCATACACACAGCACTCACGGACACACTTAGGCTCACCTCAGGGATTGTGATGTTTCTGAACAACACACTGGGCCTGATTCAGAGCTGCTCGTAAGCGGCCGCTCGCTCGCTCCGAGCGATGTTCGCACATCTGCGCATGCGTATGGGTCGTAATGCGCATGCACCAACCAGCCATTGCGGTCGTAAATCGTGCGCTCGCAAAACAGCGAGGGCCTGCTAATTTGAGTGACAGAATGAGGCGTTTGTGGGTGTTAACAGAGGAAGGTGCTTGAAAACGGGGAGTGGAGATCCGAATGCAGGCGTGCCAAACAGTCAAAACGGGCATTTAATGGGTGTGCATAATTAACAAAGCAGCGTCATCGACCACGTCACTTGGTTGTCTTTTAGCCTGAACTGCTCGCAGTGATTGCGAGAAGTAAAACCTACCACAAGCACTGTGAGCAGTTCAGACGCCTTTCGATGTACTCGATTAATCTAATAAATAGTGGAGATGACGTATGATGTTAACGGCCAGGGGGCGTCTTTACAAAATAGCGAGCGCATGTTTCGTTCGCTCGCTCAGACATAGAGGCGTCAACAGACCGCAAAGAGCGAGCGCTCAATTTAAATAGCCGGCCCCTTTTTCTGAACGACCGTTTGCAAATAGCGTCCGGCTCTGAATCAGGCCCACAGTTTGTTCTACTTCCTAAGTGGGTTTTTTTCCACTGATATTACGTTTTAAATTTGTTTGACACCGCTTTTAGACTCAGAGTGAGACGCTCTTGCATCGTCATGTGAGGCAAAAGAAGATGTCTGATTGTCAGCAGTTGCAGAACCACTACTCAGAAAGAAAGAACAAGGCCTGAGCCTTTCTTTGCCACTGTGTGTGGTCAATGGCATGTTGGCAATTTTATGTTTTTCAGCAGGAAACTTTCCCTTAATTATAGGTGTTTTGTTTTCTTTAGCAATGTAAAATATGTTTTTTTTTATTTTAGATGCCCTGACTGAAAGCATCTATGCTCTTGAGCATTGGCTTTAGTAGTTGACATTGAAGTCGTATCAACATGATGGGTGTTGGCAGCAGCCGCAGCGCTAGTGCTTGGTTTCTGCTCCTGCTGTTCTATTCATTGATCGTCATGTTTCATATCGATGCCTGAAGTTTTTTCAACCAAAAATGCACTTTTTTTTACAAAAAGAAAACAAACTGCCCACCGACTGCGACACATTATGCAGATATTAAGGCGGTGGCCCTTGATCTACTGAACGTTACTGTGAAAATCATAGTATCACATCCTGAAGTTTTTTTAACCAAAAATATCCACTTTGCACAGATAATATTAAGGCGGTGGCCCTTGACTTACTGACTGTTACTGTTAATATCACAGTATCACGGCCTGAAGATATTTTGTAAAAAAAAACAAATAACACTTTTATAACCAAAAAAACCTGCCCACCGACTGCAACACGTTACGCATATAATATTAAGGCGGCAACCTTTGACCTACTGACTGTTACTTTTAAAAATACAGGCCCTCATTCAGAGGCGGTCGGAGGATGGAAGCGGTTTACACCCACAGCTCTAACGACCGCTAGGGTGATGGTCGCGATGGTCATAGACCATCGTGACCATCGAGGCTTACGACGAGACCCTAGGGTAGGGTCTCACTTGTCGTAAGCCCCGGAGAGCTTCTGGCTCTGTCAGAGCCGGAAGCTCTCCAATGACATCACTAGTGATGTCAGTGGGGCCTCCCCCAAACGGCAGGCGTTCCAATGGGAACGCCTCCGTTTGGGCTGCCACCCCCACGGCCCCCCTTCCAAACGGGGCGAGCTGTCAATCAACATCGACAGCTCGCCCCCTTTGGAAAGAGACCCGCTACGACCGGCGCTGTCAGTCATAGCGGATCTCTCGCATGCGCACGAAGGAGCTGGCTCCCTCGTGCGCATGCGCATTGGAAAAACATTGAGGCTGCTGTGCGGTCGTAAACCGTACGGCCGCCTCTGAATGAAGCCCACAGTATCACGGCCTGATGTCATTATTTTGTTACTATAATTACTAATTCCTATAATGATGTCCCTGCACTATACAAACAAACAAACAAACAATGATTCACTGACTGTCTGTCCAAAAAACAAGCGCAGTCCGTATTACCTAGGGGGCTGATGTCGGCGGCACTGCCCATCAAAGACAGTGGTCCTGATTCAGCAAGGATCGCAAGTGCAAAGACGCACGCAATGGGCCGATTGTTGCGTGCTGCGAATGGCGTATGCATCGCAGTGCGCGTACATAAACTAGCCACTGCGTCTGGGAATGAGATCGCACTGTGTATGCAGGCCCGTGGCAGAGTGATTGACAGAAAGTGCCATTTGGGAGTGGTGACGGGGTGGTGGCAGGGCGAACGCAGGCGCGCCAGTGCATTTGAACGGCGTTGCATGTGCGTGCATAAATTATTCACTACGATACCATGCGCAGCCTGAGGCCTCATAGCGTGCGCTGAAGTAAGCAATTCCTGAGTGAGGTCTGACCTGCCTTACTGTACGTCTGGGTCCGATGTTACTCGATGTTACCGATTGTTTCGCTATTTTGACAAAGTATACGGATTAAGGGGAAGTGGGCGTCCTTATGTCAGGCTGCGATCGCATTGCGAATGCAAACATTTACATATCACCGCTAATATTAGCAACTGCGTTGCGTGGGTATAAGCAGAATTGCGATCCGTGGTGAATCAGGCCCTGTGTCACTGAATCTGAACTCAGACTGTCTCTGTATCACTCTCCTAACTAACTAACTAACTAACTAACTAACTAACTAACTAACCTAACTAAGATCCTTCCCCTCCAGCGGTCCTGAGAAAATGACGCAGAATCACCGCGGGAGGGACTTATATCAGATCCATAACACGCGTGATCCAACGCAGGGGAGATGACATCACGCCTCATTTTGTCACCATGGCCAGGCCTGCGTCCACGTCTTTGCCAAGTGATTCAGGGGAGGGGCCGGAACAGGGCGCACTGCAGAACGTAATAATACCAAGCTCTGATTTATGGAGGCGCACATTTCGGGAATAAGTGTAGTGACCTGAAAGTAGAAATGTGCTCTGACCCCCATTTTGGATTTGGTTTTGGATCTGGATTCATCTTCAAGTTTTGTTTTTTGTTTTGCAAAAACACCTTCAAGTGTTTTGGTTTTGGATCTGGGTTTTTTTTTTTTTTTTAAATTGATAAAAAGTTTTTCAAAACAGCTAAAATCATGTCATTTTTGCTATCAAAAACCCGAAATTCTGATTTGAAATCCAAACTCCTAACCCCGGGAAGATCAGTATCGCGACTCGGATCTCCTCAGTAGATCAAAACTGTGATGCGGATCTGTCCAGATTCTTGAAAATCGTGTGGATTCGGAATTTCTGGAGAACCGAACAGCACATCTCTACCTGAAAGGGAATGACATATAAAGCAGAAAACAATTACTAGCACAGAAAGTGTAGAGATGGACAGAAAGGATTAAGGATTAAATTTGTCGTTTAAGCTGCCTCTAAACCATCGGAGCTGTTGGTGTTTTTCCTCCGTGTTCCAGAAATTATGTTTTTCATGTATTTCGTGCTCTAAGATGATCAGTCTGTGATTTATGTACATGACCGATGAGGATCCTCCTCTCTTCCTCGGTGTGATCTGGAGGAACCTTGTACTTGTAAATACAAAAGATAACCAGTTCTTCAAATGTCACCAGTGCGACAGCAGAATGAATCAGAAGCGACATGCCACCAACGCCACCTCCTTCCACCGATTTGATGGGCACATCATGGTAGCAGGTGCTCCATGCTCTAAATTCTCCTGGAAAAGAACAGGGTTTTCTTGAGCCTCCTGGCATGTCAGGTCACACTGCACGGCTTCCTCATATGTCAAGTAGGCAGAAAGTCATTTTAAAAGCAATTTGATGATACTGTCTTGCTTACAAGTGATATCTTATTTATTGTAACATTTTTGTTACAAATGGTCGTGAAAAACAAGTTGTGATGAGTGCGGCAAAAGCTGTTGTTAGAAGACGATAGTTTGTCCAATTAGATTTCTCCATCTTTGCTAAATTATGAAGTATTTTGCTTTCCATCATTTAGATGTAGATGGAAAATGAACATGTCTATTTATTAAAGGGCAAATATAGTGTGACTGGCGCAAGTTTGTGCTTTCGCGAGAGATAAGGTTTTGTCCTATTTATTACCAGTTATTTATATAGCGCACACATATTCCGCAGCGCTTTACAGAGAGAAAATTTGTCCATTCACATCAGTCCCTGCCCCAGTGGAGCTTACACTCTATGGACCTCATTCAGACCCGCTCGCAAGCGCTGAGCGCTTGTAACCGGGTCGATGCTTACACCCTGCGCACGCGCAGCGGCCGCACTGCGCGAGTGCAAGCCCCGGAGCGAGAGAGAAATTCTCTCGCTCCGGAGCTCACTACAAAAGGGGCGGCTGTCGATGTTGATTGACAGCTCGACCCGTTTTGTAGGCGTGGCATGGGGTGGGCGGTGGCACTGACATCAGCAGTGATGTCAGTGGGGAGCTTCCTGCTCGATCAGAACAAGAAGCTCCCTGGGGCTTGCGGTTGCCGAGACCCAACCTTAGGGTCTTGTCGCAAGCCCTGATGGTCGCGATGGTCTTGACCAACGCGACCATCAACCTGGTCGGTCGCTAAAGCTGTGGGTGGTAACCCACAGCTTAGCTAGCGACCAGGAGGCCGCACTTCAAAAGCCAAGCGGCTGCACTCATTCAGAACGAGCGCTCGAATTTTGCGAGCGCCTCTGAATGAGGGCCTATATTCCCTATCACATGCTCATACACATACACACTAGGGTTATTTTTTTTGTTTTTCAATCAACCTACCAATATATTTTTGGAGTGTGGGAGGAAACTGGAGCACCCGGAGGAAACCCACGCAAGCAAAGGGAGAATATACAAACTCCACACAGTTGGAGCCGTAGTGGGAATCAAACCCATGACCTCAGTGCTGTGAGGCAGCAATGCTAACCATCAGGGGTGCAGAGAGGGGGAGGGAGCAGGTACAAATTACCCGGGCCCGGGCTTCCTGAGGGGCCCGGCAGGGGCGGTTCCGATGCCGCCCCCCCTCCCTCACAGCAGTCTCCTGTGCCTGTGGGGGGGAAGAAATCACACTGATCGCGCCCCCCTGGCTTTGCGCTGGGCTGAGGTGGCTCAGAGCACCACCCTCACCAGCGCAGTGCCGCTTCGCGGTGCTGAAAATATTATTTTTTTTCCTGAAAGGGGCGTGGCCACGCCCCCCGCGATTAGGACATGCCCCCTGTTACCAGAGCCCGCCGTGGCTCTTGGCGGGCCTGCTAACCATTACACTGTCTGTGCATCTGTGCGCTGTGCTGCCCTACACATCTACCGCCAGTGATAGCAGTGCCCGCCGGCGACAGCATGGGAAAGCCTATTTCACAGTTATGGCATCAGTACAGTCAGGTCCGGATTATAGGCAGACGGGCGGTCGTCCAGGGGCCCCCACACATTGGGGGCCCCCACACTGCTGCAAGCATTCCGGGCCACTCTGGAGTCTGGACACTCTCTGGCCGGTTCCAGTTTCAGTGACAGCTGAGCACACTGACTCTGTCACTGATCGTGGAGGACGCTGGAAGCCCCTCCCCCTCGTTGCCGCGATTCCCGGGTGAATGGGCAGGGGGCGGAGCCTAATGTCGGGACCCACATCACTCAGAAGAGCTCTGCCCAGTGCCTGCCTGATCCTGCAGCAGGTACAGTGTGTGTGTATACTCTCTCTCTCTCTCTCTCTCTCTCTCTCTCTCTCTCAATTATCGCATTTGCAATATGATCTGGGCATGACATTACGCCCATGATCGCACTGCAAGATGCGATCATACCTGTAGAATAACAACCGGCACACGCAGGGACTGGCTCCATCCCTGCGATGTGCTCGGAGTGCTGCGGGGGCTTCTGCACATGGGCGGCCACCACTGCCTGGTGGGTCCCGGGGGCCCCCACAATTTAGTTGCCCCGGGGACCCAATGCCTCGTTGTGTCGACATTGAACATGTTGACACTGATGTAGCGTTAACATTATTGAAATGTTGACAATGTGTTTTTGGCCTAATTGTAAACCCTAACAGTAACCTTAATGCTTGTTGGAAAGGAATCCATCCCCTCTCTTCTGTGACCCCAGCGCTATGACGTCAGGGAGCATGTGCGACCCTGCGCGTGTTACTGTGTTGAGTGTGACGCACGGCTGTGCAGTACTGAGCTCCTCGGCATTGGTACCGGTTGCTGCTGTATGAGCAGGATTCAGAATTGTACGCAAAACCGATAGTTTGCGTACAATTCCAATTGTTGGAGATCTGAAATATGTGCGGTATGGGATTTGCATTGCGCACGTGCAGGTCTCTTTCTGTGACTGCGGTCTCAGGGCCAGTAAGCCGCGGTTTGGTAGTGGGCAACAGCCACCGTTCCCAAAAAATGAGGGTGTGTCATCCCTATCTTCTAGGATCATGTTGCCCCCATTTTCTGGGAGCAGTGAGGTCAGTGGGCCTGATTCAGACCCACTCGCAAGCTGCTGTCCGCTCGCAAGTGGGTCGACGGTGTGCACTGAGCATGCGCACAACGGAGGGAGCTCCGTCGTGCGCATGCGCCAGACGCGACGAGCTAAGGACTTTCCTTCGCTCGTTGTGTCTGATCAAAGGGGGAGTGCTGTCGATGTTGATTGACAGCACGCCCCCTTTGGTGGGCGTGCCGGGGTGTGCCTTCCAGACGGGGGCGTTCCCAAGGGAACGCCTACCGTCAGAAGCCGGCCCACTGACATCACTAGTGATGTCAGTGGGAGTGATTTTGGCTTTGATAGAGCCAAAATCACTCCGGGCCTTGCGGTTGAGAAACTCAACCGCAGGCTCCGGCTCGCAGTGGCGATGGTCAAGACCATCGCGATCATCAACCTGCACGCTCGTATAGGCTGTGGGTGGTGACCCACAGCTATACAAGCGTCCAGGAGGACGCTCCATTTTTATGGAGGACAGCCCTCATTCAGAGCGAGCGCTCTGCTCAGAGCGTCCAACTCTGAATGAGGGCCAGTGTCTCCATCTTCCAATGTAGATTTACTGGTCTCAGCTATGGAGCTGCCACGGACATTCTGAGTAGCCTTAGGCCCATGCCGTGACCAATGGTGATCCGAGGCTGCGTCTTCAGCTTCAGCACTCTAATCTTCGATGGTGCCAGGGGGGGCATCTTTTGTTGCTAATAGCATCCATCTTTAATCCATATGTTACCTGCATTCCTGCTGATATAGCCACCGCTGTCATCATTGCTGTATACCTCTGTCACCACTGTGTGTGTTACCGCTGTTACCGATAAACCTGCAAGCCTGGTTAAGGAGCCACTGTGTGGACTAATCTCCATTTCACATTCTGCTGGTACCTATTGTAATCACAAAGGTTCTACACCAATAGGTCATATCAATAGATTGTGTGTGAGAAATACATTATTGGTTTGTTTGATTGGAACAAGCCATAAAATGCAGAGTGCAACAGCCAGCATGACCTTCATAGAATTGAGAGGTTCAGATAATTACTCCATGTGGAAGTTTGCTATGGAAATGCAACTGAAGCGGGAGAAACTGTGGAATAACACAAATGATCCAGGTGACAATACAAATCCTGATGAAGTGGATAGGGCTATTGGCAGGGCTTAAAGTGGTCCTGGAGAGGTGGTGGAACTCATCTCCCCTGCCATCTACTCCCCCACTATGCTACCCCCCAGCCACGCTAGTCGGATAGGCCAAAACAAGTGCGAAAACTGTTTTTTACACACACTATTGTATATAGGAAATGGTAAAGTGAATGGCGGGGGGCCTGGGGGCATTTACTCTGCTATACCATCTGCAACAGTACACACACATTTTAACAGGTTGTGGGCCCAGACACACAAGCGCCAGTCACACAGGCCCCAAACACTTACAACACCCAACAGCAAACAGATGCCATTAGCCATTTGCAAACACAGACTGAAGATAGCACCGAGTGTTTCCAGCACAGCAGTCACAGAGCACTGAAGCTGCATAATCTGTAAATGCAAAGTATACATAAAGTAGCTGCTCCCATGTTGGGGTTTATGAAAACTGAAGGGTGCAGAGAATTATACTGCAGGGAAGTTTGCAATGGAAATGTAGTTAAAGAGTGAAAGATTGTGGAATCTCACAGTTGAACCTGGTGACAGTTCAAGACCAGATGATGTAAGGAGAGTCATGGGTACAACTGTCTTAAGTGTAGAGCAACACATGTATTCTATCATAAACAGGAAAATGTCTGCAAAAGACACGTGGACAGCACTGCAGATAGCATATGAAGAAGGGGTTTAATGAGAAGAATTGATCTGAGTCATGTATTATATAATACCAAGTTATGTGTATACAAAAGTATGAGTGACTACATTGACAGAATTATGTCCAAATCACAGCAGCTAACGTCTATAGGAGTCCAAGAGATCGCCATGGCGATGCTTCAAAATTTAAAGTCTAAGTTTGACTTTCAAGTGGTGGAGTTAAAGCAAACACAGGCAAGTTAACTACAAACACTGTTAGTCAATCACTAGAAAATGAACGGGTTTTGCTCTAATTTGATGTATATTAAAATTATATAATAATGCTATTCAATACGATTACCAAATATGGCAGAACCAAATAAGATCAAGATGCCAGAATAGTTTTAAATATATTTATAATAATGAATCTAATTAATAAAAATCATAAACAGCATACATATTCAGGTGTACTATACACTATAACATGCTAAAAAATCTGTACAATTATATGTAGAGGTGGGTGCGTCACATAGCCGATTCTTTTCCTCAATATAATGTTAATGGACCAAATTATGTCACATTAAGATCTCACCACATTAGACTGTAAAGGTAAGGTTCGAAAAAATATGGTAGTTGCTCAAATCAGCTTAATTGCATACCACAGGTGCTTGTAAAGGGCAGGGTTTACACTGAACACAGAAAAAAGGGATTTGCCCCCCAGCACACTGCACCAAAAACAATACTTAAATCCTACATGATAATAGAGATTCAGAGGTATTAGTTACATACATTTGCAAATATATGAATAAGCGCCAGGCCAATCGTCAAGGCTCCTCTATACTGGCGTCCCTAAAATTAAGGGGTTCACTTCCGAGAAGCAAGGCACCCCAAAAAAATTCCAGCCAAGAACCATCCCCAGGGCATCACACGAAAAAGGGAAAAGAGGTGATAGTGAAGTGTAAAGAAAAGATGTGTAAGGATAAATCAATAAGTGTTAATGAAATGAGAAAGAATTAAAATGACATAAATAATATACAAACAAATAGAGAAGTGTTAAAAATATTCTATGTGAATTAAGTGGTGATGCCATGAGAAAGGTCCAGACAGAACAACCCCGGGGGCCCCACTCCCAAATGCTCACCCCAAAATAATTATTGCTACATAATGGTAGCACCCACTCTGGGTGATATAATTACAATTGGTGTACTGCATGATAACAGCACATATATAAGCTGAGAGCTAACTTACCTTGGAGGTACCCCAAAAAACCTCCACATGGCACTATAAGCATCAGCACCTCCTCCTAATGCTGACTCCCTTCATGCCTCTCCAAACTGCAAAAAAATATGGTAGTTGCTCAAATCAGCTTAATTGCATACCACAGGTGCTTGCAACTACCATATTTACGTAGTTATTTATGTAGGTATTATGAAACTAATACCTCTGAATCTCTATTATCATGTAGGATTTAAGTATTGTTTTTGCTGCAGTGTGCTGGGGGGCAAATCCCTTTTTTCTGTGTAAAGGTAAGGTTGTTTGAGTGTCCGCACCTCCGTTTAATAAGCTCCGGTTCAGGTATATTTGGAGCCCCGTCGGGCCAAGGTGTGCAAGCGGATCACCTGGGCAGTAATTTTGTCAGCTGGTGACAGCCCTTCACCGCACTGCAGAAAAATCACTCTCCTGGCTCGCAGGTTAGGCCAGTCTATGCCTCAGTCTTCTCTCCTCTTTAAGGTGAGTGCTGGAGATACAGGGTCCAGCCGCACAAAGGGCCTGATTCAGACCCGTTCGCTAGCAAGCGATCGATTGGAGCGAGCGATGTTTTTCAATGTACACATGCGTACGCTTCACATTGCGCGTGTGCAAACTAGTAAGAGCATTGGGGAAACGCTAGCTCACCAAGCATAGATAGCCCAGCTAAATGAGCGACAGGTCACGCCGTTTGTGGGAGGTAACAGGGGCAGGCCACTTTAAACTTGGGAGTGGAGATGCGAACGCAGGTGTGCCTGTGAAATTGAACGCCGTTTTAGAGGCGTGCATAATTAACAGCCATAAATGTTTAGAGAAAATAGCCAATGGCGCTGATTGGAGTAAAAATAAAACTATATAATAAAATAAATGACCATCACGCAGCTGTCAAAATCAGGTGGTAAACCAATGAAAAACTACTATATGAAAAACATAGACAACGCTGTCTATGTTTTCCATATAATAATTAACAGCCAGCGTCATAGGACGCGTCACTTGGTTGAAATATACACTGAAGTCCTCGCAGTGCTTGGGCAGGGTATAGTCAACCTTAAGCGCTGCGATCGCTTCCGTTGGTTCTCAATGTAACATTGGTTTCATGCAGTTCCTGGAGATGATGTACGCAAGTGGGCATCTTAAAACAGGCTGTTGGGTGTCTGCAATCACAAGGTGATCGCTTGCCAAGACATAGTAGGCGTGCTTATGACTTGTCTTGCGAGCGGATGCCTTGACGTCACTTAGCCAAATTACCATACGCTGGGAGCGAGCGATTGCATCTAGCGAGCGGGTCTGAATTAGGCCCAAAGTCCCACCAAGTAGCAGATCTAAAAAGAACAGTCCTCTGAAGTCCTCTGACCGATTTTGCTTCTTCCAATGGAAGCTTTATGAAAGAGTAAAGCCTTCAGGACACAAACAGCTCAATTTATACCAGTCCTCGCTCCTTTTGATTCGTTCTCGTGAATTCTCATTAGTTAACACCTGATCACACAGGTGTCTCTCATTGTGCTGGTGCAGAGCTAAATAAATTTAGCTTACAGTCAATATAAAATAAACATTTAAAATAAACATCTGAAATAAGCGTCTTGATCTTAGTATACAATATTTTATCCATTTATCCATTATGCAAACTTGTCTTATTGTTTTATCTCACTAATAGTAATATATAAAGATTTTATGTTGTTTCATCTCTGTATAAAAAAAAAAGTCCTTTAAAAATCAACATTCCCTACTGGGATTTGATTAGTCTATCTTGACATACAGAGAACCCTTACCATTACACTAAGAAGCCACTTGATACTAACATAAAAATATTATCATAAATAATTGTCCAGCCATATTTAGTACTAATATAAATATTAAATCTTATCCAAAACTACTAAATGTAGTACAGGGAAATAAATTAAGTGGTATTATTATTTTTTTTTAATAATATTTGCTGAAGATCAACTATAATACATGCATCCAACTATTGATACCTATTACATATAACATATGCACACAGAATTATCATCCTCTAATAAATAAACAAACAATCAAACCTAAACCATAACTCTGTTAAACTCTAACCAAACAGGGCTATATATCCTCCCAAATATTATGAAACCTCCCTCTGAAAAAATAGAATAGAAGACTAAAATTCATACTTTCTGAGCCTCTTTAATGCACAAATGACTGAAAATCGATATATTCATTAAACTCTGAGTGAAACAATGTTTGTAACTTAAAAATACAAAATGCTTCCTTTGCACATAAACTTTTGTACCGATCTCCGCATCTCCTAGTTGGTGCTATGAATTGTAGTTCTATCAAGGTAAGGCATGTTGGATCTCCATTATGAGCCTCAGCAAAATGTTGAGAAACACTATGAAGATTGTACTTCAGTGAACGTGTTGTTCTTCCCCCGGTATTGCAGGCCACATGGGCACTGTTATACATAGATACAGGACATGGTATTGCAATTAATAAACTCTCATTTGATTTACTAGAGACCACATTACTAACCTTGTTACCTATGAAGCTGCAAGTGAAGCATCTGTTATGACCGCATCTGTAACAACCTACAGGGGGAGGGGAGAGCCAGCCTATATGTGTGAGAAGTTGATTTAACTTATTTCTTCAAAGCACTTGGGGCCAATATATTTTTAAAATGTACATTTTTTTGGAATATTACTTTAAAAACTTTTATAGCCTTATTGAGAATAGAATCTTGCTGGAGTATATTAAAGTTATCTATAAGGATCTTCTTAATTTTCGATGATTTATTATTAAATTTGGTAACAAAATATATCTGATTGTCCGAATCTTCATACCAATCTACTTTGCCCAATTTAATTTTATTCCTGGGGACTAATAACGATGACCTATCTAATTCCATGGTTCTATTGTGTGCCGATTCTAAAAGTGATTTTGGATACCCTCTCTTGAGGAAATCACCAATCTGCTTGTATGCCTCCACACTTGAGTAATTACGACGTAGTCGATTAAACTGACTCTGTGGGATATTCTGAAGCCAGGGTTTATAGTGACCACTAGAGAAATGTAAATAATTGTTAGTATCTACCTCTTTCCTATAATTAACCATAATTAGAGATGGGCCCTCCGAGGAGATAGTGAGATCCAAGAAATTCACCGAATGGTGATCAAAACAATGTGTAAACTTTAAATCATAATCGTTAGTATTCAGATAAGTAACAAAATCAAGTGCAGCGTGTTCATCCCCATCCCAAAATAATAAAAAGGTAATCAATATAACAGCCATAGTACACTAGGTTCGCTGTGAATGGGCCACCCCATATATATTGCTGTTCAAAGGTGCCCATGTATAAGTTCGCAAAGCTTGGTGCGAACCTAGTGCCCATGGCCGTTCCCTCCATCTGTAAATAAAAAAAATCCTCAAATGTGAAATAACTATGTTTAAGAATAAAGGTAATGGAATCAAGAATACATTGTTTGAAATCTCCTTTCATAGATGGATCGCTATCCAAAAATTCAGCTATTGCTTGTACCTCTCTCTCATGAGATATATGAGTGTACAAAGCTTGTACATCAACAGAAAGAAAAGAATGTCAAGATTTCCAAACCATATTCATAATAGTATTTCAAAAGGTGCATAGCGTCACGTATGTGCGATTTCAACATAATTACATATTTCTGTAAAGAATTATCTACAAACTGTGACAAATTAGATGTGAGGGACCCTATACCCAAAATAATAGGTCTCCCAGGAGGTGCAGTATGTGACTGGTGTATTTTAGGGATGTGATAGAAAATAGGAGTAACTGAAAATTCAACAAAAAGAAAATAAAATTCATCCTTGGAATCACTTCTCCCCAGAACACTTCATCTAACAAGCTCTTATATTCTAGTTGACATTCTCTAGAGGGATCTCTTTGGATTTGTATATAAAAGGCTTTATTATTAAGTTCCTGATTTGCCTCAAATAAATAATACTCTCTATCAAGAAGCACCACTCCTCCCCCCCTTTATCGGCGCTCTAATTACCACAGAGAGATGATCCTCTAACTCTCTCAAAGCTTTTTTCATCTCTAGACAAGGTAGACCAAGGAGATTCTGTGGAGCACTCTCTTGCAGATCATCCATTGTTTTCCTATAAAAATATAGAATAGTGTTTGATCTATGATTAACAGGAAAAAAAAGAGAAATTTCTAAATTTGATTATTGAGATCTCATTTTCATTACAGGCATTAATGTCAGAAATCGGTTTTACTTTATCATCTGAAATTACAGTATTGTTATTTTCCCATAGATCTTCTAATAAGAATAATGTAGCATTATACGTATCATCCAGAATTATGGGAGAAGTGTCTGACTCTTTTAGTTGTTTAACTACAAAATATCTTTTTCTACTGACAAAGAGATTAAGGGCCTGATTCAGACCCGGTCGCAAGCGCTGAGCGCTCGCAACCGGGTTGATGTTTGCCCACTGGGCATGCGCGCATTACTCATAACCTGATCTCTCTTATTAGACAGTTTGGCGTATGAGAAATTCTCTTTTCTATATGACCTAAAGCCGCCCATCCATTAGGCAATTTTGGCAGGCAATTGCATGATAACGACATTATTATCGTGCAATCGTTAGTAAATCGGCCGCAAATCGGACACTTTTAAAGTCGGAAATGACCATCGATGCGTGCGTCCGCTTGTCGTTTCCAACATCAATCATCGGGCAAACATGCTGGTCGACCAGACGATAACGTCAGGTTCAGTATGTTGCCGAATGATTGATGAGCCTGCGCTGAACGACTGCTCGTTCAGTGCAGGCTCATCACAGACATAGAAACGACAGCATGATTACAATGTCATAATCGTACTGTTGTTTCTATGGCCTGCTAGTGGATGGGCAGCATAACTGTCATCTAAATAATCTTGATTATCCCTAGCATGTTTCTTTTATTTTTGGACTTAACTAATTCACTTTCAAACATTTCCACTTTTTTATTCGTAATCAGATCCCGTTCAATGATTAAAGATAGATCTTTGTATTTTATGAATTAACTTTTTACCTCCTCTATTTTATTTTCCATTTCTTTCATCTTGTTCTCCCTGTATTTAATGAATAGTTCAATTAATTGGAAAGAACAATTACTAAATATGGTTGGACAATTATTTATGATAACACCGGGGAACAAAAATATTTTTTTTTCTTGCCAAGGATTTAAGATCGGTGTGAGAGTACTCGCAGGTCCTATTTTTTCATTAGATCTTCGCTATAGCTGAATTGGCAATGCAAAATTATAAAATTCAATTATTTTCTCCATTTCACGTACCTTACTAGTCTAGGCTGCTTTACTTAACAGAATTGGCTTAGTTTTGCTTTTTTAACAACTACCCTATTTCAACAACAACAAGAATTTGTTTTATTTGTGATAACATAGCTGGTAGTCACATTTGAGACACATAACACATTCACATCTCACTAACGCTGCGAGGAGGCGTGGCCGTGCACTGCTGAGCATGCTGGGACATCCTCAGACCACAGCCATGCCTCCTCCCAGCATACAGAGAGGAACAATGCACTGCTGAGCCTGCTGGGACATCCTCAGACCACAGCCACGCCTCCTCCCAGCATACAGAGAGGAGCAATGCACTGCTGAGCCTGCTGGGACATCCTCAGACCACAGCCACGCCTCCTCCCAGCATACAGAGAGGAGCAATGCACTGCTGGGACATCCTCAGACCACAGCCACGCCTCCTCCCAGCATACAGAGAGGAGCAATGCACTGCTGAGCATGCTGTGTTATCCTCAGACCACAGCCACGCCTACTCTCAGCATACAGAGAGGAGCAATGCACTGCTGAGCCTGCTGGGATATCCTCAGACCACAGCCACGCCTACTCCCAGCATACAGAGAGGAGCAATGAACTGCTGAGCCTGCTGGGACATCCTCAGACCACAGCCACGCCTACTCCCAGCATACAGAGAGGAGCAATGCACTGCTGAGCCTGCTGCGACATCCTCAGACCACAGCCACGCCTCCTCCCAGCATACAGAGAGGAGAAATTCACTGCTGAGCCTGCTGGGACATCCTCAGACCACAGCCACGCCTCCTCCCAGCATACAGAGAGGAGCAATGCACTGCTGGGACATCCTCAGACCACAGCCACGCCTCCTCCCAGCATACAGAGAGGAACAATGCACTGTTGGGACATCCTCAGACCACAGCCACACCTCCTCCCAGCATACAGAGAGGAGCAATGCACTGCTGAGCCTGCTGGGACATCCTCAGACCACAGCCACGCCTCCTCCCAGCATACAGAGAGGAGCAATGCACTGCTGGGACATCCTCAGACCACAGCCACGCCTCCTCCCAGCATACAGAGAGGAACAATGCACTGTTGGGACATCCTCAGACCACAGCCACGCCTCCTCCCAGCATACAGAGAGGAGCAATGCACTGCTGAGCCTGCTGGGACATCCTCAGACCACAGCCACGCCTCCTCCCAGCATACAGAGAGGAGCAATGCACTGATGAGCCTGCTGGGACATCCTCAGACCACAGCCATGCCTCCTCCCAGCATACAGCCACGCCTCCTCCCAGCATACAGAGAGGAGCAATGCACTGCAGAGCCTGCTGGGACATCCTCAGACCACAGCCACGCCTACTCCCAGCATACAGAGTGGAGCAATGCACTGCTGAGCCTGCTGTGATATCCTCAGACCACAGCCATGCCTCCTCCCAGCATACAGAGAGGAGCAATGCACTGTTGGGACATCCTCAGACCACAGCCACACCTCCTCCCAGCATACAGAGAGGAGCAATGCACTGCTGAGCCTGCTGGGACATCCTCAGACCACAGCCACGCCTCCTCCCAGCATACAGAGAGGAGCAATGCACTGATGGGACAACCTCAGACCACAGCCACGCCTCCTCCCAGCATACAGAGAGGAGCAATGCACTGATGAGCCTGCTGGGACATCCTCAGACCACAGCCATGCCTCCTCCCAGCATACAGCCACGCCTCCTCCCAGCATACAGAGAGGAGCAATGCACTGCAGAGCCTGCTGGGACATCCTCAGACCACAGCCACGCCTACTCCCAGCATACAGAGAGGAGCAATGCACTGCTGAGCCTGCTGTGATATCCTCAGACCACAGCCATGCCTCCTCCCAGCATACAGAGAGGAGCAATGCACTGTTGGGACATCCTCAGACCACAGCCACACCTCCTCCCAGCATACAGAGAGGAGCAATGCACTGCTGAGCCTGCTGGGACATCCTCAGACCACAGCCACGCCTCCTCCCAGCATACAGAGAGGAGCAATGCACTGTTGGGACATCCTCATACCACAGCCACACCTCCTCCCAGCATACAGAGAGGAGCAATGCACTGCTGAGCCTGCTGGGACATCCTCAGACCACAGCCACGCCTCCTCCCAGCATACAGAGAGGAGCGATGCACTGCTGAGCCTGCTGGGACATCCTCAGACCACAGCCACGCCTCCTCCCAGCATACAGAGAGGAGCAATGCACTGCTAGGGCATCCTCAGACCACAGCCATGCCTCCTCCCACCATACAGAGAGGAGCAATACACTGCTAGGACATCCTCACACCACAGCCATGCCTCCTCCCAGCATACAGAGAGGAGCAATGCACTGCTGGGACATCCTCAGACCACTCCCACGCCTCCTCCCAGCATACAGCCACGCCTCCTCCCAGCATACAGAGAGGAGCAATGCACTGCTGAGCCTGCTGGGACATCCTCAAACCACAGCCACGCCTCCTCCCAGCATACAGAGAGGAGCAATGCACTGCTGAGCCTGCTGGGACATCCTCAGACCACAGCCACGCCTCCTCCCAGCATACAGAGAGGAGCAAATCACTGCTGAGCCTGCTGGGACATCCTCAGACCACAGCCACGCCTCCTCCCAGCATACATAGAGGAGCAATGCACTGCTGAGCCTGCTGCGACATCCTCAGACCACAGCCATGCCTCCTCCCAGCATACAGCCACGCCTCCTCCCAGCATACAGAGAGGAGCAATGCACTGCTGAGCCTGCTGTGATATCCTCAGACCACAGCCACGCCTCCTCCCAGCATACAGAGAGGAGCAAATCACTGCTGAGCCTGCTGGGACATCCTCAGACCACAGCCACGCCTCCTCCCAGCATACAGCCACGCCTCCTGCCAGCATACAGAGAGGAGCAATGCACTTCTGAGCCTGCTGTGATATCCTCAGACCACAGCCATGCCTCCTCCCAGCATACAGAGAGGAGCAATGAACTGCTGAGCCTGCTGGGACATCCTCAGACCACAGCTACGCCTCCTCCCAGCATACAGAGAGGAGCAATGCACTGCTGAGCCTGCTGCGACATCCTCAGACCACAGCCACGCCTCCTCCCAGCATACAGAGAGGAGCAATGCACTGCTGAGCCTGCTGGGACATCCTCAGACCACAGCCACGCCTCCTCCCAGCATACAGAGAGGAACAATGCACTGCTGGGACATCCTCAGACCACAGCCACACCTCCTCCCAGCATACAAAGAGGAGCAATGCACTGCTGAGCCTGCTGGGACATCCTCAGACCACAGCCACGCCTACTCCCAGCATTTAGAGAGGAGCGATGCACTGCTGTGCCTGCTGGGACATCCTCAGACCACAGCCATACCTCCCAGCATACAGAGAGGAGCAATGCACTGCTAGGACATCCTCACACCACAGCCACGCCTCCTCCCAGCATACAGAGAGGAGCAATGCACTGCTGGGACATCCTCAGACCACTCCCACACCTCCTCCCAGCATACAGCCACGCCTCCTCCCAGCATACAGAGAGGAGCAATGCACTGCTGAGACATCCTCAGACCACAGCCACGCCTCCTCCCAGCATACAGATAGGAGCAATGCACTGCTGGGACATCCTCAGACCACAGCCACGCCTACTCCCAGCATACAGAGAGGAGCAATGCACTGCTGAGCCTGCTGCGACATCCTCAGACCACAGCCACGCCTCCTCCCAGCATACAGCCACGCCTCCTCCAAGCATACAGAGAGGAGCAATGCACTGCTGAGCCTGCTGGGACATCCTCAGACCACAGCCTTGCCTACTCCCAGCATACAGAGAGGAGCAATGCACTGCTGAGCCTGCTGTGATATCCTCAGACCACAGCCACGCCTACTCCCAGCATACAGAGAGGAGCAATGCACTGCTGAGACATCCTCAGACCTCAGACACGCCTCCTCCCAGCATACAGAGAGGAGCAATGCACTGCTGGGACATCCTCAGACCACAGCCACGCCTAATCCCAGCATACAGAGAGGAGCAATGCACTGCTGAGCCTGCTGGGATATCCTCGGACCACAGCCACATCTCCTCCCAGCATACAGAGAGGAGCAATGCACTGCTGAGCCTGCTGTGATATCCTCAGACCACAGCCATGCCTACTCCCAGCATACAGAGAGGAGCAATGCACTGCTGGGACATCCTCAGACCACAGCCACGCCTACTCCCAGCATACAGAGAGGAGCAATGCACTGCTGTGCCTGCTGTGATATCCTCAGACCACAGCCACGCCTACTCCCAGCATACAGAGAGGAGCAATGCACTGCTGAGACTGCTGTGATATCCTCAGACCTCAGACACGCCTCCTCCCAGCATACAGAGAGGAGCAATGCACTGCTGGGACATCCTCAGACCACAGCCACGCCTAATCCCAGCATACAGAGAGGAGCAATGCACTGCTGAGCCTGCTGGGATATCCTCGGACCACAGCCACATCTCCTCCCAGCATACAGAGAGGAGCAATGCACTGCTGAGCCTGCTGTGATATCCTCAGACCACAGCCATGCCTACTCCCAGCATACAGAGAGGAGCAATGCACTGCTGAGCCTGCTGTGATATCCTCAGACCACAGCCACGCCTCCTCCCAGCATACAGAGAGGAGCAATGCACTGCTGGGACATCCTCAGACCACAGCCACGCCTACTCCCAGCATACAGAGAGGAGCAATGCACTGCTGAGCCTGCTGGGACATCCTTAGACCACAGCCACGCCTACTCCCAGCATACAGAGAGGAGCAATGCACTGCTGAGCCTGCTGGGATATCCTCAGACCACAGCCACGCCTACTCCCAGCATACAGAGAGGAGCAATGCACTGCTGGGACATCCTCAGACCACAGCCACGCCTACTCCCAGCATACAGAGAGGAGCAATACACTGCTGAGCCTGCTGGGACATCCTCAGACCACAGCCACGCCTCCTCCCAGCATACAGAGAGGAGCAATGCACTGCTGAGCCTGCTGGGACATCCTCAGACCACAGCCACGCCTCCTCCCAGCATACAGAGAGGAGCAATGCACTGCTGGGACATCCTCAGACCACAGCCACGCCTCCTCCCAGCATACAGAGAGGAGCAATGCACTGCTGAGCATGCTGTGTTATCCTCAGACCACAGCCACGCCTACTCCCAGCATACAGAGAGGAGCAATGCACTGCTGAGCCTGCTGGGATATCCTCAGACCACAGCCACGCCTACTCCCAGCATACAGAGAGGAGCAATGAACTGCTGAGCCTGCTGGGACATCCTCAGACCACAGCCACGCCTACTCCCAGCATACAGAGAGGAGCAATGCACTACTGAGCCTGCTGCGACATCCTCAGACCACAGCCACGCCTCCTCCCAGCATACAGAGAGGAGCAATGAACTGCTGAGCCTCCTGGGACATCCTCAGACCACAGCCACGCCTCCTCCAAGCATACAGAGAGGAGAAATTCACTGCTGAGCCTGCTGGGACATCCTCAGACCACAGCCACGCCTCCTCCCAGCATACAGAGAGGAGCAATGCACTGCTGGGACATCCTCAGACCACAGCCACGCCTCCTCCCAGCATACAGAGAGGAACAATGCACTGTTGGGACATCCTCAGACCACAGCCACACCTCCTCCCTGCATACAGAGAGGAGCAATGCACTGCTGAGCCTGCTGGGACATCCTCAGACCACAGCCACGCCTCCTCCCAGCATACAGAGAGGAGCAATGCACTGCTGGGACATCCTCAGACCACAGCCACGCCTCCTTCCACCATACAGAGAGGAACAATGCACTGTTGGGACATCCTCAGACCACAGCCACGCCTCCTCCCAGCATACAGAGAGGAGCAATGCACTGATGAGCCTGCTGGGACATCCTCAGACCACAGCCATGCCTCCTCCCAGCATACAGCCACGCCTCCTCCCAGCATACAGAGAGGAGCAATGCACTGCAGAGCCTGCTGGGACATCCTCAGACCACAGCCACGCCTACTCCCAGCATACAGAGTGGAGCAATGCACTGCTGAGCCTGCTGTGATATCCTCAGACCACAGCCATGCCTCCTCCCAGCATACAGAGAGGAGCAATGCACTGTTGGGACATCCTCAGACCACAGCCACACCTCCTCCCAGCATACAGAGAGGAGCAATGCACTGCTGAGCCTGCTGGGACATCCTCAGACCACAGCCACGCCTCCTCCCAGCATACAGAGAGGAGCAATGCACTGTTGGGACATCCTCATACCACAGCCACACCTCCTCCCAGCATACAGAGAGGAGCAATGCACTGCTGAGCCTGCTGGGACATCCTCAGACCACAGCCACGCCTCCTCCCAGCATACAGAGAGGAGCGATGCACTGCTGAGCCTGCTGGGACATCCTCAGACCACAGCCACGCCTCCTCCCAGCATACAGAGAGGAGCAATGCACTGCTAGGGCATCCTCAGACCACAGCCATGCCTCCTCCCACCATACAGAGAGGAGCAATACACTGCTAGGACATCCTCACACCACAGCCATGCCTCCTCCCAGCATACAGAGAGGAGCAATGCACTGCTGGGACATCCTCAGACCACTCCCACGCCTCCTCCCAGCATACAGCCACGCCTCCTCCCAGCATACAGAGAGGAGCAATGCACTGCTGAGCCTGCTGCGACATCCTCAGACCACAGCCACGCCTCCTCCCAGCATACAGAGAGGAGAAATTCACTGCTGAGCCTGCTGGGACATCCTCAGACCACAGCCACGCCTCCTCCCAGCATACAGAGAGGAGCAATGCACTGCTGGGACATCCTCAGACCACAGCCACGCCTCCTCCCAGCATACAGAGAGGAACAATGCACTGTTGGGACATCCTCAGACCACAGCCACACCTCCTCCCAGCATACAGAGAGGAGCAATGCACTGCTGAGCCTGCTGGGACATCCTCAGACCACAGCCACGCCTCCTCCCAGCATACAGAGAGGAGCAATGCACTGCTGGGACATCCTCAGACCACAGCCACGCCTCCTCCCAGCATACAGAGAGGAACAATGCACTGTTGGGACATCCTCAGACCACAGCCACGCCTCCTCCCAGCATACAGAGAGGAGCAATGCACTGCTGAGCCTGCTGGGACATCCTCAGACCACAGCCACGCCTCCTCCCAGCATACAGAGAGGAGCAATGCACTGATGAGCCTGCTGGGACATCCTCAGACCACAGCCATGCCTCCTCCCAGCATACAGCCACGCCTCCTCCCAGCATACAGAGAGGAGCAATGCACTGCAGAGCCTGCTGGGACATCCTCAGACCACAGCCACGCCTACTCCCAGCATACAGAGTGGAGCAATGCACTGCTGAGCCTGCTGTGATATCCTCAGACCACAGCCATGCCTCCTCCCAGCATACAGAGAGGAGCAATGCACTGTTGGGACATCCTCAGACCACAGCCACACCTCCTCCCAGCATACAGAGAGGAGCAATGCACTGCTGAGCCTGCTGGGACATCCTCAGACCACAGCCACGCCTCCTCCCAGCATACAGAGAGGAGCAATGCACTGATGGGACAACCTCAGACCACAGCCACGCCTCCTCCCAGCATACAGAGAGGAGCAATGCACTGATGAGCCTGCTGGGACATCCTCAGACCACAGCCACGCCTACTCCCAGCATACAGAGAGGAGCAATGCACTGCTGAGCCTGCTGTGATATCCTCAGACCACAGCCATGCCTCCTCCCAGCATACAGAGAGGAGCAATGCACTGTTGGGACATCCTCAGACCACAGCCACACCTCCTCCCAGCATACAGAGAGGAGCAATGCACTGCTGAGCCTGCTGGGACATCCTCAGACCACAGCCACGCCTCCTCCCAGCATACAGAGAGGAGCAATGCACTGTTGGGACATCCTCATACCACAGCCACACCTCCTCCCAGCATACAGAGAGGAGCAATGCACTGCTGAGCCTGCTGGGACATCCTCAGACCACAGCCACGCCTCCTCCCAGCATACAGAGAGGAGCGATGCACTGCTGAGCCTGCTGGGACATCCTCAGACCACAGCCACGCCTCCTCCCAGCATACAGAGAGGAGCAATGCACTGCTAGGGCATCCTCAGACCACAGCCATGCCTCCTCCCACCATACAGAGAGGAGCAATACACTGCTAGGACATCCTCACACCACAGCCATGCCTCCTCCCAGCATACAGAGAGGAGCAATGCACTGCTGGGACATCCTCAGACCACTCCCACGCCTCCTCCCAGCATACAGCCACGCCTCCTCCCAGCATACAGAGAGGAGCAATGCACTGCTGAGCCTGCTGGGACATCCTCAAACCACAGCCACGCCTCCTCCCAGCATACAGAGAGGAGCAATGCACTGCTGAGCCTGCTGGGACATCCTCAGACCACAGCCACGCCTCCTCCCAGCATACAGAGAGGAGCAAATCACTGCTGAGCCTGCTGGGACATCCTCAGACCACAGCCACGCCTCCTCCCAGCATACATAGAGGAGCAATGCACTGCTGAGCCTGCTGCGACATCCTCAGACCACAGCCATGCCTCCTCCCAGCATACAGCCACGCCTCCTCCCAGCATACAGAGAGGAGCAATGCACTGCTGAGCCTGCTGTGATATCCTCAGACCACAGCCACGCCTCCTCCCAGCATACAGAGAGGAGCAAATCACTGCTGAGCCTGCTGGGACATCCTCAGACCACAGCCACGCCTCCTCCCAGCATACAGCCACGCCTCCTGCCAGCATACAGAGAGGAGCAATGCACTTCTGAGCCTGCTGTGATATCCTCAGACCACAGCCATGCCTCCTCCCAGCATACAGAGAGGAGCAATGAACTGCTGAGCCTGCTGGGACATCCTCAGACCACAGCTACGCCTCCTCCCAGCATACAGAGAGGAGCAATGCACTGCTGAGCCTGCTGCGACATCCTCAGACCACAGCCACGCCTCCTCCCAGCATACAGAGAGGAGCAATGCACTGCTGAGCCTGCTGGGACATCCTCAGACCACAGCCACGCCTCCTCCCAGCATACAGAGAGGAACAATGCACTGCTGGGACATCCTCAGACCACAGCCACACCTCCTCCCAGCATACAAAGAGGAGCAATGCACTGCTGAGCCTGCTGGGACATCCTCAGACCACAGCCACGCCTACTCCCAGCATTTAGAGAGGAGCGATGCACTGCTGTGCCTGCTGGGACATCCTCAGACCACAGCCATACCTCCCAGCATACAGAGAGGAGCAATGCACTGCTAGGACATCCTCACACCACAGCCACGCCTCCTCCCAGCATACAGAGAGGAGCAATGCACTGCTGGGACATCCTCAGACCACTCCCACACCTCCTCCCAGCATACAGCCACGCCTCCTCCCAGCATACAGAGAGGAGCAATGCACTGCTGAGACATCCTCAGACCACAGCCACGCCTCCTCCCAGCATACAGATAGGAGCAATGCACTGCTGGGACATCCTCAGACCACAGCCACGCCTACTCCCAGCATACAGAGAGGAGCAATGCACTGCTGAGCCTGCTGCGACATCCTCAGACCACAGCCACGCCTCCTCCCAGCATACAGCCACGCCTCCTCCAAGCATACAGAGAGGAGCAATGCACTGCTGAGCCTGCTGGGACATCCTCAGACCACAGCCTTGCCTACTCCCAGCATACAGAGAGGAGCAATGCACTGCTGAGCCTGCTGTGATATCCTCAGACCACAGCCACGCCTACTCCCAGCATACAGAGAGGAGCAATGCACTGCTGAGACATCCTCAGACCTCAGACACGCCTCCTCCCAGCATACAGAGAGGAGCAATGCACTGCTGGGACATCCTCAGACCACAGCCACGCCTAATCCCAGCATACAGAGAGGAGCAATGCACTGCTGAGCCTGCTGGGATATCCTCGGACCACAGCCACATCTCCTCCCAGCATACAGAGAGGAGCAATGCACTGCTGAGCCTGCTGTGATATCCTCAGACCACAGCCATGCCTACTCCCAGCATACAGAGAGGAGCAATGCACTGCTGGGACATCCTCAGACCACAGCCACGCCTACTCCCAGCATACAGAGAGGAGCAATGCACTGCTGTGCCTGCTGTGATATCCTCAGACCACAGCCACGCCTACTCCCAGCATACAGAGAGGAGCAATGCACTGCTGAGACTGCTGTGATATCCTCAGACCTCAGACACGCCTCCTCCCAGCATACAGAGAGGAGCAATGCACTGCTGGGACATCCTCAGACCACAGCCACGCCTAATCCCAGCATACAGAGAGGAGCAATGCACTGCTGAGCCTGCTGGGATATCCTCGGACCACAGCCACATCTCCTCCCAGCATACAGAGAGGAGCAATGCACTGCTGAGCCTGCTGTGATATCCTCAGACCACAGCCATGCCTACTCCCAGCATACAGAGAGGAGCAATGCACTGCTGAGCCTGCTGTGATATCCTCAGACCACAGCCACGCCTCCTCCCAGCATACAGAGAGGAGCAATGCACTGCTGGGACATCCTCAGACCACAGCCACGCCTACTCCCAGCATACAGAGAGGAGCAATGCACTGCTGAGCCTGCTGGGACATCCTTAGACCACAGCCACGCCTACTCCCAGCATACAGAGAGGAGCAATGCACTGCTGAGCCTGCTGGGATATCCTCAGACCACAGCCACGCCTACTCCCAGCATACAGAGAGGAGCAATGCACTGCTGGGACATCCTCAGACCACAGCCACGCCTACTCCCAGCATACAGAGAGGAGCAATACACTGCTGAGCCTGCTGGGACATCCTCAGACCACAGCCACGCCTCCTCCCAGCATACAGAGAGGAGCAATGCACTGCTGAGCCTGCTGGGACATCCTCAGACCACAGCCACGCCTCCTCCCAGCATACAGAGAGGAGCAATGCACTGCTGGGACATCCTCAGACCACAGCCACGCCTCCTCCCAGCATACAGAGAGGAGCAATGCACTGCTGAGCATGCTGTGTTATCCTCAGACCACAGCCACGCCTACTCCCAGCATACAGAGAGGAGCAATGCACTGCTGAGCCTGCTGGGATATCCTCAGACCACAGCCACGCCTACTCCCAGCATACAGAGAGGAGCAATGAACTGCTGAGCCTGCTGGGACATCCTCAGACCACAGCCACGCCTACTCCCAGCATACAGAGAGGAGCAATGCACTACTGAGCCTGCTGCGACATCCTCAGACCACAGCCACGCCTCCTCCCAGCATACAGAGAGGAGCAATGAACTGCTGAGCCTCCTGGGACATCCTCAGACCACAGCCACGCCTCCTCCAAGCATACAGAGAGGAGAAATTCACTGCTGAGCCTGCTGGGACATCCTCAGACCACAGCCACGCCTCCTCCCAGCATACAGAGAGGAGCAATGCACTGCTGGGACATCCTCAGACCACAGCCACGCCTCCTCCCAGCATACAGAGAGGAACAATGCACTGTTGGGACATCCTCAGACCACAGCCACACCTCCTCCCTGCATACAGAGAGGAGCAATGCACTGCTGAGCCTGCTGGGACATCCTCAGACCACAGCCACGCCTCCTCCCAGCATACAGAGAGGAGCAATGCACTGCTGGGACATCCTCAGACCACAGCCACGCCTCCTTCCACCATACAGAGAGGAACAATGCACTGTTGGGACATCCTCAGACCACAGCCACGCCTCCTCCCAGCATACAGAGAGGAGCAATGCACTGATGAGCCTGCTGGGACATCCTCAGACCACAGCCATGCCTCCTCCCAGCATACAGCCACGCCTCCTCCCAGCATACAGAGAGGAGCAATGCACTGCAGAGCCTGCTGGGACATCCTCAGACCACAGCCACGCCTACTCCCAGCATACAGAGTGGAGCAATGCACTGCTGAGCCTGCTGTGATATCCTCAGACCACAGCCATGCCTCCTCCCAGCATACAGAGAGGAGCAATGCACTGTTGGGACATCCTCAGACCACAGCCACACCTCCTCCCAGCATACAGAGAGGAGCAATGCACTGCTGAGCCTGCTGGGACATCCTCAGACCACAGCCACGCCTCCTCCCAGCATACAGAGAGGAGCAATGCACTGTTGGGACATCCTCATACCACAGCCACACCTCCTCCCAGCATACAGAGAGGAGCAATGCACTGCTGAGCCTGCTGGGACATCCTCAGACCACAGCCACGCCTCCTCCCAGCATACAGAGAGGAGCGATGCACTGCTGAGCCTGCTGGGACATCCTCAGACCACAGCCACGCCTACTCCCAGCATACAGAGAGGAGCAATGCACTGCTAGGGCATCCTCAGACCACAGCCATGCCTCCTCCCACCATACAGAGAGGAGCAATACACTGCTAGGACATCCTCACACCACAGCCATGCCTCCTCCCAGCATACAGAGAGGAGCAATGCACTGCTGGGACATCCTCAGACCACTCCCACGCCTCCTCCCAGCATACAGCCACGCCTCCTCCCAGCATACAGAGAGGAGCAATGCACTGCTGAGCCTGCTGGGACATCCTCAAACCACAGCCACGCCTCCTCCCAGCATACAGAGAGGAGCAAAGCACTGCTGAGCCTGCTGGGACATCCTCAGACCACAGCTACGCCTCCTCCCAGCATACAGAGAGGAGCAAATCACTGCTGAGCCTGCTGGGACATCCTCAGACCACAGCCACGCCTCCTCCCAGCATACAGAGAGGAGCAATGCACTGCTGAGTCTGCTGCGAAATTCTCAGACCACAGCCACGCCTCCTCCCAGCATACAGCCACGCCTCCTCCCAGCATACAGAGAGGAGCAATGCACTGCTGAGCCTGCTGTGATATCCTCAGACCACAGCCATGCCTCCTCCCAGTATACAGAGAGGAGCAATGAACTGCTGAGCCTGCTGGGACATCCTCAGACCACAGCTATGCCTCCTCCCAGCATACAGAGAGGAGCAATGCACTGCTGAGCCTGCTGCGACATCCTCAGACCACAGCCACGCCTCCTCCCAGCATACAGAGAGGAGCAATGCACTGCTGAGCCTGCTGGGACATCCTCAGACCACAGCCACGCCTCCTCCCAGCATACAGAGAGGAACAATGCACTGCTGGGACATTCTCAGACCACAGCCACACCTCCTCCCAGCATACAAAGAGGAGCAATGCACTGCTGAGCCTGCTGGGACATCCTCAGACCACAGCCACGCCTACTCCCAGCATTTAGAGAGGAGCGATGCACTGCTGTGCCTGCTGGGACATCCTCAGACCACAGCCATACCTCCCAGCATACAGAGAGGAGCAATGCACTGCTAGGACATCCTCACACCACAGCCACGTCTCCTCCCAGCATACAGAGAGGAGCAATGCACTGCTGGGACATCCTCAGACCACTCCCACACCTCCTCCCAGCATACAGCCACGCCTCCTCCCAGCATACAGAGAGGAGCAATGCACTGCTGAGACATCCTCAGACCACAGCCACGCCTCCTCCCAGCATAAAGATAGGAGCAATGCACTGCTGGGACATCCTCAGACCACAGCCACGCCTACTCCCAGCATACAGAGAGGAGCAATGCACTGCTGAGCCTGCTGCGACATCCTCAGACCACAGCCATGCCTCCTCCAAGCATACAGCCACGCCTCCTCCAAGCATACAGAGAGGAGCAATGCACTGCTGAGCCTGCTGGGACATCCTCAGACCACAGCCTTGCCTACTCCCAGCATACAGAGAGGAGCAATGCACTGCTGAGCCTGCTGTGATATCCTCAGACCACAGCCACGCCTACTCCCAGCATACAGAGAGGAGCAATGCACTGCTGAGACTGCTGTGATATCCTCAGACCACAGCCACGCCTCCTCCCAGCATACAGAGAGGAGCAATGCACTGCTGGGACATCCTCAGACCACAGCCACGCCTACTCCCAGCATACAGAGAGGAGCAATGCACTGCTGAGCCTGCTGTGATATCCTCAGACCACAGCCACGCCTACTCCCAGCATACAGAGAGGAGCAATGCACTGCTGAGACTGCTGTGATATCCTCAGACCTTAGACACGCCTCCTCCCAGCATACAGAGAGGAGCAATGCACTGCTGGGACATCCTCAGACCACAGCCACGCCTAATCCCAGCATACAGAGAGGAGCAATGCACTGCTGAGCCTGCTGGGATATCCTCGGACCACAGCCACATCTCCTCCCAGCATACAGAGAGGAGCAATGCACTGCTGAGCCTGCTGTGATATCCTCAGACCACAGCCACGCCTACTCCCAGCATACAGAGAGGAGCAATGCACTGCTGAGCCTGCTGTGATATCCTCAGACCACAGCCACGCCTCCTCCCAGCATACAGAGAGGAGCAATGCACTGCTGGGACATCCTCAGACCACAGCCACGCCTACTCCCAGCATACAGAGAGGAGCAATGCACTGCTGAGCCTGCTGGGACATCCTTAGACCACAGCCACGCCTACTCCCAGCATACAAAGAGGAGCAATGCACTGCTGAGCCTGCTGGGATATCCTCAGACCACAGCCACGCCTACTCCCAGCATACAGAGAGGAGAAATGCACTGCTGGGACATCCTCAGACCACAGCCACGCCTACTCCCAGCATACAGAGTGGAGAAATACACTGCTGAGCCTGCTGTGATATCCTCAGACCACAGCCACACCTCCTCCCAGCATACAGAGAGGAGCAATGCACTGCTGAGCCTGCTGCGACATCCTCAGACCACAGCCACGCCTCCTCCCAGCATACAGAGAGGAGCAATGCACTGCTGAGCCTGCTGGGACATCCTCAGACCACAGCCATGCCTCCTCCCACCATACAGAGAGGAGCAATGCACTGCTAGGACATCCTCAGACCACAGCCACGCCTCCTCCCACCATACAGATAGGAGCAATGCACTGCTAGGACATCCTCACACCACAGCCATGCCTCCTCCCAGCATACAGAGAGGAGCAATGCACTGCTGAGCCTGCTGGGATATCCTCAGACCACAGCCATGCCTACTCCCAGCATAGAGAGGAGCAATGCACTGCTGAGCCTGCTGCGACATCCTCAGACCAAGGCCACGCCTCCTCCCAGCATACAGCCCCGCCTCCTCCCAACATACAGAGATGAGCAATGCACTGCTGAGCCTACTGGGACATCCTCACACCACAGCCACGCCTCCTCCCAGCATACAGAGAGGAGCAATGCACTGCTGAGCCTGCTGGGACATCCTCAGACCACTCCCATGCCTCCTCCCAGCATACAGCCATGCCTCCTCCCAGCATACAGGGAGGAGCAATGCACTGCTGAGCCTGCTGGGACATCCTCAGACCACAGCCACGCCTCCTCCCAGCATACAGAGAGGAGCAATGCACTGCTGAGCCTGCTGGGACATCCTCAGAACACATCCACGCCTACTCGCAGCATACAGAGAGGAGCAATGCACTGCTGAGCCTGCTGGGACATCCTCAGACCACACCCACGCCTCCTCCCAGCATACAGAGAGGAGCAATGCACTGCTGAGCCTGCTGGGACATCCTCAGACCACATCCACGCCTACTCGCAGCATACAGAGAGGAGCAATGCACTGCTGAGCCTGCTGGGACATCCTCAGACCACAGCCACGCCTCCTCCCAGCACACAGAGAGGAGCAATGCACTGCTGAGCCTGCTGGGACATCCTCAGACCACAGCCACGCCTCCTCCCAGCATACAGAGAGGAGCAATGCACTGCTGAGCCTGCTGCGACATCCTCAGACCACAGCCACGCCTCCTCCCAGCATACAGCCACGCCTCCTCCCAGCATACAGAGAGGAGCAATGCACTGCTGAGCCTGCTGTGATATCCTCAGACCACAGCCATGCCTCCTCCCAGCATACAGAGAGGAGCAATGAACTGCTGAGCCTGCTGGGACATCCTCAGACCACAGCTACGCCTCCTCCCAGCATACAGAGAGGAGCAATGCACTGCTGAGCCTGCTGCGACATCCTCAGACCACAGCCACGCCTCCTCCCAGCATACAGAGAGGAGCAATGCACTGCTGAGCCTGCTGGGACATCCTCTGACCACAGCCACGCCTCCTCCCAGCATACAGAGAGGAACAATGCACTGCTGGGACATTCTCAGACCACAGCCACACCTCCTCCCAGCATACAAAGAGGAGCAATGCACTGCTGAGCCTGCTGGGACATCCTCAGACCACAGCCACACCTACTCCCAGCATTTAGAGAGGAGCGATGCACTGCTGTGCCTGCTGGGACATCCTCAGACCACAGCCATACCTCCCAGCATACAGAGAGGAGCAATGCACTGCTAGGACATCCTCACACCACAGCCACGCCTCCTCCCAGCATACAGAGAGGAGCAATGCACTGCTGGGACATCTTCACACCACTCCCACACCTCCTCCCAGCATACAGCCACGCCTCCTCCCAGCATACAGAGAGGAGCAATGCACTGCTGAGACATCCTCAGACCACAGCCACGCCTCCTCCCAGCATACAGATAGGAGCAATGCACTGCTGGGACATCCTCAGACCACAGCCACGCCTACTCCCAGCATACAGAGAGGAGCAATGCACTGCTGAGCCTGCTGCGACATCCTCAGACCACAGCCACGCCTCCTCCCAGCATACAGCCACGCCTCCTCCAAGCATACAGAGAGGAGCAATGCACTGCTGAGCCTGCTGGGACATCCTCAGACCACAGCCTTGCCTACTCCCAGCATACAGAGAGGAGCAATGCACTGCTGAGCCTGCTGTGATATCCTCAGACCACAGCCACGCCTACTCCCAGCATACAGAGAGGAGCAATGCACTGCTGAGACTGCTGTGATATCCTCAGACCACAGCCACGCCTCCTCCCAGCATACAGAGAGGAGCAATGCACTGCTGGGACATCCTCAGACCACAGCCACGCCTACTCCCAGCATACAGAGAGGAGCAATGCACTGCTGAGCCTGCTGTGATATCCTCAGACCACAGCCACGCCTACTCCCAGCATACAGAGAGGAGCAATGCACTGCTGAGACTGCTGTGATATCCTCAGACCTCAGACACGCCTCCTCCCAGCATACAGAGAGGAGCAATGCACTGCTGGGACATCCTTAGACCACAGCCACGCCTAATCCCAGCATACAGAGAGGAGCAATGCACTGCTGAGCCTGCTGGGATATCCTCGGACCACAGCCACATCTCCTCCCAGCATACAGAGAGGAGCAATGCACTGCTGAGCCTGCTGTGATATCCTCAGACCACAGCCACGCCTACTCCCAGCATACAGAGAGGAGCAATGCACTGCTGAGCCTGCTGTGATATCCTCAGACCACAGCCACGCCTCCTCCCAGCATACAGAGAGGAGCAATGCACTGCTGGGACATCCTCAGACCACAGCCACGCCTACTCCCAGCATACAGAAAGGAGCAATGCACTGCTGAGCCTGCTGGGACATCCTTAGACCACAGCCACGCCTACTCCCAGCATACAGAGAGGAGCAATGCACTGCTGAGCCTGCTGGGATATCCTCAGACCACAGCCACGCCTACTCCCAGCATACAGAGAGGAGCAATGCACTGCTGGGACATCCTCAGACCACAGCCACGCCTACTCCCAGCATACAGAGAGGAGCAATACACTGCTGAGCCTGCTGTGATATCCTCAGACCACAGCCACGCCTCCTCCCAGCATGCAGAGAGGAGCAATGCACTGCTGAGCCTGCTGCGACATCCTCAGACCACAGCCACGCCTCCTCCCAGCATACAGAGAGGAGCAATGCACTGCTGAGCCTGCTGCGACATCCTCAGACCACAGCCACGCCTCCTCCCAGCATACAGAGAGGCGCAATGCACTGCAGAGCCTGCTGCGACATCCTCAGACCACAGCCACGCCTCCTCCCAGCATACAGCCACGCCTCCTCCCAGCATACAGAGAGGAGCAATGCACTGCTGAGCCTGCTGGGACATCCTCAGACCACAGCCGCGCCTCCTCCCAGCATACAGAGAGGAGCAATGCACTTCTGAGCCTGCTGGGACATCCTCAGACCACAGCCATGCCTCCTCCCACCATACAGAGAGGAGCAATGCACTGCTAGGACATCCTCAGACCACAGCCACGCCTCCTCCCACCATACAGATAGGAGCAATGCACTGCTAGGACATCCTCACACCACAGCCATGCCTCCTCCCAGCATACAGAGAGGAGCAATGCACTGCTGAGCCTGCTGGGATATCCTCAGACCACAGCCATGCCTACTCCCAGCATAGAGAGGAGCAATGCACTGCTGAGCCTGCTGCGACATCCTCAGACCAAGGCCACGCCTCCTCCCAGCATACAGCCACGCCTCCTCCCAACATACAGAGAGGAGCAATGCACTGCTGAGCCTGCTGGGACATCCTCAGACCACAGCCACGCCTCCTCCCAGCATACAGAGAGGAGCAATGCACTGCTGAGCCTGCTGGGACATCCTCAGACCACTCCCATGCCTCCTCCCAGCATACAGCCATGCCTCCTCCCAGCATACAGGGAGGAGCAATGCACTGCTGAGCCTGCTGGGACATCCTCAGACCACAGCCAGGCCTCCTCCCAGCATACAGAGAGGAGCAATGCACTGCTGAGCCTGCTGGGACATCCTCAGACCACATCCATGCCTACTCGCAGCATACAGAGAGGAGCAATGCACTGCTGAGCCTGCTGGGACATCCTCAGACCACAGCCACGCCTCCTCCCAGCATACAGAGAGGAGCAATGCACTGCTGAGCCTGCTGGGACATCCTCAGACCACATCCACGCCTACTCGCAGCACACAGAGAGGAGCAATGCACTGCTGAGCCTGCTGGGACATCCTCAGACCACAGCCACGCCTCCTCCCAGCACACAGAGAGGAGCTATGCACTGCTGAGCCTGCTGGGACATCCTCAGACCACAGCCACGCCTCCTCCCAGCATACAGAGAGAAGCAAAGGAGAGGACCGAACTCCTGGAACACCTGCTTACTAGAGTGGAGAAACAAGAGCACGAGCAGACCTAGATCATGCAGTATATGCAGACTCTTGCGCAGCATGTTGACGCTATTCAGCCTCTTCAGGCACAGCCTGCGCTACCTTGTGTTGCACCTGCTCAGGTTGCAGGAGCTTCGCCTCATCTGCGGTTCCGGATCAAGCAGAGAGCAAGTGTGTTGTGCAGAATAAAAGAGGAACTGTAATATCAACAGCGAACCAGGTGCCGGCAACTGTACATCGTAGACGCGGAGCAGTGTTATGCACTGGTGCCCTGTGATGCAAGCCAATCTATGGAGCGGTGGCACAGGCGGCTAGGCCACCTGGGGGATCATAATGTCCAGTAACTCCTCCATGGGATGATGATAGGAATAGCAATGAATGATATAGAGAGGCCGGCACGTGAGAGCTGTATAACGGGCAAGCAGAACAGCTGTCTCTTCCCAATCTCGGCAACCAGAGCTGAGGTACCGCTGGCATTGGTGCATATATATATATGTGTGTGGTCTGATGGAGATAAAATCAGCTCCAACCGCAGGAGAACGTCTTCCCACTTCAAATACACTCCTAAAACACACCTCCATTTATTGGGATGGAGTCCTTTAAAGACATTTTTTTTAAAAATACAATTACTGCCTCATTTTTCACACTACCGAATGCTGTGTCAGAGAAGCAAAATATTTGTCTGGATTGTTTCCCATTTTTTAATCTTAAGCCTCCAGTAAAATAAAACAAAGTACAAAACATACTCGGATTCTTGAAAACTTTGATCTACTCACCCAAAAGATTAAAAACTGTAAGGGAGCATCTCTAGAAAGCAATAAAGAAGTCTGTCTAACCAGAACACAGTCCGTATAGAAAATAAAACAAACATTGTAAGATCCGATTACTCTGTAACTATATTATTATTATTATCCTTTATTTATATGGCACCGCAAGGGTTCCGCAGCACCTTGCAAAGTACATATATTTGTCCTGCATTGTTTGTACTCTTAATAATAGTTTTTCTTGTGTGCTCATTTGTTTAAGTGCTACTGTATATCCAAAATCATTTCTGCAACTGAATACGGGATGAGCGGTGATTACCTCCTGTCACAGAATCTTTTTGCTGGTGATCTGAACAGATTTTTGACAACAACAGCCACGGCTTTTGGGCATGTGCAGCTCTTCCGCAGATCATTGAATCATCATTAGAATATCATTGGAGATTTGCGTAAATATGGAATTCATTTACCTACTTCTCAAAATCAGTCCCTAGCACCGAACAGCACAAAAAAAAGTAACCATTTATTGAGTTCATGTTGAAATGATCAGATCAGATACTGCCATCTTGTGGAAGTATTGTAAAACTGCAATTTCATAATAAATTCATTTTGATAAGAGTGATTCCTTACTGAAATGAGAATCAGCAGGGCCGTAGCTAGGGTAGTGCGGCCGGTGCCATCTCACAGGGCACCACGGGTCAGGGGGCGCTGTTTGGGCCTGTCACATTTCTGTTTATTATCATTCTTGCTTGTAGCTTCCTCTTATTTCATCCCCAGCATCTCCTGGCCTCTCCTATCTCTTCCCTGGCCCTTCCCCATGAAGCCTTGGCCCTTTTTTGGGTGTATTATGTCTCTTTGAAAAATGAGGGGGCGCCAATGCTCTTTCTGGCACAGGGCACCAAAAAGTCTAGTTACGGCTCTGAGAATCAGTAACAGCATATGAGTGTCAGGGGATGCTGGGACTTGTAGTTCCATGTAGAAGTGCCTCTATTTTAGAATCCAGTGAATGACATGGTGGCACAGTGGTTGTAGCAAAATGCAAATCATCGCGATTAAAAAGAATCATTGCAAAGATCTCCATGTACTTGTAATTAATTCCCGTGCTGTTCTTCAGTGGATTACTATTTCTGATCTCACACTTGTAGCAATGTAACTCTCTAACTAAGCAATTTACATATGACAAGTGGTTAGCCATATTTGCACATTGTTGCACAGGCGATAATGACAACTGTAATTGTAACCCAGGAAAGGTGCTGCCATCATCATCTCCCCACTATTCTCAGGTTACCTGCCCTGCAGACAAGTGAGCAACACCATGTATCACTGGGCTGTGTCCAGTTAGTCAGATCTCTCCACTTGTAGGTTAATTGGACTCTGACACAATGTACGCTAATTTGCACTTGTATGCTAAGGAATTGAGGGCCTGGTATAGAGATGCACAGTATTAGCTCAGCAGCGATGCTAAAATATGCTAATGTTGCAGGAGGCATTTGTGCAGTGGCGTCACAACAGGGGTGCGGGCCGCTCCCTGGGTCACCCGCCGAGGGGGTGACACTCCTCAGTGACAAGAGCTGGGTGCTACACTGTAGATTTATGTGCAGCACTCAGCTCCTGACACAGTGAAGGAGTCAGCACTGCACATAGAGTGGACCTCGGTGGCAGTCTGCACCTTCAGAACCCCCTGGAGACATGAAAATGATGTAGGGGGTTTCAGACCATGAGGCCACGCCCCCTACCAGAGAGGCCATGCCCCTACCTGCTAGGTCATGCCCCTTTTTTACTGCCCTACTATCATCTACCAGGTTGCCGCACCGGGTGTCAGCCACGTGAGTGACGCCACTGGTCTTGTGTAAATGCTTCTGTGATCCGCTGCTGTGACCAATCAGGCTGTGGTGTTCGGGCACTGCAAGCAAGCTCACAGACACTGATTTGCACATGCACAGTACAAGATCCAGCGCATGCGCCAATATACCTTCAATGCAGTGTTATGCAAACCAAATGTGAATCAGGCCCTTACACTATAAGCTCCCTTGGTGCAGGGACTGATATGAATTACATATATACTCTGTACAACACTGTGTAAATTGGTGACGCTATTTAACAAGAACAATGATAACAGCTCAGTCTCCGGTAAATTTGAAATATAGGCCCTCATTCACAGCCGTTCGCTATTTGCGTTCGTTCAAAAACAAGGGGTGGCTATTCAAGTGATCCGTTCGCACATTGCAGTCTGTTCACACCTCTAAGTCTGAACGAGCGAGCAAAACATACGCTCTTTTATTTGTTAAAAACGCCCCCTGGCCGCTCGCACCATACGTCATGTCCGCTATTTATTAGATTAATCGAGTACATCGAACAGGATATGAACTGCTCGCTATTCTTGTGGTTGGTTTTTTCAACCGCTATTTTGCGAGCAGTTCTGAGTTAAAAAAAAACAAGTGACGTGGTCAATGACGCTGCTGGATTAATTATGCACACCCATAAAACGCCCGTTTTGACCTTTAAGCACGCCTGCGTTCTGATCTCCACTCCCCGTTTTCAAGCACCTTCCCGTTACCACCCACATACGCCTCATTCTGTCACTCAAAATAGCAGGCACTCGCTATATATTGCGTACAAACGATTTTCAGCCGCACTGACTGGTTCGCGCATGCGTACTAAAAACCGTACGCATGTGCAGATGTGCGAATATCGCTCGGAACGAGCGTACTGCCGCTAGCGAGTGGCTCTGAATGAGGGCCATAGTTTATTCTCTTTCTTAATGGAATATAATGCTATTTACAGCCTGAAGACCATCTCTGATTCCCCGAATACTTGCTCCCAGCTCTTCTACTCACTTACTGAGTTCCAGCATCTCCCTCTGGGAGCACGGACATGCTTGCTGCATGGTGCATAGCAGTTGGAAAGTGCTGACAATATAATCCATCCTGCTCCTCTCCCAAATGAAACTTGTGCACCAGAAACAAAAACAAGAGTGTTAAGGTGCATACACACGGAGCGATAAAACTGAACGATAACGATATTGTTCATATCATTTATTTTTATGTACTTACCAACCTGTCAACGACCAACGATGCGCGTTCCCGCATGGACGATAAAAATATCTTTCATCATCCATGCATGACGGCCAACTTGGACGATATCGTCAACTTTGCCTGTTCAGAGATGTGGCAGGATAACTTCACTTAAAGATATCTTTCAAGTCGTTGGTGGTACAGATAGTACCATGTGTATGCACCATTAGTTCTGGGAAGCTCCCCACGTGGCGATCACTGAGTGTCTCTGTATTATATGGTGGTCACAACTACTCTCTTTATTGTATGGTGGACACTGATGCTCTCTGTATTATATGGCAGGCACTGTGATGTTCTCTGCATTATCTGGTGGTCATTAATATTCTCTCCATTATGTGGTGGCCACTGTGATGTTCTTAGCATTAAATGGTGGACACTGATGTTCTCTGCATTATGTGGTGGCCTCTGATGTTCACTGTATTGTATGGTGTTTACAGATATTCTCTTTATTTTATGGTGGTCATTGGTGCTCTCTGCATTATATGGTGGTTACTGATGCTCTCTGTATTTTACATTAGTCACTGATGCTCTCTGTATTATATGGTAGTCACTGATGCTCTCTGCATTATATGTCACTTACTGATGCTCTCTGTATTATATGGTGGTCAATGATGCTCTATGTATTATTTGACAGTCACTGATGCTCTCTGTATTATATGGTAGTCACTCATGCTCTCTGCATTATATGTCACTTACTGATGCTCTCTGTATTATATGGTAGTCAATTATGCTCTTTGTATTATATGTGGTCACTGTATTACATGTGTCTGTATTATACATTAGTCACATATGCTCTCTGAATTATATATCACTTACTGATGCTCTCTGTATTACATGGTGGTCAATGATGATCTTTGTATTATATGCTGGTCACTGATGGTCTCTGTATTTTACATTAGTCACTTATGCTCTCTGAATTATAAGTCACTTACTGATGCTCTCTGTATTATATGGTGGTCAATGATGCTCTCTGTATTATATGGCAGTCACTGATGCTCTCTGTATTATATGGTAGTCACTGATGGTCTCTGCATTATATGTCACTTACTGATGCACTCTGTATTATATGGTAGTCAATTATGCTCTTTGTATTATATGTGGTCCCTGTATTACATGTGTCTGTATTATACATTAGTCATGTATGCTCTCTGAATTATATATCACTTACTGATGCTCTCTGTATTATGTCAGTCACTGATGTTCTCTGTATTATATAGCAGCCACTCATGCTCTCTGTATTATATAGTGGTCACTGATGCTCTCTGTGTAATATGGCAGTTACTGATACTCTCTGTATTATATGGTGGTCACTGATGCTCTCTGTATTATATGGTGGTCACTCATACTCACTGTATTATATGATGGTCACTGATGCTCTCTGTATTATATGGTGGTCACTGATGCTCTCTGTGTAATATGGCGGTCACTGATGCTCTCTAAATTATATAGTGGTCATTGATGTTTTTTGTATAATATAGCAGTCACTGATCTTTTCTGCATTATATGGTGGTCACTGTGCAGCTGTCAGCATTATACAGTACATTAACTGAGATGCCCATTTTCTAATAATGCAGTCACTTTGTCATTTTATTATCTAGTGAGCACTGCAATGCTCTCTGCATTATGTGGCGGTCACTGCAATGCGCTGTAGTTGGTGAGTGTAGTACGGAGTGGCAATACTATGCCATAGAGTATTGAGACAGTGGAGCCTGCATGCTCCATTCAAAAGTGAAGACACCCTTAAGATTACAGGACTAAAAATTTGCTGTCACCCTATATACATTTCAGTCTTTACAATGTTGACAGCTGTATCAAAGCTAGCCTATTTACAGGAGAGGGGGGAGCGCAGAGCTGAGTCTTTGCCCTGAGTGACGGAAAGCCTAGCTGCATCCCTGCTGCTATCACAAGGTCCGTGTGGGTGTGTACTCTACTGAATGGTTCAGGAAACAAGTGCACAGAGGAAAGATTCCTACTGCTGCTAGGACACTGTAAATGAGTGACGTAACACTGCCATAAAATTAATAATTAGGGAGAAATGTATCAAACTGTGGAGAATTGGACAATTGTGGAAGTTGCCCATAGAAGCCAATCAGCTTCTATCTATCATTTTATAGAGTTTACTTGATAAATACTATATATAAGCTGATTGGTTGCTATGGGCAACTTCTCCACTTGTCCAGTTCACCATGCTTTAGGTTTTCTCCCTTAGTGTAGTGTTTCCATCTAAACCCCTGAGCAGAGTACACACTCACATGGTTTGTACACACTCACATGGGCTAACCCCCTGAGCAGAGTACACACTCACATGGGCTAACCTCCTGAGCAGAGTACACACTCACATGGGCTAACCCCCTGAGCAGTGTACACACTCACATGGGCTAACACCCTGAGCAGAGTACACACTCACATGGGCTAACCCCCTGAGCAGTGTACACACTCACATGGGCTAACCCCCTGAGCAGAGTACACACTCATGTGGGCTAACCCCCTGAGCAGAGTACACACTCACATGGGCTAACCCCCTGAGCAGTGTACACACTCACATGGGCTAAACTCCCTGAACAGGAAACACACTCAAATGTGCTAAACCCCTGAGCAGAGTACACACTCACATGGGCTATACCCAAACAGGAAACACTCACATTTGCTAAACCCCTGAGCAGAGTACACACTCACATGGGCTAAATGCCTGAGCAGAGTACACACTCACATGGGCTATCCCCCTGAGCAGAGTACACTCACATGGGCTAACCCCCTGAGCAGAGTCCACACTCACATGGGCTAATCCCCTGAGCAGAGTACACACTCACATGGATTAACACCCTGAGGGGAGTACACACTCACATGGGCTAAACCCCTGAGCAGAGTACACGTGTGTACTCTGCACAGAGGTTTAGCCCATGTGAGTGTATACTCATATGTGCTAAACCCCTGAGCAGAGAACACACTCACATGGGCAGTGCCTGCAGTAGCATCTGTAAAATTAAGATTTCTGCACTTAACAAAAACTGACATTGGAAACCAGGCTCACAGAAATGCAATTTGTCACTGTAAAATACAAAAAGAAAATATTGCCAATACTGCCAAGTTGCCAACTATTTAAAGCCCTGGTTGTTGGTTGACTAAGGTTAGCACATCTTACAGTTTATTTTGCTTTAGTAGTGTTTTTGATGTGCATTGTCTTTCTAACTCCATAAACAGTTGTGGAACTACCATGGGGGCAAGGGGTGCTCCTTACTGAGGCCCTTAAACCCAGCCTGATGCTCGCTTGGCTCTCCAATGTGAGGGCATATTGAAAGGTCTCTTCTGACAGCCTCATGCTCAGAAGAGTATGTACATTTGTGGGGGGACTGGGAAGCTTTAGTAAAATCACAAGACTCTACCCAAAATTTGTGTTGATGCGTCCCTGCCCTTGGGGGTTGGTTGTTATCTTTATTTTAGGTATCATAGTTTCTGTTTGTATCTTTAGAAATGTTTTGCTATGTGTTGACATTTCTTTTGAGTTAATGTGATAGTATTTGGGCTGGGATAGTGGAGGATGTATGAGTGACTATGATGGTAATTGTGAGGAGTGTGTGTGATCATTTCTGCGTTCTGGTGTATATGTTTGCCATTTATATGTGTGTCCCATTTGGGTATGTTATTGGGCAGTTGAGGTTTGCACACATGGACCTGTGATTGTTGGTAACTGATAATCAGTGCTTTCGGTTTTTCTTCTGTTTTCCTAATTTAATTTGATGAACCTATTATTACTTTCCTGTGTGTGCCTTTTTATGCCTTTTTATTTTCGGCACTATGTATTATCAGCTTCTTCTTTTTGGTTTCTGAGACGCTTTTTTTAAGTGTGTTTAATCTTTTCGTCATAGCTTTTGGTTCCTGATAATTCTAGTGTGTTTATAATTTCTTTATTTCTTCTTTTAATATCAGTTTATAGATCTTCTTTTGTGGTTTTATGTTGTCATAGAAATCTCATTAGACCTACTGTACTGAAGTTTTCTAGCTTAATTTTCCAGGCCAACATAAATACGTTATATTTTGTATAGCTAGTGAATAATTTCTGGAATGGTAGACTCCTTGTTATTAGTTTGATGTTTTTGTTGAGTGTATTCATGTCCCATGACTTTGCTATTTCTTGGATTCAGTTGTTTTTGCAAAACTTGATAAAAATTTTTTATTGAGACTCTGGTTCTAAGGGCACAAAGATTGTGTATAGTGTGTCTGGTTCCATGAGTCTGTTATATTAGATGCCGCAGTATTGTTGCTGAGGTGAACACTGAGAGAGTTTTAGTCAACTTTCTGTTTCCTCAGTTGTGGGCTCTGATTGGTTTACACAGTCTGCGGAGATAAGAGAAGTGTTGAAAACGGTTAATATAGTTTTATGACATGTGGAAAATAGCTACGGTCTGGTATATATCAATGGTATTCACTAAGAATGCATCCAGACCACTATTAGGTAGAAACAAGTACAGGAGGGCTGCCAGTTTTTTACACTACAGAGCACCACCACTGCGGTTTTCAATTTATCTAGATGTGCCTGGCCTGGATGGTTAGGGCTTTAATATAAGTATATGTAATATAAGTATATATACGAGATCACCAGGTGCTGTATATGGGGGATTTTTGCACTGTATACATGACTTATGGAGAAGATTTATCAAACTTGGGGCCAGATTCAATTAGATGCATGTTTGGGGCTCGAATTCGCGGAATGTGCACCCCCACGTTATGTCCTATTCAATTACAGAACAGGCAAAATAGCAAATAGGTGAATGTATCACAGGCGGAAAGTACTGAATACATTGGGGGAATCAGTCTGTACCCCAAAATAAGACGCACTGACACTGGAAATCATTACAGATGTGTACTATTAGCCCTAATAAACAAACTTTGTGTCCTTAAGTTGTGTTAAATGCGTTCTAGAAGCATATTTGTAAAAGTGGTGAAGAATGATAGGAAACAGTATTTTTTGGTTAAAATAAGTAGTCCAGTCAAATTTGAGGTACTTGAAAATGGGTGGCAGCATATTTTTATGTCTCTAAAGTGCACTTTTAAAAAAATTTTGAAAACCACCTGCTGCATGCACCTGCAATCCCAAAAACACCTGCCCCATCCAAACAGCCCCCCAAGGAACCTATTTCGCTAGTTTTTATTCTTGTACCCCTCACTTTTTTCATTTTCTCCCCAAAAAGACATGGCATTTTTGGGGTGTCCTGAGGTAATTTTTTATTTTTTTTTGGTGGGGGGGCTGATTTGTCTTTTTTCTTGGCCAAAGGGTTCTGAATCAATTCTCCACATTTACTCCCCAAAATAGAGATTGTGCACTTTTTTCCGCCTGCCATTCATTGGAGAAACTTTTCCGCCTGTTTCAGTGCATTGAGTTTCTGCTTAGGCAAAAAAAGTCTTGGAATTGAATTCGGAGATAAGACGCAAACAGACGAAAAGTGTAATAGGCGAAACTTTATGCGCCGATTACAGCTTTTTGCGTCTAATTGAATCCGGCCCTTAGAGAGAGATAAAGTGGAGAGGGATAAACTACAAAACAATCAGCTTTCAACTGTCACTTTACAAGCTTTGTTTGAAAAATGACAGTTAGGAGCTGACTGCTTGGTACTTTATATCTCTAAACGCTATCTCTCCGCAAGCTTTGACAAATCTACTCCTTAGACATTAGTGAGACAGTTGCAGAAAATCCTGTGACCTGGGTTTATTCTATTTAGGGGTATAATAAAAGTACAGTGTACTAATAGCATGGGATATAGTGATGATATCTACGTACTGGATGCCGGCCGATGAAATCCCAGAGCCGGAATCCCAACCTGGGACAGAACACCGGCCCCGAAATCCCGACGCCAGTTCAGATGCCAGTGCCGGAATCCCGACTGCCGGCATACGGAACGTAAGTATAGCGGGCCGGGTTAGGTGTTAGCCACCACGAGGGGTTAGGGTTGGGGTGCGGCGGGAGGTTAGGGTTCGGCTGTGGGCAGGGGGGTTAGGCACCAGTGTGGCGGGTTAAGGTTAGGTACTAGGGAGGGAGGGTTAGGTTCAGGCACCAAGGGAGAGGGTTAGGTTTAAACACTAACGGGGAGGGGTTAGGGTGCCAGGGAGAAGGCTTTGGATTAAGATGCAGGTACATTGGGTTAGGGGGAGGGTTATCATGCTTACAGATCCGTCGGGATACTGATACATACTTACGGACCCGTCGGCATACTGAGCATTGGGATGCCGCCATCGGAATCTTGACACCTGGCACCCCGAGTGCCGGTATTTCATACCCGACCCAATAGAATTTAGTCTTGCGCAGTATTAAACAAGTTCAGTCTTCCGGGACAGCTTTCATGTAAAACAGCTGCCCTGGAGAATAATTTGAAATGCGAAAGACTTTCAACGCTGGTTGAAGCGCGCATGCAGAAGCCGGAAAAGCCTAACATGTACATTAAATAAAGTGTATTATTGGGTCTGCACAAACAATGTACTGTCTGCAGATAAGCAAAACGGTGAGTCTGGGCATGCGCAGTAACAATCTGGTAATGTGCGTTCTGCGAATGAGCAAGAGGGTGAGTCTGGGCATGCGCAGTAACAATCTGGTAATGTGCGTTCTGCGAATGAGCAATAGGGTGAGTCTGGGCATGCGCAGTAACAATCTGGTAATGTGCGTTCTGCGAATGAGCAATAGGGTGAGTCTGGGCATGCGCAGTAACAATGTAGTAATGTGCGTTCTGCGAATGAGCAATAGGGTGAGTCTGGGCATGTGCAGTAACAATCTGGTAATGTGCGTTCTGCGAATGAGCAATAGGGTGAGTCTGGGCATGCGCAGTAACAATCTGGTAATGTGCGTTCTGCGAATGAGCAATAGGGTGAGTCTGGGCATGTGCAGTAACAATCTGGTAATGTGCGTTCTGCGAATGAGCAAGAGGGTGAGTCTGGGCATGCGCAGTAACAATCTGGTAATGTGCGTTCTGCGAATGAGCAAGAGGGTGAGTCTGGGCATGTGCAGTAACAATGTAGTAATGTGCGTTCTGCGAAGGAGCAAGAGGGTGAGTCTGGGCATGTGCAGTAACAATCAGGTAATGTGCGTTCTGCGAATGAGCAATAGGGTGAGTCTGGGCATGCGCAGTAACAATGTAGTAATGTGCGTTCTGCGAATGAGCAATAGGGTGAGTCTGGGCATGTGCAGTAACAATCTGGTAATGTGCGTTCTGCGAATGAGCAATAGGGTGAGTCTGGACATGCGCAGTAACAATCTGGTAATGTGCGTTCTGCGAATGAGCAATAGGGTGAGTCTGGGCATGTGCAGTAACAATCTGGTAATGTGCGTTCTGCGAATGAGCAAGATGGTGAGTCTGTGTATGCGCAGTAACAATCTGGTAATGTGCGTTCTGCGAATGAGCAATAGGGTGAGTCTGGGCATGCGCAGTAACAATCTGGTAATGTGCGTTCTGCGAATGAGCAAGAGGGTGAGTCTGGGCATGTGCAGTAACAATGTAGTAATGTGCGTTCTGCGAATGAGCAAGATGGTGAGTCTGGGCATGTGCGGTAACAATCTGGTAATGTGTGTTCTGCGAATGAGCAATAGGGTGAGTCTGGGCATGTGCAGTAACAATCTGGTAATGTGTGTTCTGGGAATGAGCAATAGGGTGAGTCTGGGCATGCGCAGTAACAATGTAGTAATGTGCGTTCTGCGAATGAGCAATAGGGTGAGTCTGGGCATGTGCAGTAACAATATGGTAATGTGCGTTCTGCGAATGAGCAATAGGGTGAGTCTGGGCATGCGCAGTAACAATCTGGTAATGTGCGTTCTGCGAATGAGCAATTGGGTGAGTCTGGGCATGCGCAGTAACAATGTAGTAATGTGCGTTCTGCGAATGAGCAATAGGGTGAGTCTGGGCATGTGCAGTAACAATCTGGTAATGTGCGTTCTGCGAATGAGCAATAGGGTGAGTCTGGGCATGCACAGTAACAATCTGGTAATGTGCGTTCTGCGAATGAGCAATAGGGTGAGTCTGGGCATGTGCAGTAACAATCTGGTAATGTGTGTTCTGCGAATGAGCAATAGGGTGAGTCTGGGCATGCGCAGTAACAATGTAGTAATGTGCGTTCTGCGAATGAGCAATAGGGTGAGTCTGGGCATGTGCAGTAACAATCTGGTAATGTGCGTTCTGCGAATGAGCAATAGGGTGAGTCTGGGCATGCGCAGTAACAATCTGGTAATGTGCGTTCTGCGAATGAGCAATAGGGTGAGTCTGGGCATGCGCAGTAACAATGTAGTAATGTGCGTTCTGCGAATGAGCAATAGGGTGAGTCTGGGCATGTGCAGTAACAATCTGGTAATGTGCGTTCTGCGAATGAGCAATAGGGTGAGTCTGGGCATGCGCAGTAACAATCTGGTAATGTGCGTTCTGCGAATGAGCAATAGGGTGAGTCTGGGCATGTGCAGTAACAATCTGGTAATGTGCGTTCTGTGAATGAGCAAGTGGGTGAGTCTGGGCATGCGCAGTAACAATGTAGTAATGTGCGTTCTGCGAATGAGCAAGATGGTGAGTCTGGGCATGCGCAGTAACAATCTGGTAATGTGTGTTCTGTGAATGAGCAATAGGGTGAGTCTGGGCATGTGCAGTAACAATCTGGTAATGTGCGTTCTGCGAATGAGCAATAGGGTGAGTCTGGGCATACGCAGTAACAATGTAGTAATGTGCATTCTGCGAATGAGCAAGATGGTGAGTCTGGGCATGTGCGGTAACAATCTGGTAATGTGTGTTCTGCGAATGAGCAATAGGGTGAGTCTGGGCATGTGCAGTAACAATCTGGTAATGTGTGTTCTGCGAATGAGCAAGATGGTGAGTCTGGGCATGTGCAGTAACAATCTGGTAATGTGCGTTCTGCGAATGAGCAATAGGGTGAGTCTGGGCATGCGCAGTAACAATGTAGTAATGTGCGTTCTGCGAATGAGCAAGATGGTGAGTCTGGGCATGTGCGGCAACAATCTGGTAATGTGTGTTCTGCGAATGAGCAATAGGGTGAGTCTGGGCATGTGCGGTAACAATCTGGTAATGTGTGTTCTGCGAATGAGCAAAACGGTGAGTCTGGGCATGCGCAGTAACAATCTGGTAATGTGCGTTCTGCGAAAGAGCAATATGGTGAGTCTGGGCATGCGCAGTAACAATCTGGTAATATGCGTTCTGTGAATGAGCAATAGGGTGAGTCTGGGCATGTGCAGTAACAATCTGGTAATGTGCGTTCTGCGAATGAGCAATATGGTGAGTCTGGGCATGTGCAGTAACAATTTAGTAATATGCGTTCTGCGAATGAGCAATAGGGTGAGTCTGGGCATGCGCAGTAACAATCTGGTAATGTGCTTTCTGCGAATGAGCAATAGGGTGAGTCTGGCCATGCGCAGTAACAATCTGGTAATGTGCTTTCTGCGAATGAGCAATAGGGTGAGTCTGGGCATGTGCAGTAACAATCTGGTAATGTGCGGTCTGGGAATGAGCAATAGGGTGAGTCTGGGCATGTGCAGTAACAATCTGGTAATGTGTGTTCTGGGAATGAGTAAGATGGTGAGTCTGGGCATGGGCGGTAACAATTTAGTAATGTGCGTTCTGCGAATGAGCAATAGGGTGAGTCTGGGCATGCGCAGTAACAATCTGATAATGTGCGTTCTGCGAATGAGCAAGAGGGTAAGTCTGGGCATGTGCAGTAACAATGTAGTAATGTAATTTCTGCGAATGAGCAATAGGGTGAGTCTGGGCATGTGCAGTAACAATCTGGTAATGTGCGTTCTGCGAATGAGCAAGATAGTGAGTCTGGGCATGCGCAGTAACAATCTGGTAATGTGTGTTCTGCGAAAGAGCAAGATAGTGAGTCTGGGCATGCACAGTAACAATCTGATAATGTGCGTTCTGCGAATGAGCAAGAGGGTGAGTCTGGGCATGCGCAGTAACAATCTGGTAATGTGCGTTCTGCGAATGAACAAGAGGGTGAGTCTGGGCATGCACAGTAACAATCTGGTAATGTGCGTTCTGCGAATGAGCAAGAGGGTGAGTCTGGGCATGTGCAGTAATAATCTGGTAATGTGCGTTCTGCGAATGAGCAAGTGGGTGAGTCTGGGCATGTGCAGTAACAATCTAGTAATGTGCGTTCTGCGAATGAGCAAGAGGGTGAGTCTGGGCATGCGCAGTAACAATCTGGTAATGTGCGTTCTGCGAATGAGCAAGTGGGTGAGTCTGGGCATGCGCAGTAACAATCTGGTAATGTGCATTCTGCGAATGAGCAAGAGGGTGAGTCTGGGCATGCGCAGTAACAATCTGGTAATGTGCGTTCTGCGAATGAGCAAGTGGGTGAGTCTGGGCATGTGCAGTAACAATCTGGTACTGTGCGTTCTGCGAATGAGCAAGAGGGTGAGTCTGGGCATGTGCAGTAACAATCTGGTAATGTGCGTTCTGCGAATGAGCAATAGGGTGAGTCTGGGCATGCGCAGTAACAATCTGGTAATGTGCGTTGTGCGAATGAGCAATAGGGTGAGTCTGGGCATGAGCAGTAACAATCTGGTAATGTGCGTTCTGCGAATGAGCAAGTGGGTGAGCCTGGGCATGTGCAGTAACAATCTGGTAATGTGCGTTCTGCGAATGAGCAAGAGGGTGAGTCTAGGCATGTGCAGTAACAATGTATGAATGTGCGTTCTGCGTATGAGCAAGATGGTGAGTCTGGGCATGTGCAGTAACAATCTGGTAATGTGCGTTCTGCGAATGAGCAATATGGTGAGTCTGGGCATGCGCAGTAACAATCTGGTAATGTGCGTTCTGCGAAAGAGCAAGAGGGTGAGTCTGGGCATGTGCAGTAACAATCTGGTAATGTGCGTTCTGGGAATGAGTAAGATGGTGAGTCTGGGCATGCGCAGTAACAATCTGGTAATGTGCGTTCTGCGAATGAGCAAGAGGGTGAGTCTGGGCATGTGCAGTAACAATGTAGTAATGTGCGTTCTGCGAATGAGCAATAGGGTGAGTCTGGGCATGCGCAGTAACAATCTGGTAATGTGCGTTCTGCGAGTGAGCAAGAGAGTGAGTCTGGGCATGTGCAGTAACAATCTGGTAATGTGCGTTCTGCGAATGAGCAAGTGGGTGAGTCTGGGCATGTGCAGTAACAATTTAGTAATATGCGTTCTGTGAATGAGCAGGAGGGTGAGTCTGGGCATGCACAGTAACAATCTGGTAATGTGCGTTCTGCGAATGAGCAAGTGGGAGAGTCTGGGCATGTGCAGTAACAATGTAGTAATGTGCGTTCTGGGAATGAGTAAGAGGCTGAGTCTGGGCATGCACAGTAACAATCTGGTAATGTGCGTTCTGCGAATGAGCAATATGGTGAGTCTGGGCATGAGCAGTAACAATCTAGTAATGTGCGTTCAGCGAATGAGCAATAGGGTGAGTCTGGGCATGTGCAGTAACAATCTGGTAATGTGTGTTCTGCGAATGAGCAAGATGGTGAGTCTGGGCATGCGCAGTAACAATCTGGTAATGTGCGTTCTGCGAATGAGCAATAGGGTGAGTCTGGGCATGCGCAGTAACAATGTAGTAATGTGCGTTCTGCGAATGCGCAATAGGGTGAGTCTGGGCATGCGCAGTAACAATGTAGTAATGTGCGTTCTGCGAATGAGCAAGATGGTGAGTCTGGGCATGTGCGGTAACAATCTGGTAATGTGTGTTCTGCGAATGAGCAATAGGGTGAGTCTGGGCATGTGCGGTAACAATCTGGTAATGTGTGTTCTGCGAATGAGCAAAACGGTGAGTCTGGGCATGCGCAGTAACAATCTGGTAATGTGCGTTCTGTGAAAGAGCAATATGGTGAGTCTGGGCATGCGCAGTAACAATCTGGTAATATGCGTTCTGTGAATGAGCAATAGGGTGAGTCTGGGCATGTGCAGTAACAATCTGGTAATGTGCGTTCTGCGAATGAGCAAGATGGTGAGTCTGGGCATATGCAGTAACAATTTAGTAATGTGCGTTCTGCGGTTGAGCAATAGGGTGAGTCTGGGCATGCGCAGTAACAATCTGGTAATGTGCTTTCTGCGAATGAGCAATAGGGTGAGTCTGGGCATGCGCAGTAACAATCTGGTAATGTGCTTTCTGCGAAAGAGCAATAGGGTGAGTCTGGGCATGTGCAGTAACAATCTGGTAATGTGCATTCTGGGAATGAGCAATAGGGTGAGTCTGGGCATGTGCAGTAACAATCTGGTAATGTGCGTTCTGGGAATGAGTAAGATGGTGAGTCTGGGCATGGGCGGTAACAATTTAGTAATGTGCATTCTGCGAATGAGCAATAGGGTGAGTCTGGGCATGCGCAGTAACAATCTGATAATGTGCGTTCTGCGAATGAGCAAGAGGGTAAGTCTGGGCATGCATAGTATCAATCTGGTAATGTGCGTTCTGCGAATGAGCAAGATAGTGAGTCTGGGCATGCGCAGTAACAATCTGGTAATGTGTGTTCTGCGAATGAGCAAGATAGTGAGTCTGGGCATGCGCAGTAACAATCTGATAATGTGCGTTCTGCGAATGAGCAAGAGGGTGAGTCTGGGCATGCGCAGTAACAATCTGGTAATGTGCGTTCTGCGAATGAGCAAGAGGGTGAGTCTGGGCATGTGCAGTAACAATCTGGTAATGTGCGTTCTGCGAATGAGCAATAGGGTTAGTCTGGGCATGTGCAGTAACAATCTAGTAATGTGCGTTCTGCGAATGAGCAAGAGGGTGAGTCTGGGTATGTGCAGTAATAATCTGGTAATGTGCGTTCTGCGAATGAGCAAGTGGGTGAGTCTGGGCATGTGCAGTAACAATCTAGTAATGTGCGTTCTGCGAATGAGAAAGAGGGTGAGTCTAGGCATGTGCAGTAACAATGTATGAATGTGCGTTCTGCGTATGAGCAAGACGGTGAGTCTGGGCATGTGCAGTAACAATCTGGTAATGTGCGTTCTGCGAATGAGCAATATGGTGAGTCTGGGCATGCGCAGTAACAATCTGGTAATGTGCGTTCTGCGAAAGAGCAAGAGGGTGATTCTGGGCATGTGCAGTAACAATCTGGTAATGTGCGTTCTGGGAATGAGTAAGATGGTGAGTCTGGGCATGCGCAGTAACAATCTGGTAATGTGCGTTCTGCGAATGAGCAAGAGGGTGAGTCTGGGCATGTGCAGTAACAATGTAGTAATGTGCGTTCTGCGAATGAGCAATAGGGTGAGTCTGGGCATGCGCAGTAACAATCTGGTAATGTGCGTTCTGCGAATGAACAAGAGAGTGAGTCTGGGCATGTACAGTAACAATCTGGTAATGTGCGTTCTGCGAATGAGCAAGTGGGTGAGTCTGGGCATGAGCAGTAACAATCTGGTAATGTGCGTTCTGCGAATGAGCAAGTGGGTGAGCCTGGGCATGTGCAGTAACAATCTGGTAATGTGCGTTCTGCGAATGAGCAATAGGGTGAGTCTGGGCATGTGCAGTAACAATCTAGTAATGTGCGTTCTGCGAATGAGCAAGAGGGTGAGTCTGGGCATGTGCACTAATAATCTGGTAATGTGCGTTCTGCGAATGAGCAAGTGGGTGAGTCTGGGCATGTGCAGTAACAATCTAGTAATGTGCGTTCTGCGAATGAGCAAGAGGGTGAGTCTGGGCATGCGCAGTAACAATCTGGTAATGTGCGTTCTGCGAATGAGCAAGTGGGTGAGTCTGGGCATGTGCAGTAACAATCTGGTAATGTGCGTTCTGCGAATGAGCAAGAGGGTGAGTCTGGGCATGCGCAGTAACAATCTGGTAATGTGCGTTCTGCGAATGAGCAAGTGGGTGAGTCTGGGCATGTGCAGTAACAATCTGGTAATGTGCGTTCTGCGAATGAGCAATAGGGTGAGTCTGGGCATGTGCAGTAACAATCTGGTAATGTGCGTTCTGCGAATGAGCAATAGGGTGAGTCTGGGCATGCGCAGTAACAATCTGGTAATGTGCGTTCTGCGAATGAGCAATAGGGTGAGTCTGGGCATGCGCAGTAACAATGTAGTAATGTGCGTTCTGCGAATGAGCAATAGGGTGAGTCTGGGCATGTGCAGTAACAATCTGGTAATGTGCGTTCTGCGAATGAGCAATAGGGTGAGTCTGGGCATGCGCAGTAACAATCTGGTAATGTGCGTTCTGCGAATGAGCAATAGGGTGAGTCTGGGCATGTGCAGTAACAATCTGGTAATGTGCGTTCTGTGAATGAGCAAGTGGGTGAGTCTGGGCATGCGCAGTAACAATGTAGTAATGTGCGTTCTGCGAATGAGCAAGATGGTGAGTCTGGGCATGCGCAGTAACAATCTGGTAATGTGTGTTCTGTGAATGAGCAATAGGGTGAGTCTGGGCATGTGCAGTAACAATCTGGTAATGTGCGTTCTGCGAATGAGCAATAGGGTGAGTCTGGGCATACGCAGTAACAATGTAGTAATGTGCGTTCTGCGAATGAGCAAGATGGTGAGTCTGGGCATGTGCGGTAACAATCTGGTAATGTGTGTTCTGCGAATGAGCAATAGGGTGAGTCTGGGCATGTGCAGTAACAATCTGGTAATGTGTGTTCTGCGAATGAGCAAGATGGTGAGTCTGGGCATGTGCAGTAACAATCTGGTAATGTGCGTTCTGCGAATGAGCAATAGGGTGAGTCTGGGCATGCGCAGTAACAATGTAGTAATGTGCGTTCTGCGAATGAGCAAGATGGTGAGTCTGGGCATGTGCGGCAACAATCTGGTAATGTGTGTTCTGCGAATGAGCAATAGGGTGAGTCTGGGCATGTGCGGTAACAATCTGGTAATGTGTGTTCTGCGAATGAGCAAAACGGTGAGTCTGGGCATGCGCAGTAACAATCTGGTAATGTGCGTTCTGCGAAAGAGCAATATGGTGAGTCTGGGCATGCGCAGTAACAATCTGGTAATATGCGTTCTGTGAATGAGCAATAGGGTGAGTCTGGGCATGTGCAGTAACAATCTGGTAATGTGCGTTCTGCGAATGAGCAAGATGGTGAGTCTGGGCATGTGCAGTAACAATTTAGTAATATGCGTTCTGCGAATGAGCAATAGGGTGAGTCTGGGCATGCGCAGTAACAATCTGGTAATGTGCTTTCTGCGAATGAGCAATAGGGTGAGTCTGGGCATGCGCAGTAACAATCTGGTAATGTGCTTTCTGCGAATGAGCAATAGGGTGAGTCTGGGCATGTGCAGTAACAATCTGGTAATGTGCGGTCTGGGAATGAGCAATAGGGTGAGTCTGGGCATGTGCAGTAACAATCTGGTAATGTGTGTTCTGGGAATGAGTAAGATGGTGAGTCTGGGCATGGGCGGTAACAATTTAGTAATGTGCGTTCTGCGAATGAGCAATAGGGTGAGTCTGGGCATGCGCAGTAACAATCTGATAATGTGCGTTCTGCGAATGAGCAAGAGGGTAAGTCTGGGCATGTGCAGTAACAATGTAGTAATGTAATTTCTGCGAATGAGCAATAGGGTGAGTCTGGGCATGTGCAGTAACAATCTGGTAATGTGCGTTCTGCGAATGAGCAAGATAGTGAGTCTGGGCATGCGCAGTAACAATCTGGTAATGTGTGTTCTGCGAAAGAGCAAGATAGTGAGTCTGGGCATGCACAGTAACAATCTGATAATGTGCGTTCTGCGAATGAGCAAGAGGGTGAGTCTGGGCATGCGCAGTAACAATCTGGTAATGTGCGTTCTGCGAATGAACAAGAGGGTGAGTCTGGGCATGCACAGTAACAATCTGGTAATGTGCGTTCTGCGAATGAGCAAGAGGGTGAGTCTGGGCATGTGCAGTAATAATCTGGTAATGTGCGTTCTGCGAATAAGCAAGTGGGTGAGTCTGGGCATGTGCAGTAACAATCTAGTAATGTGCGTTCTGCGAATGAGCAAGAGGGTGAGTCTGGGCATGCGCAGTAACAATCTGGTAATGTGCGTTCTGCGAATGAGCAAGTGGGTGAGTCTGGGCATGCGCAGTAACAATCTGGTAATGTGCATTCTGCGAATGAGCAAGAGGGTGAGTCTGGGCATGCGCAGTAACAATCTGGTAATGTGCGTTCTGCGAATGAGCAAGTGGGTGAGTCTGGGCATGTGCAGTAACAATCTGGTACTGTGCGTTCTGCGAATGAGCAAGAGGGTGAGTCTGGGCATGTGCAGTAACAATCTGGTAATGTGCGTTCTGCGAATGAGCAATAGGGTGAGTCTGGGCATGCGCAGTAACAATCTGGTAATGTGCGTTGTGCGAATGAGCAATAGGGTGAGTCTGGGCATGAGCAGTAACAATCTGGTAATGTGCGTTCTGCGAATGAGCAAGTGGGTGAGCCTGGGCATGTGCAGTAACAATCTGGTAATGTGCGTTCTGCGAATGAGCAAGAGGGTGAGTCTAGGCATGTGCAGTAACAATGTATGAATGTGCGTTCTGCGTATGAGCAAGATGGTGAGTCTGGGCATGTGCAGTAACAATCTGGTAATGTGCGTTCTGCGAATGAGCAATATGGTGAGTCTGGGCATGCGCAGTAACAATCTGGTAATGTGCGTTCTGCGAAAGAGCAAGAGGGTGAGTCTGGGCATGTGCAGTAACAATCTGGTAATGTGCGTTCTGGGAATGAGTAAGATGGTGAGTCTGGGCATGCGCAGTAACAATCTGATAATGTGCGTTCTGCGAATGAGCAAGAGGGTGAGTCTGGGCATGTGCAGTAACAATGTAGTAATGTGCGTTCTGCGAATGAGCAATAGGGTGAGTCTGGGCATGCGCAGTAACAATCTGGTAATGTGCGTTCTGCGAGTGAGCAAGAGAGTGAGTCTGGGCATATGCAGTAACAATCTGGTAATGTGCGTTCTGCGAATGAGCAAGTGGGTGAGTCTGGGCATGTGCAGTAACAATTTAGTAATATGCGTTCTGTGAATGAGCAGGAGGGTGAGTCTGGGCATGCACAGTAACAATCTGGTAATGTGCGTTCTGCGAATGAGCAAGTGGGAGAGTCTGGGCATGTGCAGTAACAATGTAGTAATGTGCGTTCTGGGAATGAGCAAGAGGCTGAGTCTGGGCATGCACAGTAACAATCTGGTAATGTGCGTTCTGCGAATGAGCAATATGGTGAGTCTGGGCATGAGCAGAAACAATCTAGTAATGTGCGTTCAGCGAATGAGCAATAGGGTGAGTCTGGGCATGTGCAGTAACAATCTGGTAATGTGTGTTCTGCGAATGAGCAAGATGGTGAGTCTGGGCATGCGCAGTAACAATCTGGTAATGTGCGTTCTGCGAATGAGCAATAGGGTGAGTCTGGGCATGCGCAGTAACAATGTAGTAATGTGCGTTCTGCGAATGCGCAATAGGGTGAGTCTGGGCATGCGCAGTAACAATGTAGTAATGTGCGTTCTGCGAATGAGCAAGATGGTGAGTCTGGGCATGTGCGGTAACAATCTGGTAATGTGTGTTCTGCGAATGAGCAATAGGGTGAGTCTGGGCATGTGCGGTAACAATCTGGTAATGTGTGTTCTGCGAATGAGCAAAACGGTGAGTCTGGGCATGCGCAGTAACAATCTGGTAATGTGCGTTCTGCGAAAGAGCAATATGGTGAGTCTGGGCATGCGCAGTAACAATCTGGTAATATGCGTTCTGTGAATGAGCAATAGGGTGAGTCTGGGCATGTGCAGTAACAATCTGGTAATGTGCGTTCTGCGAATGAGCAAGATGGTGAGTCTGGGCATATGCAGTAACAATTTAGTAATGTGCGTTCTGCGGTTGAGCAATAGGGTGAGTCTGGGCATGCGCAGTAACAATCTGGTAATGTGCTTTCTGCGAATGAGCAATAGGGTGAGTCTGGGCATGCGCAGTAACAATCTGGTAATGTGCTTTCTGCGAAAGAGCAATAGGGTGAGTCTGGGCATGTGCAGTAACAATCTGGTAATGTGCATTCTGGGAATGAGCAATAGGGTGAGTCTGGGCATGTGCAGTAACAATCTGGTAATGTGCGTTCTGGGAATGAGTAAGATGGTGAGTCTGGGCATGGGCGGTAACAATTTAGTAATGTGCATTCTGCGAATGAGCAATAGGGTGAGTCTGGGCATGCGCAGTAACAATCTGATAATGTGCGTTCTGCGAATGAGCAAGAGGGTAAGTCTGGGCATGCATAGTATCAATCTGGTAATGTGCGTTCTGCGAATGAGCAAGATAGTGAGTCTGGGCATGCGCAGTAACAATCTGGTAATGTGTGTTCTGCGAATGAGCAAGATAGTGAGTCTGGGCATGCGCAGTAACAATCTGATAATGTGCGTTCTGCGAATGAGCAAGAGGGTGAGTCTGGGCATGCGCAGTAACAATCTGGTAATGTGCGTTCTGCGAATGAGCAAGAGGGTGAGTCTGGGCATGTGCAGTAACAATCTGGTAATGTGCGTTCTGCGAATGAGCAATAGGGTTAGTCTGGGCATGTGCAGTAACAATCTAGTAATGTGCGTTCTGCGAATGAGCAAGAGGGTGAGTCTGGGTATGTGCAGTAATAGTCTGGTAATGTGCGTTCTGCGAATGAGCAAGTGGGTGAGTCTGGGCATGTGCAGTAACAATCTAGTAATGTGCGTTCTGCGAATGAGAAAGAGGGTGAGTCTAGGCATGTGCAGTAACAATGTATGAATGTGCGTTCTGCGTATGAGCAAGACGGTGAGTCTGGGCATGTGCAGTAACAATCTGGTAATGTACGTTCTGCGAATGAGCAATATGGTGAGTCTGGGCATGCGCAGTAACAATCTGGTAATGTGCGTTCTGCGAAAGAGCAAGAGGGTGATTCTGGGCATGTGCAGTAACAATTTGGTAATGTGCGTTCTGGGAATGAGTAAGATGGTGAGTCTGGGCATGCGCAGTAACAATCTGGTAATGTGCGTTCTGCGAATGAGCAAGAGGGTGAGTCTGGGCATGTGCAGTAACAATGTAGTAATGTGCGTTCTGCGAATGAGCAATAGGGTGAGTCTGGGCATGCGCAGTAACAATCTGGTAATGTGCGTTCTGCGAATGAACAAGAGAGTGAGTCTGGGCATGTACAGTAACAATCTGGTAATGTGCGTTCTGCGAATGAGCAAGTGGGTGAGTCTGGGCATGAGCAGTAACAATCTGGTAATGTGCGTTCTGCGAATGAGCAAGTGGGTGAGCCTGGGCATGTGCAGTAACAATCTGGTAATGTGCGTTCTGCGAATGAGCAATAGGGTGAGTCTGGGCATGTGCAGTAACAATCTAGTAATGTGCGTTCTGCGAATGAGCAAGAGGGTGAGTCTGGGCATGTGCACTAATAATCTGGTAATGTGCGTTCTGCGAATGAGCAAGTGGGTGAGTCTGGGCATGTGCAGTAACAATCTAGTAATGTGCGTTCTGCGAATGAGCAAGAGGGTGAGTCTGGGCATGCGCAGTAACAATCTGGTAATGTGCGTTCTGCGAATGAGCAAGTGGGTGAGTCTGGGCATGTGCAGTAACAATCTGGTAATGTGCGTTCTGCGAATGAGCAAGAGGGTGAGTCTGGGCATGCGCAGTAACAATCTGGTAATGTGCGTTCTGCGAATGAGCAAGTGGGTGAGTCTGGGCATGTGCAGTAACAATCTGGTAATGTGCGTTCTGCGAATGAGCAATAGGGTGAGTCTGGGCATGTGCAGTAACAATCTGGTAATGTGCGTTCTGCGAATGAGCAATAGGGTGAGTCTGGGCATGCGCAGTAACAATCTGGTAATGTGCGTTCTGCGAATGAGCAATATGGTGAGTCTGGGCATGAGCAGTAACAATCTGGTAATGTGCGTTCTGCGAATGAGCAAGAGGGTGAGCCTGGGCATGTGCAGTAACAATCTGGTAATGTGCGTTCTGCGAATGAGCAATAGGGTGAGTCTGGGCATGTGCAGTAACAATCTAGTAATGTGCGTTCTGCGAATGAGCAAGAGGGTGAGTCTGGGCATGTGCAGTAACAATCTGGTAATGTGCGTTCTGCGAATGAGCAAGAGGGTGAGTCTGGGCATGTGCAGTAACAATGTAGTAATGTGCGTTCTGTGAATGAGCAAGAGGGTGAGTCTAGGCATGTGCAGTAACAATGTATGAATGTGCGTTCTGAGTATGAGCAAGATGGTGAGTCTGGGCATGTGCAGTAACAATCTGGTAATGTGCGTTCTGCGAATGAGCAATATGGTGAGTCTGGGCATGCGCAGTAACAATCTGGTAATGTGCGTTCTGCGAAAGAGCAAGAGGGTGAGTCTGGGCATGTGCAGTAACAATCTGGTAATGTGCGTTCTGCGAATGAGCAAGTGGGTGAGCCTGGGCATGTGCAGTAACAATCTGGTAATGTGCGTTCTGCGAATGAGCAATAGGGTGAGTCTGGGCATGTGCAGTAACAATCTAGTAATGTGCGTTCTGCGAATGAGCAAGAGGGTGAGTCTGGGCATGTGCAGTAATAATCTGGTAATGTGCGTTCTGCGAATGAGCAAGTGGGTGAGTCTGGGCATGTGCAGTAACAATCTAGTAATGTGCGTTCTGCGAATGAGCAAGAGGGTGAGTCTGGGCATGCGCAGTAACAATCTGGTAATGTGCGTTCTGCGAATGAGCAAGTGGGTGAGTCTGGGCATGTGCAGTAACAATCTGGTAATGTGCGTTCTGCGAATGAGCAAGAGGGTGAGTCTGGGAATGCGCAGTAACAATCTGGTAATGTGCGTTCTGCGAATGAGCAAGTGGGTGAGTCTGGGCATGTGCAGTAACAATCTGGTAATGTGCGTTCTGCGAATGAGCAACAGGGTGAGTCTGGGCATGTGCAGTAACAATCTGGTAATGTGCGTTCTGCGAATGAGCAATAGGGTGAGTCTGGGCATGCGCAGTAACAATCTGGTAATGTGCGTTCTGCGAATGAGCAATATGGTGAGTCTGGGCATGAGCAGTAACAATCTGGTAATGTGCGTTCTGCGAATGAGCAAGAGGGTGAGCATGGGCATGTGCAGTAACAATCTGGTAATGTGCGTTCTGCGAATGAGCAATAGGGTGAGTCTGGGCATGTGCAGTATCAATCTAGTAATGTGCGTTCTGCGAATGAGCAAGAGGGTGAGTCTGGGCATGTGCAGTAACAATCTGGTAATGTGCGTTCTGCGAAAGAGCAAGAGGGTGAGTCTGGGCATGTGCAGTAACAATGTAGTAATGTGCGTTCTGCGAATGAGCAAGAGGGTGAGTCTAGGCATGTGCAGTAACAATGTATGAATGTGCGTTCTGCGTATGAGCAAGATGGTGAGTCTGTGCATGTGCAGTAACAATCTGGTAATGTGCGTTCTGCGAATGAGCAATATGGTGAGCCTGGGCATGTGCAGTAACAATCTGGTAATGTGCGTTCTGCGAATGAGCAATAGGGTGAGTCTGGGCATGTGCAGTAACAATCTAGTAATGTGCGTTCTGCGAATGAGCAAGATGGTGAGTCTGGGCATGCGCAGTAACAATCTGGTAATGTGCGTTCTGCGAATGAGCAAGAGGGTGAGTCTGGGCATGTGCAGTAACAATGTAGTAATGTGCGTTCTGCGAATGAGCAATAGGGTGAGTCTGGGCATGCGCAGTAACAATCTGGTAATGTGCGTTCTGCGAATGAGCAAGAGAGTGAGTCTGGGCATGTGCAGTAACAATCTGGTAATGTGCGTTCTGCGAATGAGCAAGAGGGTGAGTCTGGGCATGTGCAGTAACAATCTAGTAATATGCGTTCTGCGAATGAGCAAGAGGGTGAGTCTGGGCATGTACAGTAACAATTTGGTAATGTGCGTTCTGCGAATGAGCAATAGGGTGAGTCTGGGCATGTGCAGTAACAATCTAGTAATGTGCGTTCTGCGAATGAGCAAGAGGGTGAGTCTGGGCATGTGCAGTAACAATCTGGTAATGTGCGTTCTGCGAATGAGCAAGAGGGTGAGTCTAGGCATGTGCAGTAACAATGTATGAATGTGGGTTCTGCGTATGAGCAAGATGGTGAGTCTGGGCATGTGCAGTAACAATCTGGTAATGTGCGTTCTGTGAATGAGCAATATGGTGAGTCTGGGCATGCGCAGTAACAATCTGGTAATGTGCGTTCTGCGAATGAGCAAGAGGGTGAGTCTGGGCATGTGCAGTAACAATCTGGTAATGTGCGTTCTGGGAATGAGTAAGATGGTGAGTCTGGGCATGCGCAGTAACAATCTGGTAATGTGCATTCTGCGAATGAGCAATATGGTGAGTCTGGGCATGTGCAGTAACAATGTAGTAATGTGCATTCTGCGAATGAGCAAGATGGTGAGTCTGGGCAGGCGCAGTAACAATGTAGTAATGTGCGTTCTGCGAATGAGCAAGATGGTGAGTCTGGGCATGTGCAGTAACAATGTAGTAATGTGAGTTCTGCGAATGAGCAAGATGGTGAGTCTGGGCAGGCGCAGTAACAATGTAGTAATGTGCTTTCTGCGAATTAGCAATAGGGTGAGTCTGGCCATGTGCAGTAACAATGTAGTAAAGTGCGTTCTGCGAATGAGCAAGATGGTGAGTCTGGGCAGGCGCAGTAACAATGTAGTAATGTGCGTTCTGCTAATGAGCAATAGGGTGAGTCTGGGCATGCGCAGTAACAATCTGGTAATGTGCGTTCTGCGAATGAGCAATAGGGTGAGTCTGGGCATGCGCAGTAACAATCTGGTAATGTGCGTTCTGTGAATGAGCAAGAGGGTGAGTCTGGGCATGTGCAGTAACAATCTGGTAATGTGCGTTCTGCGAATAAGCAAGAGGGTGAGTCTGGGCATGTGCAGTAACAATGTAGTAATATGCGTTCTGCGAATGAGCAAGAGGGTGAGTCTGGGCATGCGCAGTAACATTCTGGTAATATGCGTTCTGCGAATGAGCAAGAGAGTGAGTCTGGGCATGTGCAGTAACAATCTGGTAATGTGCGTTCTGCGAATGAGCAAGTGGGTGAGTCTGGGCATGTGCAGTAACAATCAATTAATGTGCGTTCTGCGAATGAGCAAGAGGGTGAGTCTGGGCATGCACAGTAACAATAATGTGCGTTCTGCGAATGAGCAAGATGGTGAGTCTGGGCATGCACAGTAACAATCTGGTAATGTGCGTTCTGCGTATGAGCAAGATGGTGAGTCTGGGCATGCACAGTAACAATCTGGTAATGTGCGTTCTGCGAATGAGCAATTGGGTGAGTCTGGGCATGTGCAGTAACAATCTGGTAATGTGCGTTCTGCGAATGAGCAAGAGGGTGAGTCTAGGCATGTGCAGTAACAATGTATGAATGTGCGTTCTGCGTATGAGCAAGATGGTGAGTCTGGGCATGTGCAGTAACAATCTGGTAATGTGCGTTCTGCGAATGAGCAATATGGTGAGTCTGGGCATGCGCAGTAACAATCTGGTAATGTGCGTTCTGCGAATGAGCAAGAGAGTGAGTCTGGGCATGTGCAGTAACAATCTGGTAATGTGCGTTCTGCGAATGAGCAAGTGGGTGAGTCTGTGCATGTGCAGTAACAATCTAGTAATATGCGTTCTGCGAATGAGCAAGAGGGTGAGTCTGGGCATGCACAGTAACAATCTGGTAATGTGCGTTCTGCGAATGAGCAAGAGGGTGAGTCTGGGCATGTGCAGTAACAATCTGGAAATGTGCGTTCTGGGAATGAGTAAGATGGTGAGTCTGGGCATGCGCAGTAACAATCTGGTAATGTGCATTCTGCGAATGAGCAATATGGTGAGTCTGGGCATGTGCAGTAACAATGTAGTAATGTGCTTTCTGCGAATGAGCAATAGGGTGAGTCTGGCCATGTGTAGTAACAATGTAGTAATGTGCGTTCTGCTAATGAGCAATAGGGTGAGTCTGGGCATGTGCAGTAACAATGTAGTAATGTGCTTTCTGCGAATGAGCAATAGGGTGAGTCTGGCCATGTGCCGTAACAATGTAGTAATGTGAGTTCTGCGAATGAGCAAGATGGTGAGTCTGGGCAGGCGCAGTAACAATGTAGTAATGTGCGTTCTGCTAATGAGCAATAGGGTGAGTCTGGGCATGTGCAGTAACAATCTGGAAATGTGCGTTCTGCGAATGAGCAATTGGGTGAGTCTGGGCATGCGCAGTAACAATCTGGTAATGTGCGTTCTGCGAATGAGCAAGAGGGTGAGTCTGGGCATGTGCAGTAACAATCTGGTAATGTGAGTTCTGCAAATAAGCAAGAGGGTGAGTCTGGGCATGTGCAGTAACAATGTAGTAATATGCGTTCTGCGAATGAGCAATAGGGTGAGTCTGGGCATGCGCAGTAACAATCTGGTAATATACGTTCTGCGAATGAGCAAGAGAGTGAGTCTGGGCATGTGCAGTAACAATCTGGTAATGTGCGTTCTGCGAATGAGCAAGTGGGTGAGTCTGGGCATGTGCAGTAACAATCAAGTAATGTGCGTTCTGCGAATGAGCAAGAGGGTGAGTCTGGGCATGCACAGTAACAATCTGGTAATGTGCGTTCTGCGAATGAGCAAGTGGGTGAGTCTGGGCATGTGCAGTAACAATGTATGAATGTGCGTTCTGCGTATGAGCAAGATGGTGAGTCTGGGCATGTGCAGTAACAATCTGGTAATGTGCGTTCTGCGAATGAGCAATATGGTGAGTCTGGGCATGCGCAGTAACAATCTGGTAATGTGCGTTCTGCGAAAGAGGAAGAGGGTGAGTCTGGGCATGTGCAGTAACAATCTGGTAATGTGCGTTCTTGGAATGAGTAAGATGGTGAGTCTGGGCATGCGCAGTAACAATCTGGTAATGTGCGTTCTGCGAATGAGCAAGAGGGTGAGTCTGGGCATGTGCAGTAACAATGTAGTAATGTGCGTTCTGCGAATGAGCAATAGGGTGAGTCTGGGCATGCGCAGTAACAATCTGGTAATGTGCGTTCTGCGAATGAGCAAGAGAGTGAGTCTGGGCATGTGCAGTAACAATCTGGTAATGTGCGTTCTGCGAATGAGCAAGTGGGTGAGTCTGTGCATGTGCAGTAACAATCTAGTAATATGCGTTCTGCGAATGAGCAAGAGGGTGAGTCTGGGCATGCACAGTAACAATCTGGTAATGTGCGTTCTGCGAATGAGCAATAGGGTGAGTCTGGGCATGTGCAGTAACAATCTAGTAATGTGCGTTCTGCGAATGAGCAATAGGGTGAGTCTGGGCATGTGCAGTAACAATCTTGTAATGTGCTTTCTGCGAATGAGCAAGAGGGTGAGTCTGGGCATGTGCAGTAACAATCTGGTAATGTGCGTTCTGCGAATGAGCAAGAGGGTGAGTCTAGGCATGTGCAGTAACAATGTATGAATGTGGGTTCTGCTTATGAGCAAGATGGTGAGTCTGGGCATGTGCAGTAACAATCTGGTAATGTGCGTTCTGTGAATGAGCAATATGGTGAGTCTGGGCATGCGCAGTAACAATCTGGTAATGTGCGTTCTGCGAATGAGCAAGATGGTGAGTGTGGGCATGTGCAGTAACAATGTAGTAATGTGAGTTCTGCGAATGAGCAAGATGGTTAGTCTGGGCAGGCGCAGTAACAATGTAGTAATGTGCTTTTTGCGAATGAGCAATAGGGTGAGTCTAGCCATGTGCAGTAACAATGTAGTAAAGTGCGTTCTGCGAATGAGCAAGATGGTGAGTCTGGGCAGGCGCAGTAACAATGTAGTAATGTGCGTTCTGCTAATGAGCAAGAGGGTGAGTCTGGGCATGCGCAGTAACAATCTGGTAATGTGCGTTCTGCGAATGAGCAATAGGGTGAGTCTGGGCATGCGCAGTAACAATCTGGTAATGTGCGTTCTGTGAATGAGCAAGAGGGTGAGTCTGGGCATGTGCAGTAACAATCTGGTAATGTGCGTTCTGCGAATAAGCAAGAGGGTGAGTCTGGGCATGTGCAGTAACAATGTAGTAATATGCGTTCTGCGAATGAGCAAGAGGGTGAGTCTGGGCATGCGCAGTAACATTCTGGTAATATGCGTTCTGCGAATGAGCAAGAGAGTGAGTCTGGGCATGTGCAGTAACAATCTGGTAATGTGCGTTCTGCGAATGAGCAAGTGGGTGAGTCTGGGCATGTGCAGTAACAATCAATTAATGTGCGTTCTGCGAATGAGCAAGAGGGTGAGTCTGGGCATGCACAGTAACAATCTGGTAATGGGCGTTCTGCGAATGAGCAAGATGGTGAGTCTGGGCATGCACAGTAACAATCTGGTAATGTGCGTTCTGCGTATGAGCAAGATGGTGAGTCTGGGCATGCACAGTAACAATCTGGTAATGTGCGTTCTGTGAATGAGCAAGTGGGTGAGTCTGGGCATGTGCAGTAACAATCAATTAATGTGCGTTCTGCGAATGAGCAAGAGGGTGAGTCTGGGCATGTGCAGTAACAATCTGGTAATGTGCGTTCTGGGAATGAGTAAGATGGTGAGTCTGGGCATGCGCAGTAACAATCTGGTAATGTGCATTCTGCGAATGAGCAATATGGTGAGTCTGGGCATGTGCAGTAACAATGTAGTAATGTGCATTCTGCGAATGAGCAAGATGGTGAGTCTGGGCAGGCGCAGTAACAATGTAGTAATGTGCGTTCTGCGAATGAGCAAGATGGTGAGTGTGGGCATGTGCAGTAACAATGTAGTAATGTGCTTTCTGCGAATGAGCAATAGGGTGAGTCTGGCCATGTGCAGTAACAATGTAGTAATGTGCGTTCTGCGAATGAGCAAGATGGTGAGTCTGGGCAGGCGCAGTAACAATGTAGTAATGTGCGTTCTGCTAATGAGCAATAGGGTGAGTCTGGGCATGCGCAGTAACAATCTGGAAATGTGCGTTCTGCGAATGAGCAATAGGGTGAGTCTGGGCATGCGCAGTAACAATCTGGTAATGTGCGTTCTGCGAATGAGCAAGAGGGTGAGTCTGGGCATGTGCAGTAACAATCTGGTAATGTGCGTTCTGCAAATAAGCAAGAGGGTGAGTCTGGGCATGTGCAGTAACAATGTAGTAATATGCGTTCTGCGAATGAGCAATAGGGTGAGTCTGGGCATGCGCAGTAACAATCTGGTAATATGTGTTCTGCGAATGAGCAAGAGAGTGAGTCTGGGCATGTGCAGTAACAATCTGGTAATGTGCGTTCTGCGAATGAGCAAGTGGGTGAGTCTGGGCATGTGCAGTAACAATCAAGTAATGTGCGTTCTGCGAATGAGCAATAGGGTGAGTCTGGGCATGCACAGTAACAATCTGGTAATGTGCGTTCTGCGAATGAGCAAGTGGGTGAGTCTGGGCATGTGCAGTAACAATGTAGTAATGTGCGTTCTGCGAATGAGCAAGATGGTGAGTCTGGGCATGCACAGTAACAATCTGGTAATGTGCGTTCTGCGTATGAGCAAGATGGTGAGTCTGGGCATGCACAGTAACAATCTGGTAATGTGCTTTCTGCGAATGAGCGATTGGGTGAGTCTGGGCATGCGCAGTAACAATCTGGTAATGTGCGTTCTGCGAATGAGCAATAGGGTGAGTCTGGGCATGCGCAGTAACAATCTGGTAATGTGCGTTCTGCGAATGAGCAAGAGGGTGAGTCTGGGCATGTGCAGTAACAATGTAGTAATGTGCGTTCTGCGAATGAGCAAGAGGGTGAGTCTGGGCATGCGCAGTAACAATCTGGTAATGTGCGTTCTGCGAATGAGCAAGAGAGTGAGTCTGGGCATGTGCAGTAACAATCTGGTAATGTGCGTTCTGCGAATAAGCAAGTGGGTGAGTCTGGGCATGTGCAGTAACAATCTAGTAATATGCGTTCTGCGAATGAGCAAGAGGGTGAGTCTGGGCATGCACAGTAACAATCTGGTAATGTGCGTTCTGCGAATGAGCAATAGGGTGAGTCTGGGCACGTGCAGTAACAATCTAGTAATGTGCGTTCTGCGAATGAGCAAGAGGGTGAGTCTGGGCATGTGCAGTAACAATCTGGTAATATGCGTTCTGCGAATGAGCAAGATGGTGAGTCTAGGCATGTGCAGTAACAATGTATGAATGTGGGTTCTGCGTATGAGCAAGATGGTGAGTCTGGGCATGCGCAGTAACAATCTGGTAATGTGCGTTCTGCAAATGAGCAATATGGTGAGTCTGGGCATGCGCAGTAACAATCTGGTAATGTGCGTTCTGCGAATGAGCAAGAGGGTGAGTCTGGGCATGTGCAGTAACAATCTGGTAATGTGCATTCTGGGAATGAGTAAGATGGTGAGTCTGGGCATGCGCAGTAACAATGTAGTAATGTGCATTCTGCGAATGAGCAAGATGGTGAGTCTGGGCAGGCGCAGTAACAATGTAGTAATGTGCGTTCTGCGAATGAGCAAGATGGTGAGTGTGGGCATGTGCAGTAACAATGTAGTAATGTGAGTTCTGCGAATGAGCAAGATGGTTAGTCTGGGCAGGCGCAGTAACAATGTAGTAATGTGCTTTCTGCGAATGAGCAATAGGGTGAGTCTGGCCATGTGCAGTAACAATGTAGTAAAGTGCGTTCTGCGAATGAGCAAGATGGTGAGTCTGGGCAGGCGCAGTAACAATGTAGTAATGTGCGTTCTGCTAATGAGCAATAGGGTGAGTCTGGGCATGCGCAGTAACAATCTGGTAATGTGCGTTCTGCGAATGAGCAATAGGGTGAGTCTGGGCATGCGCAGTAACAATCTGGTAATGTGCGTTCTGTGAATGAGCAAGAGGGTGAGTCTTGGCATGTGCAGTAACAATCTGGTAATGTGCGTTCTGCGAATAAGCAAGAGGGTGAGTCTGGGCATGTGCAGTAACAATGTAGTAATATGCGTTCTGCGAATGAGCAAGAGGGTGAGTCTGGGCATGCGCAGTAACATTCTGGTAATATGCGTTCTGCGAATGAGCAAGAGAGTGAGTCTGGGCATGTGCAGTAACAATCTGGTAATGTGCGTTCTGCGAATGAGCAAGTGGGTGAGTCTGGGCATGTGCAGTAACAATCAATTAATGTGCGTTCTGCGAATGAGCAAGAGGGTGAGTCTGGGCATGCACAGTAACAATCTGGTAATGTGCGTTCTGCGAATGAGCAAGATGGTGAGTCTGGGCATGCACAGTAACAATCTGGTAATGTGCGTTCTGCGTATGAGCAAGATGGTGAGTCTGGGCATGCACAGTAACAATCTGGTAATGTGCGTTCTGCGAATGAGCAATTGGGTGAGTCTGGGCATGTGCAGTAACAATCTGGTAATGTGCGTTCTGCGAATGAGCAAGAGGGTGAGTCTAGGCATGTGCAGTAACAATGTATGAATGTGCGTTCTGCGTATGAGCAAGATGGTGAGTCTGGGCATGTGCAGTAACAATCTGGTAATGTGCGTTCTGCGAATGAGCAATATGGTGAGTCTGGGCATGCACAGTAACAATCTGGTAATGTGCGTTCTGCGAATGAGCAAGAGGGTGAGTCTGGGCATGTGCAGTAACAATCTGGTAATGTGCATTCTGGGAATGAGTAAGATGGTGAGTCTGGGCATGCGCAGTAACAATCTGGTAATGTGCATTTTGCGAATGAGCAATATGGTGAGTCTGGGCATGTGCAGTAACAATGTAGTAATGTGCTTTCTGCGAATGAGCAATAGGGTGAGGCTGGCCATGTGCAGTAACAATGTAGTAATGTGCGTTCTGCGAATGAGCAAGATGGTGAGTCTGGGCAGGCGCAGTAACAATGTAGTAATGTGCGTTCTGCTAATGAGCAATAGGGTGAGTCTGGGCATGCGCAGTAACAATCTGGAAATGTGCGTTCTGCGAATGAGCAATAGGGTGAGTCTGGGCATGCGCAGTAACAATCTGGTAATGTGCGTTCTGCGAATGAGCAAGAGGGTGAGTCTGGGCATGTGCAGTAACAATCTGGTAATGTGCGTTCTGCAAATAAGCAAGAGGGTGAGTCTGGGCATGTGCAGTAACAATGTAGTAATATTCGTTCTGCGAATGAGCAATAGGGTGAGTCTGGGCATGCGCAGTAACAATCTGGTAATATGCGTTCTGCGAATGAGCAAGAGAGTGAGTCTGGGCATGTGCAGTAACAATCTGGTAATGTGCGTTCTGCGAATGAGCAAGTGGGTGAGTCTGGGCATGTGCAGTAACAATCAAGTAATGTGCGTTCTGCGAATGAGCAAGAGGGTGAGTCTGGGCATGCACAGTAACAATCTGGTAATGTGCGTTCTGCGAATGAGCAAGTGGGTGAGTCTGGGCATGTGCAGTAAAAATGTAGTAATGTGCGTTCTGCGAATGAGAAAGATGGTGAGTCTGGGCATGCACAGTAACAATCTGGTAATGTGCGTTCTGCGTATGAGCAAGATGGTGAGTCTGGGCATGCACAGTAACAATCTGGTAATGTGCTTTCTGCGAATGAGCGATTGGGTGAGTCTGGGCATGCGCAGTAACAATCTGGTAATGTGCGTTCTGCGAATGAGCAATAGGGTGAGTCTGGGCATGCGCAGTAACAATCTGGTAATGTGCGTTCTGCGAATGAGCAAGAGGGTGAGTCTGGGTATGTGCAGTAACAATGTAGTAATGTGCGTTCTGCGAATGAGCAAGAGGGTGAGTCTGGGCATGCGCAGTAACAATCTGGTAATGTGCGTTCTGCGAATGAGCAAGAGAGTGAGTCTGGGCATGTGCAGTAACAATCTGGTAATGTGCGTTCTGCGAATGAGCAAGTGGGTGAGTCTGGGCATGTGCAGTAACAATCTAGTAATATGCGTTCTGCGAATGAGCAAGAGGGTGAGTCTGGGCATGCACAGTAACAATCTGGTAATGTGCGTTCTGCGAATGAGCAATAGGGTGAGCATGGGCACGTGCAGTAACAATCTAGTAATGTGCGTTCTGCGAATGAGCAAGAGGGTGAGTCTGGGCATGTGCAGTAACAATCTGGTAATGTGCGTTCTGCGAATGAGCAAGATGGTGAGTCTAGGCATGTGCAGTAACAATGTATGAATGTGGGTTCTGCGTATGAGCAAGATGGTGAGTCTGGGCATGCGCAGTAACAATCTGGTAATGTGCGTTCTGCAAATGAGCAATATGGTGAGTCTGGGCATGCGCAGTAACAATCTGGTAATGTGCGTTCTGCGAATGAGCAAGAGGGTGAGTCTGGGCATGTGCAGTAACAATCTGGTAATGTGCGTTCTGGGAATGAGTAAGATGGTGAGTCTGGGCATGCGCAGTAACAATCTGGTAATGTGCATTCTGCGAATGAGCAATATGGTGAGTCTGGGCATGTGCAGTAACAAGGTAGTAATGTGCGTTCTGCGAATGAGCAAGATGGTGAGTCTTGGCAGGCGCAGTAACAATGTAGTAATGTGCGTTCTGCGAATGAGCAAGATGGTGAGTCTGGGCATGTGCAGTAACAATGTAGTAATGTGCGTTCTGCGAATGAGCAAGATGGTGAGTCTGGGCAGGCGCAGTAATAATGTAGTAATGTGCTTTCTGCGAATGAGCAATAGGGTGAGTCTGGCCATGTGCAGTAACAATGTAGTAATGTGCGTTCTGCGAATGAGCAAGAGGGTGAGTCTAGGCATGTGCAGTAACAATGTATGAATGTGCGTTCTGCGTATGAGCAAGATGGTGAGTCTGGGCATGTGCAGTAACAATCTGGTAATGTGCGTTCTGCGAATGAGCAATATGGTGAGTCTGGGCATGCGCAGTAACAATCTGGTAATGTGCGTTCTGCGAATGAGCAAGAGGGTGAGTCTGGGCATGTGCAGTAACAATCTGGTAATGTGTGTTCTGGGAATGAGTAAGATGGTGAGTCTGGGCATGCGCAGTAACAATCTGGTAATGTGCATTCTGCGAATGAGCAATATGGTGAGTCTGGGCATGTGCAGTAACAATGTAGTAATGTGCTTTCTGCGAATGAGCAATAGGGTGAGTCTGGCCATGTGCAGTAACAATGTAGTAATGTGCGTTCTGCGAATGAGCAAGATGGTGAGTCTGGGCAGGCGCAGTAACAATGTAGTAATGTGCGTTCTGCTAATGAGCAATAGGGTGAGTCTGGGCATGCGCAGTAACAATCTGGTAATGTGCGTTCTGCGAATGAGCAATAGGGTGAGTCTGGGCATGCGCAGTAACAATCTGGTAATGTGCGTTCTGCGAATGAGCAAGAGGGTGAGTCTGGGCATGTGCAGTAACAATCTGGTAATGTGCGTTCTGCGAATAAGCAAGAGGGTGAGTCTGGGCATGTGCAGTAACAATGTAGTAATATGCTTTCTGCGAATGAGCAATAGGGTGAGTCTGGGCATGCGCAGTAACAATCTGGTAATATGCGTTCTGCGAATGAGCAAGAGAGTGAGTCTGGGCATGTGCAGTAACAATCTGGTAATGTGCGTTCTGCGAATGAGCAAGTGGGTGAGTCTGGGCATGTGCAGTAACAATCAAGTAATGTGCGTTCTGCGACTGAGCAAGAGGGTGAGTCTGGGCATGCACAGTAACAATCTGGTAATGTGCGTTCTGCGAATGAGCAAGTGGGTGAGTCTGGGCATGTGCAGTAACAATGTAGTAATGTGCGTTCTGCGAATGAGCAAGATGGTGAGTCTGGGCATGCACAGTAACAATCTGGTAATGTGCGTTCTGCGAATGAGCAATTGGGTGAGTCTGGGCATGCGCAGTAACAATCTGGTAATGTGCGTTCTGCGAATGAGCAATAGGGTGAGTCTGGGCATGTGCAGTAACAATCTGGTAATGTGCATTCTGCAAATGAGCAAGTGGGTGAGTCTGGGCATGTGCAGTAACAATGTAGTAATGTGCGTTCTGCGAATGCGCAATAGGGTGAGTCTGGGCATGCGCAGTAACAATGTAGTAATGTGCGTTCTGCGAATGAGCAAGATGGTGAGTCTGGGCATGTGCGGTAACAATCTGGTAATGTGTGTTCTGCGAATGAGCAATAGGGTGAGTCTGGGCATGTGCGGTAACAATCTGGTAATGTGTGTTCTGCGAATGAGCAAAACGGTGAGTCTGGGCATGCGCAGTAACAATCTGGTAATGTGCATTCTGCGAAAGAGCAATATGGTGAGTCTGGGCATGCGCAGTAACAATCTGGTAATATGCGTTCTGTGAATGAGCAATAGGGTGAGTCTGGGCATGTGCAGTAACAATCTGGTAATGTGCGTTCTGCGAATGAGCAAGATGGTGAGTCTGGGCATATGCAGTAACAATTTAGTAATGTGCGTTCTGCGAATGAGCAATAGGGTGAGTCTGGGCATGCGCAGTAACAATCTGGTAATGTGCTTTCTGCGAATGAGCAATAGGGTGAGTCTGGGTATGCGCAGTAACAATCTGGTAATGTGCTTTCTGCGAAAGAGCAATAGGGTGAGTCTGGGCATGTGCAGTAACAATCTGGTAATGTGCGTTCTGGGAATGAGCAATAGGGTGAGTCTGGGCATGTGCAGTAACAATCTGATAATGTGCGTTCTGCGAATGAGCAAGAGGGTGAGTCTGGGCATGCGCAGTAACAATCTGGTAATGTGCGTTCTGCGAATGAGCAAGAGGGTGAGTCTGGGCATGCACAGTAACAGTCTGGTAATGTGCGTTCTGCGAATGAGCAATAGGGTGAGTCTGGGCATGAGCAGTAACAATCTGGTAATGTGCGTTCTGCGAATGAGCAAGTGGGTGAGCCTGGGCATGTGCAGTAACAATCTGGTAATGTGCGTTCTGCGAATGAGCAATAGGGTGAGTCTGGGCATGTGCAGTAACAATCTAGTAATGTGCGTTCTGCGAATGAGCAAGAGGGTGAGTCTGGGCATGTGCAGTAATAATCTGGTAATGTGCGTTCTGCGAATGAGCAAGTGGGTGAGTCTGGGCATGTGCATTAACAATCTAGTAATGTGCGTTCTGCGAATGAGCAAGAGGGTGAGTCTGGGCATGCGCAGTAACAATCTGGTAATGTGCATTCTGCGAATGAGCAATAGGGTGAGTCTGGGCATGTGCAGTAACAATCTGGTAATGTGCGTTCTGCGAATGAGCAAGAGGGTGTGTCTGGGCATGCGCAGTAACAATCTGGTAAAGTGCGTTCTGCGAATGAGCAATAGGGTGAGTCTGGGCATGTGCAGTAACAATCTGGTAATGTGCGTTCTGGGAATGAGCAAGAGGGTGAGTCTGGGCATGTGCAGTAACAATCTGGTAATGTGCGTTCTGGGAATGAGTAAGATGGTGAGACTGGGCATGGGCGGTAACAATTTAGTAATGTGCGTTCTGCGAATGAGCAATAGGGTGAGTCTGGGCATGCGCAGTAACAATCTGATAATGTGCGTTCTGCGAATGAGCAAGAGGGTAAGTCTGGGCATGCACAGTAACAATCTGGTAATGTGCGTTCTGCGATTGAGCAAGATAGTGAGTCTGGGCATGCGCAGTAACAATCTGGTAATGTGTGTTCTGCGAATGAGCAAGATAGTGAGTCTGGGCATGCGCAGTAACAATCTGATAATGTGCGTTCTGCGAATGAGCAAGAGGGTGAGTCTGGGCATGAGCAGTAACAATCTGGTAATGTGCGTTCTGCGAATGAGCAAGAGGGTGAGTCTGGGCATGCACAGTAACAATCTGGTAATGTGCGTTCTGCCAATGAGCAATAGGGTGAGTCTGGGCATGAGCAGTAACAATCTGGTAATGTGCGTTCTGCGAATGAGCAAGTGGGTGAGCCTGGGCATGTGCAGTAACAATCTGGTAATGTGCGTTCTGCGAATGAGCAATAGGGTGAGTCTGGGCATGTGCAGTAACAATCTAGTAATGTGCGTTCTGCGAATGAGCAAGAGGGTGAGTCTGGGCATGTGCAGTAATAATCTGGTAATGTGCTTTCTGCGAATGAGAAAGTGGGTGAGTCTGGGCATGTGCATTAACAATCTAGTAATGTGCGTTCTGCGAATGAGCAAGAGGGTGAGTCTGGGCATGCGCAGTAACAATCTGGTAATGTGCGTTCTGCGAATGAGCAAGTGGGTGAGTCTGGGCATGTGCAGTAACAATCTGGTAATGTGCGTTCTGCAAATGAGCAAGAGGGTGTGTCTGGGCATGCGCAGTAACAATCTGGTAAAGTGCGTTCTGCGAATGAGCAAGAGGGTGTGTCTGGGCATGCGCAGTAACAATCTGGTAAAGTGCGTTCTGCGAATGAGCAAGTGGGTGAGTCTGGGCATGTGCAGTAACAATCTGGTAATGTGCGTTCTGCGAATGAGCAATAGGGTGAGTCTGGGCATGTGCAGTAACAATCTAGTAATGTGCGTTCTGCGAATGAGCAAGAGGGTGAGTCTGGGCATGTGCAGTAACAATGTAGTAATGTGCGTTCTGCGAATGAGCAAGAGGGTGAGTCTAGGCATGTGCAGTAACAATGTATGAATGTGCGTTCTGCGTATGAGCAAGATGGTGAGTGTGGGCATGTGCAGTAACAATCTGGTAATGTGCGTTCTGCGAATGAGCAATATGGTGAGTCTGGGCATGCGCAGTAACAATCTGGTAATGTGCGTTCTGCGAAAGAGCAAGAGGGTGAGTCTGGGCATGTGCAGTAACAATCTGGTAATGTGCGTTCTGGGAATGAGTAAGATGGTGAGTCTGGGCATGCGCAGTAACAATCTGGTAATGTGCGTTCTGCGAATGAGCAAGAGGGTGAGTCTGGGCATGTGCAGTAACAATGTAGTAATGTGCGTTCTGCGAATGAACAATAGGGTGAGTCTGGGCATGTGCAGTAACAATCTGGTAATGTGCGTTCTGCGAATGAGCAAGAGAGTGAGTCTGGGCATGTGCAGTAACAATCTGGTAATGTGCGTTCTGCGAATGAGCAAGTGGGTGAGTCTGGGCATGAGCAGTAACAATCTGGTAATGTGCGTTCTGCGAATGAGCAAGTGGGTGAGTCTGGGCATGTGCAGTAACAATCTGGTAATGTGCGTTCTGCGAATGAGCAAGAGGGTGAGTCTGGGCATGCGCAGTAACAATCTGGTAATGTGCATTCTGCGAATGAGCAAGTGGGTGAGTCTGGGCATGTGCAGTAACAATCTGGTAATGTGCGTTCTGCGAATGAGCAAGAGGGTGAGTCTGAGCATGCGCAGTAACAATCTGGTAATGTGCGTTCTGCGAATGAGCAAGTGGGTGAGTCTGGGCATGTGCAGTAACAATCTGGTAATGTGCGTTCTGCGAATGAGCAATAGGGTGAGTCTGGGCATGTGCAGTAACAATCTGGTAATGTGCGTTCTGCGAATGAGCAATAGGGTGAGTCTGGGCATGCGCAGTAACAATCTGGTAATGTGCGTTCTGCGAATGAGCAATAGGGTGAGTCTGGGCATGAGCAGTAACAATCTGGTAAAGTGCGTTCTGCGAATGAGCAAGAGGGTGAGCCTGGGCATGTGCAGTAACAATCTGGTAATGTGCGTTCTGCGAATGAGCAATAGGGTGAGTCTGGGCATGTGCAGTAACAATCTAGTAATGTGCGTTCTGCGAATGAGCAAGAGGGTGAGTCTGGGCATGTGCAGTAACAATCTGGTAATGTGCGTTCTGCGAATGAGCAAGAGGGTGAGTCTGGGCATGGCCAGTAACAATGTAGTAATGTGCGTTCTGCGAATGAGCAAGAGGGTGAGTCTAGGCATGTGCAGTAACAATGTATGAATGTGCGTTCTGCGTATGAGCAAGATGGTGAGTCTGGGCATGTGCAGTAACAATCTGGTAATGTGCGTTCTGCGAATGAGCAATATGGTGAGTCTGGGCTTGCGCAGTAACAATCTGGTAATGTGCATTCTGCGAAAGAGCAAGAGGGTGAGTATGGGCATGTGCAGTAACAATCTGGTAATGTGCGTTCTGGGAATGAGTAAGATGGTGAGTCTGGGCATGCGCAGTAACAATCTGGTAATGTGCGTTCTGCGAATGAGCAAGAGGGTGAGTCTGGGCATGTGCAGTAACAATGTAGTAATGTGCGTTCTGCGAATGAGCAATAGGGTGAGTCTGGGCATGCGCAGTAACAATCTGGTAATGTGCGTTCTGCGAATGAGCAAGAGAGTGAGTCTGGGCATGTGCAGTAACAATCTGGTAATGTGCGTTCTGCGAATGAGCAAGTGGGTGAGTCTGCGCATGTGCAGTAACAATCTAGTAATATGCGTTCTGCGAATGAGCAAGAGGGTGAGTCTGGGCATGCACAGTAACAATCTGGTAATGTGCGTTCTGCGAATGAGCAATAGGGTGAGTCTGGGCATGTGCAGTAACAATCTAGTAATGTGCGTTCTGCGAATGAGCAAGAGGGTGAGTCTGGGCATGTGCAATAACAATCTGGTAATGTGCGTTCTGCGAATGAGCAATATGGTGAGTCTGGGCATGCGCAGTAACAATCTGGTAATGTGCGTTCTGCGAATGAGCAAGAGGGTGAGTCTGGGCATGTGCAGTAACAATCTGGTAATGTGCGTTCTGGGAATGAGTAAGATGGTGAGTCTGGGCATGCGCAGTAACAATCTGGTAATGTGCGTTCTGCGAATGAGCAATATAGTGAGTCTGGGCATGTGCAGTAACAATGTAGTAATCTGCTTTCTGCGAATGAGCAATAGGGTGAGTCTGGCCATGTGCAGTAACAATGTAGTAATGTGCGTTCTGCGAATGAGCAAGATGGTGAGTCTGGGCAGGCGCAGTAACAATGTAGAAATGTGCGTTCTGCTAATGAGCAATAGGGTGAGTCTGGGCATGCGCAGTAACAATCTGGTAATGTGCATTCTGCGAATGAGCAATAGGGTGAGTCTGGGCATGCGCAGTAACAATCTGGTAATGTGCGTTCTGCGAATGAGCAAGAGGGTGAGTCTGGGCATGTGCAGTAACAATCTGGTAATGTGCGTTCTGCGAATAATCAAGAGGGTGAGTCTGGGCATGTGCAGTAACAATGTAGTAATATGCGTTCTGCGAATGAGCAATTGGGTGAGTCTGGGCATGTGCAGTAATAATCTGGTAATGTGCGTTCTGCGAATGAGCAAGTGGGTGAGTCTGGGCATGTGCATTAACAATCTAGTAATGTGCGTTCTGCGAATGAGCAAGAGGGTGAGTCTGGGCATGCGCAGTAACAATCTGGTAATGTGCGTTCTGCGAATGAGCAAGAGGGTGTGTCTCGGCATGCGCAGTAACAATCTGGTAAAGTGCGTTCTGCGAATGAGCAATAGGGTGAGTCTGGGCATGTGCAGTAACAATCTGGTAATGTGCGTTCTGGGAATGAGCAAGAGGGTGAGTCTGGGCATGTGCAGTAACAATCTGGTAATGTGCGTTCTGAGAATGAGTAAGATGGTGAGACTGGGCATGGGCGGTAACAATTTAGTAATGTGCGTTCTGCGAATGAGCAATAGGGTGAGTCTGGGCATGCGCAGTAACAATCTGATAATGTGCGTTCTGCGAATGAGCAAGAGGGTAAGTCTGGGCATGCACAGTAACAATCTGGTAATGTGCGTTCTGCGATTGAGCAAGATAGTGAGTCTGGGCATGCGCAGTAACAATCTGGTAATGTGTGTTCTGCGAATGAGCAAGATAGTGAGTCTGGGCATGCGCAGTAACAATCTGATAATGTGCGTTCTGCGAATGAGCAAGAGGGTGAGTCTGGGCATGCGCAGTAACAATCTGGTAATGTGCGTTCTGCGAATGAGCAAGAGGGTGAGTCTGGGCATGCACAGTAACAATCTGGTAATGTGCGTTCTGCGAATGAGCAATAGGGTGAGTCTGGGCATGAGCAGTAACAATCTGGTAATGTGCGTTCTGCAAATGAGCAAGTGGGTGAGCCTGGGCATGTGCAGTAACAATCTGGTAATGTGCGTTCTGCGAATGAGCAATAGGGTGAGTCTGGGCATGTGCAGTAACAATCTAGTAATGTGCGTTCTGCGAATGAGCAAGAGGGTGAGTCTGGGCATGTGCATTAACAATCTAGTAATGTGCGTTCTGCGAATGAGCAAGAGGGTGAGTCTGGGCATGCGCAGTAACAATCTGGTAATGTGCGTTCTGCGAATGAGCAAGTGGGTGAGTCTGGGCATGTGCAGTAACAATCTGGTAATGTGCGTTCTGCGAATGAGCAAGAGGGTGTGTCTGGGCATGCGCAGTAACAATCTAGTAAAGTGCGTTCTGCGAATGAGCAAGAGGGTGTGTCTGGGCATGCGCAGTAACAATCTGGTAAAGTGCGTTCTGCGAATGAGCAAGTGGGTGAGTCTGGGCATGTGCAGTAACAATCTGGTAATGTGCGTTCTGCGAATGAGCAATAGGGTGAGTCTGGGCATGTGCAGTAACAATCTAGTAATGTGCGTTCTGCGAATGAGCAAGAGGGTGAGTCTGGGCATGTGCAGTAACAATGTAGTAATGTGCGTTCTGCGAATGAGCAAGAGGGTGAGTCTAGGCATGTGCAGTAACAATGTATGAATGTGCGTTCTGCGTATGAGCAAGATGGTGAGTGTGGGCATGTGCAGTAACAATCTGGTAATGTGCGTTCTGCGAATGAGCAATATGGTGAGTCTGGGCATGCGCAGTAACAATCTGGTAATGTGCGTTCTGCGAAAGAGCAAGAGGGTGAGTCTGGGCATGTGCAGTAACAATCTGGTAATGTGCGTTCTGGGAATGAGTAAGATGGTGAGTCTGGGCATGCGCAGTAACAATCTGGTAATGTGCGTTCTGCGAATGAGCAAGAGGGTGAGTCTGGGCATGTGCAGTAACAATGTAGTAATGTGCGTTCTGCGAATGAACAATAGGGTGAGTCTGGGCATGCGCAGTAACAATCTGGTAATGTGCGTTCTGCGAATGAGCAAGAGAGTGAGTCTGGGCATGTGCAGTAACAATCTGGTAATGTGCGTTCTGCGAATGAGCAAGTGGGTGAGTCTGGGCATGAGCAGTAACAATCTGGTAATGTGCGTTCTGCGAATGAGCAAGTGGGTGATTCTGGGCATGTGCAGTAACAATCTAGTAATGTGCGTTCTGCGAATGAGCAATAGGGTGAGTCTGGGCATGCGCAGTAACAATCTGGTAATGTGCATTCTGCGAATGAGCAAGTGGGTGAGTCTGGGCATGTGCAGTAACAATCTGGTAATGTGCGTTCTGCGAATGAGCAAGAGGGTGAGTCTGAGCATGCGCAGTAACAATCTGGTAATGTGCGTTCTGCGAATGAGCAAGTGGGTGAGTCTGGGCATGTGCAGTAACAATCTGGTAATGTGCGTTCTGCGAATGAGCAATAGGGTGAGTCTGGGCATGTGCAGTAACAATCTGGTAATGTGCGTTCTGCGAATGAGCAATACGGTGAGTCTGGGCATGCGCAGTAACAATCTGGTAATGTGCGTTCTGCGAATGAGCAATAGGGTGAGTCTGGGCATGAGCAGTAACAATCTGGTAAAGTGCGTTCTGCGAATGAGCAAGAGGGTGAGCCTGGGCATGTGCAGTAACAATCTGGTAATGTGCGTTCTGCGAATGAGCAATAGGGTGAGTCTGGGCATGTGCAGTAACAATCTAGTAATGTGCGTTCTGCGAATGAGCAAGAGGGTGAGTCTGGGCATGTGCAGTAACAATCTGGTAATGTGCGTTCTGCGAATGAGCAAGAGGGTGAGTCTGGGCATGGCCAGTAACAATGTAGTAATGTGCGTTCTGCGAATGAGCAAGAGGGTGAGTCTAGGCATGTGCAGTAACAATGTATGAATGTGCGTTCTGCGTATGAGCAAGATGGTGAGTCTGGGCATGTGCAGTAACAATCTGGTAATGTGCGTTCTGCGAATGAGCAATATGGTGAGTCTGGGCATGCGCAGTAACAATCTGGTAATGTGCGTTCTGCGAAAGAGCAAGAGGGTGAGTATGGGCATGTGCAGTAACAATCTGGTAATGTGCGTTCTGGGAATGAGTAAGATGGTGAGTCTGGGCATGCGCAGTAACAATCTGGTAATGTGCGTTCTGCGAATGAGCAAGAGGGTGAGTCTGGGCATGTGCAGTAACAATGTAGTAATGTGCGTTCTGCGAATGAGCAATAGGGTGAGTCTGGGCATGCGCAGTAACAATCTGGTAATGTGCGTTCTGCGAATGAGCAAGAGAGTGAGTCTGGGCATGTGCAGTAACAATCTGGTAATGTGCGTTCTGCGAATGAGCAAGTGGGTGAGTCTGCGCATGTGCAGTAACAATCTAGTAATATGCGTTCTGCGAATGAGCAAGAGGGTGAGTCTGGGCATGCACAGTAACAATCTGGTAATGTGCGTTCTGCGAATGAGCAATAGGGTGAGTCTGGGCATGTGCAGTAACAATCTAGTAATGTGCGTTCTGCGAATGAGCAAGAGGGTGAGTCTGGGCATGTGCAATAACAATCTGGTAATGTGCGTTCTGCGAATGAGCAATATGGTGAGTCTGGGCATGCGCAGTAACAATCTGGTAATGTGCGTTCTGCGAATGAGCAAGAGGGTGAGTCTGGGCATGTGCAGTAACAATCTGGTAATGTGCGTTCTGCGAATGAGTAAGATGGTGAGTCTGGGCATGCGCAGTAACAATCTGGTAATGTGCGTTCTGCGAATGAGCAATATAGTGAGTCTGGGCATGTGCAGTAACAATGTAGTAATCTGCTTTCTGCGAATGAGCAATAGGGTGAGTCTGGCCATGTGCAGTAACAATGTAGTAATGTGCGTTCTGCGAATGAGCAAGATGGTGAGTCTGGGCAGGCGCAGTAACAATGTAGAAATGTGCGTTCTGCTAATGAGCAATAGGGTGAGTCTGGGCATGCGCAGTAACAATCTGGTAATGTGCATTCTGCGAATTAGCAATAGGGTGAGTCTGGGCATGCGCAGTAACAATCTGGTAATGTGCGTTCTGCGAATGAGCAAGAGGGTGAGTCTGTGCATGTGCTAACAATCTGGTAATGTGCGTTCTGCGAGTAAGCAAGAGGGTGAGTCTGGGCATGTGCAGTAACAATGTAGTAATATGCGTTCTGCGATTGAGCAATAGGGTGAGTCTGGGCATGCGCAGTAACAATCTGGTAATGTGCGTTCTGCGAATGAGCAAGAGAGTGAGTCTGGGCATGTGCAGTAACAATCTGGTAATGTGCGTTCTGCGAATGAGCAAGTGGGTGAGTCTGGGCATGTGCAGTAACAATCAAGTAATGTGCGTTCTGCGAATGAGCAAGAGGGTGAGTCTGGGCATGCACAGTAACAATCTGGTAATGTGCGTTCTGCGAATGAGCAAGTGGGTGAGTCTGGGCATGTGCAGTAACAATGTAGTAATGTGCGTTCTGCGAATGAGCAAGATGGTGAGTCTGGGCATGCACAGTAACAATCTGGTAATGTGCGTTCTGCGTATGAGCAAGATGGTGAGTCTGGGCATGCACAGTAACAATCTGGTAATGTGCGTTCTGCGAATGAGCAATTGGGTGAGTCTGGGCATGCGCAGAAACAATCTGGTAATGTGCGTTCTGCGAATGAGCAATAGGGTGAGTCTGGGAATGTGCAGTAACAATCTGGTAATGTGCGTTCTGCAAATGAGCAAGTGGGTGAGTCTGGGCATGTGCAGTAACAATGCAGTAATGTGCGTTCTGCGAATGAGCAATAGGGTGAGTCTGGGCATGTCCAGTAACAATGTAGTAATGTGCGTTCTGCTAATGAGCAATAGGGTGAGTCTGGGCATGCGCAGTAACAATCTGGTAATGTGCGTTCTGCGAATGAGCAAGAGGGTGAGTCTGGGCATGTGCAGTAACAATCTGGTAATGTGCATTCTGGGAATGAGTAAGATGGTGAGTCTGGGCATGCGCAGTAACAATCTGGTAATGTGCATTCTGCGAATGAGCAATATGGTGAGTCTGGGCATGTGCAGTAACAATCTGTTAATGTGCGTTCTGCGAATAAGCAAGAGGGTGAGTCTGGGCATGTGCAGTAACAATGTAGTAATATGCGTTCTGCGATTGAGCAATAGGGTGAGTCTGGGCATGCGCAGTAACAATCTGGTAATGTGCGTTCTGCGAATGAGCAAGAGAGTGAGTCTGGGCATGTGCAGTAACAATCTGGTAATGTGCGTTCTGCGAATGAGCAAGTGGGTGAGTCTGGGCATGTGCAGTAACAATCAAGTAATGTGCGTTCTGCGAATGAGCAAGAGGGTGAGTCTGGGCATGCACAGTAACAATCTGGTAATGTGCGTTCTGCGAATGAGCAAGTGGGTGAGTCTGGGCATGTGCAGTAACAATGTAGTAATGTGCGTTCTGCGAATGAGCAAGATGGTGAGTCTGGGCATGCACAGTAACAATCTGGTAATGTGCGTTCTGCGTATGAGCAAGATGGTGAGTCTGGGCATGCACAGTAACAATCTGAACGCACCAATCAGAACAATCTGGTAATGTGCGTTCTGCGAATGAGCAATAGGGTGAGTCTGGGAATGTGCAGTAACAATCTGGTAATGTGCGTTCTGCAAATGAGCAAGTGGGTGAGTCTGGGCATGTGCAGTAACAATGCAGTAATGTGCGTTCTGCGAATGAGCAATAGGGTGAGTCTGGGCATGTCCAGTAACAATGTAGTAATGTGCGTTCTGCTAATGAGCAATAGGGTGAGTCTGGGCATGCGCAGTAACAATCTGGTAATGTGCGTTCTGCGAATGAGCAAGAGGGTGAGTCTGGGCATGTGCAGTAACAATCTGGTAATGTGCGTTCTGGGAATGAGTAAGATGGTGAGTCTGGGCATGCGCAGTAACAATCTGGTAATGTGCATTCTGCGAATGAGCAATATGGTGAGTCTGGGCATGTGCAGTAACAATGTAGTAATGTGCTTTCTGCGAATGAGCAATAGGGTGAGTCTGGCCATGTGCAGTAACAATGTAGTAATGTGCGTTCTGCGAATGAGCAAGATGGTGAGTCTGGGCAGGCGCAGTAACAATGTAGTAATGTGCGTTCTGCTAATGAGCAATAGGGTGAGTCTGGGCATGCGCAGTAACAATCTGGTAATGTGCGTTCTGCGAATGAGCAAGAGGGTGAGTCTGGGCATGTGCAGTAACAATCTGGTAATGTGCGTTCTGCGAATAAGCAAGAGGGTGAGTCTGGGCATGTGCAGTAACAATGTAGTAATATGCGTTCTGCGAATGAGCAATAGGGTGAGTCTGGGCATGCGCAGTAACAATCTGGTAATATGCGTTCTGCGAATGAGCAAGAGAGTGAGTCTGGGCATGTGCAGTAACAATCTGGTAATGTGCGTTCTGCGAATGAGCAAGTGGGTGAGTCTGGGCATGTGCAGTAACAATCAAGTAATGTGCGTTCTGCGAATGAGCAAGAGGGTGAGTCTGGGCATGCACAGTAACAATCTGGTAATGTGCGTTCTGCGAATGAGCAAGTGGGTGAGTCTGGGCATGTGCAGTAACAATGTAGTAATGTGCGTTCTGCGAATGAGCAAGATGGTGAGTCTGGGCATGCACAGTAACAATCTGGTAATGTGCGTTCTGCGTATGAGCAAGATGGTGAGTCTGGGCATGCACAGTAACAATCTGGTAATGTGCGTTCTGCGAATGAGCAATTGGGTGAGTCTGGGCATGCGCAGTAACAATCTGGTAATGTGCGTTCTGCGAATGAGCAATAGGGTGAGTCTGGGCATGTGCAGTAACAATCTGGTAATGTGCATTCTGCAAATGAGCAAGTGGGTGAGTCTGGGCATGTGCAGTAACAATGCAGTAATGTGCGTTCTGCGAATGAGCAAGAGGGTGAGTCTGGGCATGTGCAGTAACAATGAAGTAATGTGCGTTCTGCAAATGAGCAATAGGGTGAGTCTGGGCATGTCCAGTAACAATCTAGTAATGTGCTTTCTGCGAATAAGCAAGAGGGTGAGTCTGTGCATGTGCAGTAACAATGTAGTAATGTGCGTTCTGCGAATGAGCAATAGGGTGAGTCTGGGCATGTGCAGTAACAATGTAGTAATGTGCGTTCTGCGAATGAGCAAGAGGGTGAGTCAGGGCATGTGCAGTAACAATGTAGTAATGTGTGTTCTGCGAATGAGCAAGATGGTGAGTCTGGGCATGCACAGTAACAATCTGGTAATGTGCGTTCTGCGTATGAGCAAGATGGTGAGACTGGGCATGCACAGTAACAACCTGGTAATGTGCGTTCTGCGAATGAGCAAGTGGGTGAGTCTGGGCATGCGCAGTAACAATCTGGTAATGTGCGTTCTGCGAATGAGCAATAGGGTGAGTCTGGGTATGTGCAGTAGCAATCTGGTAATGTGCGTTCTGCGAATGAGCAAGAGGGTGAGTCTGGGCATGTACAGTAACAATCTAGTAATGTGCGTTCTGCGAATGAGCAATAGGGTGAGTCTGGGCATGTGCAGTAACAATCTGGTAATGTGCGTTCTACGAATGAGCAAGAGGGTGAGTCTGGGCATGTGCAGTAACAATGTGGTAATGTGCGTTCTGCGAATGAGCAATAGGGAGAGTCTGGGCATGCGCAGTAACAATATGGTAATATGCGTTCTGCGAATGAGCAAGAGAGTGAGTCTGGGCATGTGCAGTAACAATCTGGTAATGTGCGTTCTGCGAATGAGCAAGTGGGTGAGTCTGGGCATGTGCAGAAACAATTTAGTAATGTGCATTCTGCGAATGAGCAATACGGTGAGTCTGGGCATGTGCAGTAACAATCTGGTAATGTGCGTTCTGGGAATGAGTAAGATGGTGAGTCTGGGCATGTGCAGTAACAATCTGGTAATATGCGTTCTGCGAATGAGCAATAGGGTGAGTCTGGGCATGCGCAGTAACAATGTTGTAATGTGCGTTCTGCAAATGAGCAATAGGGTGAGTCTGGGCATGTGCAGCAACAATGTAGTAATGTGCGTTCTGCGAATGAGCAATAGGGTGAGTCTGGGCATGCGCAGTAACCATCTGGTAATATGCGTTCTGCGAATGAGCAATAGGGTGAGTCTGGGCAGGCGCAGTAACAACCTGGTAATGTGCGTTCTGCGAATGAGCAATATGGTGAGTCTGGGCATGCGCAGTAACAATCTGGTAATGTGCGTTCTGCGAATGAGCAAGAGGGTGAGTCTGGGCATGTGCAGTAACAATCTGGTAATGTGCGTTCTGGGAATGAGTAAGATGGTGAGTCTGGGCATGCGCAGTAACAATCTGGTAATGTGCATTCTGCGAATGAGCAATATGGTGAGTCTGGGCATGTGCAGTAACAATGTAGTAATGTGCTTTCTGCGAATGAGCAATAGGGTGAGTCTGGCCATGTGCAGTAACAATGTAGTAATGTGCTTTCTGCGAATGAGCAAGATGGTGAGTCTGGGCAGGCGCAGTAACAATGTAGTAATGTGCGTTCTGCTAATGAGCAATAGGGTGAGTCTGGGCATGCGCAGTAACAATCTGGTAATGTGCATTCTGCGAATGAGCAATAGGGTGAGTCTGGGCATGCGCAGTAACAATCTGGTAATGTGCGTTCTGCGAATGAGCAAGAGGGTGAGTCTGGGCATGTGCAGTAACAATCTGGTAATGTGCGTTCTGCGAAAAAGCAAGAGGGTGAGTCTGGGCATGTGCAGTAACAATGTAGTAATATGCGTTCTGCGAATGAGCAATAGGGTGAGTCTGGGCATGCGCAGTAACAATCTGGTAATATGCGTTCTGCGAATGAGCAAGAGAGTGAGTCTGGGCATGTGCAGTAACAATCTGGTAATGTGCGTTCTGCGAATGAGCAAGTGGTTGAGTCTGGGCATGTGCAGTAACAATCAAGTAATGTGCGTTCTGCGAATGAGCAAGAGGGTGAGTCTGGGCATGCACAGTAACAATCTGGTAATGTGCGTTCTGCGAATGAGCAAGTGGGTGAGTCTGGGCATGTGCAGTAACAATGTAGTAATGTGCGTTCTGCGAATGAGCAAGATGGTGAGTCTGGGCATGCACAGTAACAATCTGGTAATGTGCGTTCTGCGTATGAGCAAGATGGTGAGTCTGGGCATGCACAGTAACAATCTGGTAATGTGCGTTCTGCGAATGAGCAATTGGGTGAGTCTGGGCATGCGCAGTAACAATCTGGTAATGTGCGTTCTGCGAATGAGCAATAGGGTGAGTCTGGGCATGTGCAGTAACAATCTGGTAATGTGCGTTCTGCAAATGAGCAAGTGGGTGAGTCTGGGCATGTGCAGTAACAATGCAGTAATGTGCGTTCTGCGAATGAGCAAGAGGGTGAGTCTGGGCATGTGCAGTAACAATGAAGTAATGTGCGTTCTGCGAATGAGCAATAGGGTGAGTCTGGGCATGTCCAGTAACAATCTAGTAATGTGCGTTCTGCGAATAAGCAAGAGGGTGAGTCTGGGCATGTGCAGTAACAATGTAGTAATGTGCGTTCTGCGAATGAGCAATAGGGTGAGTCAGGGCATGTGCAGTAACAATGTAGTAATGTGCGTTCTGCGAATGAGCAAGAGGGTGAGTCAGGGCATGTGCAGTAACAATGTAGTAATGTGTGTTCTGCGAATGAGCAAGATGGTGAGTCTGGGCATGCACAGTAACAATCTGGTAATGTGCGTTCTGCGTATGAGCAAGATGGTGAGACTGGGCATGCACAGTAACAATCTGGTAATGTGCGTTTTGCGAATGAGCAAGTGGGTGAGTCTGGGCATACGCAGTAACAATCTGGTAATGTGCGTTCTGCGAATGAGCAATAGGGTGAGTCTGGGCATGTGCAGTAACAATCTGGTAATGTGCGTTCTGCGAATGAGCAAGTGGGTGAGTCTGGGCATGTGCAGTAACAATCTAGTAATGTGCGTTCTGCGAATGAGCAATATGGTGAGTCTGGGCATGTGCAGTAACAATCTGGTAATGTGCGTTCTACGAATGAGCAAGAGGGTGAGTCTGGGCATGTGCAGTAACAATGTGGTAATGTGCGTTCTGCGAATGAGCAATAGGGAGAGTCTGGGCATGCGCAGAAACAATATGGTAATATGCGTTCTGCGAATGAGCAAGAGAGTGAGTCTGGGCATGTGCAGTAACAATCTGGTAATGTGCGTTCTGCGAATGAGCAAGTGGGTGAGTCTGGGCATGTGCAGTAACAATTTAGTAATGTGCATTCTGCGAATGAGCAATACGGTGAGTCTGGGCATGTGCAGTAACAATCTGGTAATATGCGTTCTGCGAATGAGCAATAGGGTGAGTCTGGGCAGGCGCAGTAACAATCTGGTAATGTGCGTTCTGCGAATGAGCAAGAGGGTGAGTCTGGGCATGTGCGGTAACAATCTTGTAATGTGTGTTCTGCGAATGAGCAAAACGGTGAGTCTGGGCATGCGCAGTAACAATCTGGTAATGTGCGTTCTGCGAAAGAGCAATATGGTGAGTCTGGGCATGCGCAGTAACAATCTGGTAATATGCGTTCTGTGAATGAGCAATAGGGTGAGTCTGGGCATGTGCAGTAACAATCTGGTAATGTGCGTTCTGCGAATGAGCAAGATGGTGAGTCTGGGCATATGCAGTAACAATTTAGTAATGTGCGTTCTGCGAATGAGCAATAGGGTGAGTCTGGGCATGCGCAGTAACAATCTGGTAAAGTGCTTTCTGCGAATGAGCAATAGGGTGAGTCTGGGCATGCGCAGTAACAATCTGGTAATGTGCTTTCTGCAAAAGAGCAATAGGGTGAGTCTGGGCATGTGCAGTAACAATCTGGTAATGTGCGTTCTGGGAATGAGCAATAGGGTGAGTCTGGGCATGTGCAGTAACAATCTGGTAATGTGCGTTCTGGGAATGAGTAAGATGGTGAGACTGGGCATGTGCAGTAACAATCTAGTAATGTGCGTTCTGCGAATGAGCAATAGGGTGAGTCTGGGCATGTGCAGTAACAATCTGGTAATGTGCGTTCTACGAATGAGCAAGAGGGTGAGTCTGGGCATGTGCAGTAACAATGTGGTAATGTGCGTTCTGCGAATGAGCAATAGGGAGAGTCTGGGCATGCGCAGTAACAATATGGTAATATGCGTTCTGCGAATGAGCAAGAGAGTGAGTCTGGGCATGTGCAGTAACAATCTGGTAATGTGCGTTCTGCGAATGAGCAAGTGGGTGAGTCTGGGCATGTGCAGTAACAATTTAGTAATGTGCATTCTGCGAATGAGCAATACGGTGAGTCTGGGCATGTGCAGTAACAATCTGGTAATGTGCGTTCTGGGAATGAGTAAGCTGGTGAGTCTGGGCATGTGCAGTAACAATCTGGTAATATGCGTTCTGCGAATGAGCAATAGGGTGAGTCTGGGCATGCGCAGTAACAATGTTGTAATGTGCGTTCTGCGAATGAGCAATAGGGTGAGTCTGGGCATGTGCAGCAACAATGTAGTAATGTGCGTTCTGCGAATGAGCAATAGGGTGAGTCTGGGCATGCGCAGTAACAATCTGGTAATATGCGTTCTGCGAATGAGCAATAGGGTGAGTCTGGGCAGGCGCAGTAACAACCTGGTAATGTGCGTTCTGCGAATGAGCAATATGGTGAGTCTGGGCATGCGCAGTAACAATCTGGTAATGTGCGTTCTGCGAATGAGCAAGAGGGTGAGTCTGGGCATGTGCAGTAACAATCTGGTAATGTGCGTTCTGGGAATGAGTAAGATGGTGAGTCTGGGCATGCGCAGTAACAATCTGGTAATGTGCATTCTGCGAATGAGCAATATGGTGAGTCTGGGCATGTGCAGTAACAATGTAGTAATGTGCTTTCTGCGAATGAGCAATAGGGTGAGTCTGGCCATGTGCAGTAACAATGTAGTAATGTGCTTTCTGCGAATGAGCAAGATGGTGAGTCTGGGCAGGCGCAGTAACAATGTAGTAATGTGCGTTCTGCTAATGAGCAATAGGGTGAGTCTGGGCATGCGCAGTAACAATCTGGTAATGTGCATTCTGCGAATGAGCAATAGGGTGAGTCTGGGCATGCGCAGTAACAATCTGGTAATGTGCGTTCTGCGAATGAGCAAGAGGGTGAGTCTGGGCATGTGCAGTAACAATCTGGTAATGTGCGTTCTGCGAATAAGCAAGAGGGTGAGTCTGGGCATGTGCAGTAACAATGTAGTAATGTGCGTTCTGCGAATGAGCAAGATGGTGAGTCTGGGCATGCACAGTAACAATCTGGAAATGTGCGTTCTGCGTATGAGCAAGATGGTGAGTCTGGGCATGCACAGTAACAATCTGATAATGTGCGTTCTGCGAATGAGCAATTGGGTGAGTCTGGGCATGCGCAGTAACAATCTGGTAATGTGCGTTCTGCGAATGAGCAATAGGGTGAGTCTGGGCATGTGCAGTAACAATCTGGTAATGTGCGTTCTGCAAATGAGCAAGTGGGTGAGTCTGGGCATGTGCAGTAACAATGCAGTAATGTGCGTTCTGCGAATGAGCAAGAGGGTGTGTCTGGGCATGTGCAGTAACAATGAAGTAATGTGCGTTCTGCGAATGAGCAATAGGGTGAGTCTGGGCATGTCCAGTAACAATCTAGTAATGTGCGTTCTGCGAATAAGCAAGAGGGTGAGTCTGGGCATGTGCAGTAACAATGTAGTAATGTGCGTTCTGCGAATGAGCAATAGGGTGAGTCAGGGCATGTGCAGTAACAATGTAGTAATGTGCGTTCTGCGAATGAGCAAGAGGGTGAGTCAGGGCATGTGCAGTAACAATGTAGTAATGTGTGTTCTGCGAATGAGCAAGATGGTGAGTCTGGGCATGCACAGTAACAATCTGGTAAGGTGCGTTCTGCGTATGAGCAAGATGGTGAGACTGGGCATGCACAGTAACAATCTGGTAATGTGCGTTCTGCGAATGAGCAAGTGGGTGAGTCTGGGCATACGCAGTAACAATCTGGTAATGTGCGTTCTGCGAATGAGCAATAGGGTGAGTCTGGGCATGTGCAGTAACAATCTGGTAATGTGCGTTCTGCGAATGAGCAAGTGGGTGAGTCTGGGCATGTGCAGTAACAATCTAGTAATGTGCGTTCTGCGAATGAGCAATAGGGTGAGTCTGGGCATGTGCAGTAACAATCTGGTAATGTGCGTTCTACGAATGAGCAAGAGGGTGAGTCTGGGCATGTGCAGTAACAATGTGGTAATGTGCGTTCTGCGAATGAGCAATAGGGAGAGTCTGGGCATGCGCAGAAACAATATGGTAATATGCGTTCTGCGAATGAGCAAGAGAGTGAGTCTGGGCATGTGCAGTAACAATCTGGTATTGTGCGTTCTGCGAATGAGCAAGTGGGTGAGTCTGGGCATGTGCAGTAACAATTTAGTAATGTGCATTCTGCGAATGAGCAATACGGTGAGTCTGGGCATGTGCAGTAACAATCTGGTAATGTGCGTTCTGGGAATGAGTAAGATGGTGAGTCTGGGCATGTGCAGTAACAATCTGGTAATATGCGTTCTGCGAATGAGCAATAGGGTGAGTCTGGGCATGCGCAGTAACAATGTTGTAATGTGCGTTCTGCGAATGAGCAATAGGGTGAGTCTGGGCATGTGCAGCAACAATGTAGTAATGTGCGTTCTGCGAATGAGCAATAGGGTGAGTCTGGGCATGCGCAGTAACAATCTGGTAATATGCGTTCTGCGAATGAGCAATAGGGTGAGTCTGGGCAGGCGCAGTAACAATCTGGTAATGTGCGTTCTGCGAATGAGCAAGAGGGTGAGTCTGGGCATGTGCGGTAACAATCTTGTAATGTGTGTTCTGCGAATGAGCAAAACGGTGAGTCTGGGCATGCGCAGTAACAATCTGGTAATGTGCGTTCTGCGAAAGAGCAATATTGTGAGTCTGGGCATGCGCAGTAACAATCTGGTAATATGCGTTCTGTGAATGAGCAATAGGGTGAGTCTGGGCATGTGCAGTAACAATCTGGTAATGTGCGTTCTGCGAATGAGCAAGATGGTGAGTCTGGGCATATGCAGTAACAATTTAGTAATGTGCGTTCTGCGAATGAGCAATAGGGTGAGTCTGGGCATGCGCAGTAACAATCTGGTAAAGTGCTTTCTGCGAATGAGCAATAGGGTGAGTCTGGGCATGCGCAGTAACAATCTGGTAATGTGCTTTCTGCGAAAGAGCAATAGGGTGAGTCTGGGCATGTGCAGTAACAATCTGGTAATGTGCGTTCTGGGAATGAGCAATAGGGTGAGTCTGGGCATGTGCAGTAACAATCTGGTAATGTGCGTTCTGGGAATGAGTAAGATGGTGAGACTGGGCTTGGGCGGTAACAATTTAGTAATGTGCGTTCTGCGAATGAGCAATAGGGTGAGTCTGGGCATGCGCAGTAACAATCTGATAATGTGCGTTCTGCGAATGAGCAAGAGGGTAAGTCTGGGCATGCATAGTAACAATCTGGTGATGTGCGTTCTGCGAATGAGCAAGATAGTGAGTCTGGGCATGCGCAGTAACAATCTGGTAATGTGTGTTCTGCGAATGAGCAAGACAGTGAGTCTGGGCATGCGCAGTAACAATCTGATAATGTGCGTTCTGCGAATGAGCAAGAGGGTGAGTCTGGGCATGTGCAGTAACAATCTGGTAATGTGCGTTCTGCGAATGAGCAAGAGGGTGAGTCTGGGCATGCACAGTAACAATCTGGTAATGTGCGTTCTGCGAATGAGCAATAGGGTGAGTCTGGGCATGAGCAGTAACAATCTGGTAATGTGCGTTCTGCGAATGAGCAAGTGGGTGAGCCTGGGCATGTGCAGTAACAATCTGGTAATGTGCGTTCTGCGAATGAGCAAGAGGGTGAGTCTGGGCATGTGCAGTAATAATCTGGTAATGTGCGTACTGCGAATGAGCAAGTGGGTGACTCTGGGCATGTGCATTAACAATCTAGTAATGTGCGTTCTGCGAATGAGCAAGAGGGTGAGTATGGGCATGCGCAGTAACAATCTGGTAATGTGCGTTCTGCGAATGAGCAAGTGGGTGAGACTGGGCATGTGCAGTAACAATCTGGTAATGTGCGTTCTGCGAATGAGCAATAGGGTGAGTCTGGGCATGTGCAGTAACAATCTGATAATGTGCGTTCTGCGAATGAGCAATAGGGTGAGTCTGGGCATGCGCAGTAACAATCTGGTAATGTGCGTTCTGCGAATGAGCGATATGGTGAGTCTGGGCATGAGCAGTAACAATCTGGTAATGTGCGTTCTGCGAATGAGCAAAAGGGTGAGCCTGGGCATGTGCAGTAACAATCTGGTAATGTGCGTTCTGCGAATGAGCAATAGGGTGAGTCTGGGCTTGTGCAGTAACAATCTAGTAATGAGCGTTCTGCGAATGAGCAAGAGGGTGAGTCTGGGCATGTGCAGTAACAATTTAGTAATGTGCGTTCTGCGAATGAGCAAGAGGGTGAGTCTAGGCATGTGCAGTAACAATGTATGAATGTGCGTTCTGCGTATGAGCAAGATGGTGAGTCTGGGCATGTGCAGTAACAATCTGGTAATGTGCATTCTGCGAATGAGCAATATGGTGAGTCTGGGCATGCGCAGTAACCATCTGGTAATGTGCGTTCTGCGAAAGAGCAAGAGGGTGATTCTGGGCATGTGCAGTAACAATCTGGTAATGTGCGTTCTGGGAATGAGTAAGATGGTGAGTCTGGGCATGCGCAGTAACAATCTGGTAATGTGCGTTCTGCGAATGAGCAAGAGGGTGAGTCTGGGCATGTGCAGTAACAATGTAGTAATGTGCTTTCTGCGAATGAGCAATAGGGTGAGTCTGGCCATGTGCAGTAACAATGTTGTAATGTGCGTTCTGCGAATGAGCAAGATTGTGAGTCTGGGCAGGCGCAGTAACAATGTAGTAATGTGCGTTCTGCTAATGAGCAATAGGGTGAGTCTGGGCATGCGCAGTAACAATCTGGTAATGTGCGTTCTGCGAATGAGCAATAGGGTGAGTCTGGGGATGCGCAGTAACAATCTGGTAATGTGCGTTCTGCGAATGAGCAAGAGGGTGAGTCTGGGCATGTGCAGTAACAATCTGGTAATGTGCGTTCTGCGAATAAGCAAGAGGGTGAGTCTGGGCATGTGCAGTAACAATGTAGTAATATGCGTTCTGCGAATGAGCAATAGGGTGAGTCTGGGCATGCGCAGTAACAATCTGGTAATATGCGTTCTGCGAATGAGCAAGAGAGTGAGTCTGGGCATGTGCAGTAACAATCTGGTATTGTGCGTTCTGCGAATGAGCAAGTGGGTGAGTCTGGGCATGTGCAGTAACAATCAAGTAATGTGCGTTCTGCGAATGAGCAAGAGGGTGAGTCTGGGCATGCACAGTAACAATCTGGTAATGTGCGTTCTGCGAATGAGCAAGTGGGTGAGTCTGGGCATGTGCAGTAACAATGTAGTAATGTGCGTTCTGCGAATGAGCATGATGGTGAGTCTGGGCATGCACAGTAACAATCTGGTAATGTGCGTTCTGCGTATGAGCAAGATGGTGAGTCTGGGCATGCACAGTAACAATCTGGTAATGTGTGTTCTGCGAATGAGCAATTGGGTGAGTCTGGGCATGCGCAGTAACAATCTGGTAATGTGCGTTCTGCGAATGAGCAATAGGGTGAGTTTGGGCATGAGCAGTAACAATCTGGTAATGTGCGTTCTGCAAATGAGCAAGTGGGTGAGTCTGGGCATGTGCAGTAACAATGCAGTAATGTGCGTTCTGCGAATGAGCAAGAGGGTGAGTCTGGGCATGTGCAGTAACAATGAAGTAAAGTGCATTCTGCGAATGAGCAATAGGGTGAGTCTGGGCATGTCCAGTAACAATCTAGTAATGTGCTTTCTGCGAATAAGCAAGAGGGTGAGTCTGGGCATGTGCAGTAACAATGTAGTAATGTGCGTTCTGCGAATGAGCAATAGGGTGAGTCTGGGCATGTGCAGTAACAATGTAGTAATGTGCGTTCTGCGAATGAGCAAGAGGGTGAGTCAGGGCATGTGCAGTAACAATGTAGTAATGTGTGTTCTGCGAATGAGCAAGACGGTGAGTCTGGGCATGCACAGTAACAATCTGGTAATGTGCGTTCTGCGTATGAGCAAGATGGTGAGACTGGGCATGCACAGTAACAATCTGGTAATGTGCGTTCTGCGAATGAGCAAGTGGGTGAGTCTGGGCATGTGCAGTAACAATGTAGTAATATGCGTTCTGCGAATGAGCAATAGGGTGAGTCTGGGCATGCGCAGTAACAATCTGGTAATATGCGTTCTGCGAATGAGCAAGAGAGTGAGTCTGGGCATGTGCAGTAACAATCTGGTAATGTGCGTTCTGCGAATGAGCAAGTGGGTGAGTCTGGGCATGTGCAGTAACAATCAAGTAATGTGCGTTCTGCGAATGAGCAAGAGGGTGAGTCTGGGCATGCACAGTAACAATCTGGTAATGTGCGTTCTGCGAATGAGCAAGTGGGTGAGTCTGGGCATGTGCAGTAACAATGTAGTAATGTGCGTTCTGCGAATGAGCATGATGGTGAGTCTGGGCATGCACAGTAACAATCTGGTAATGTGCGTTCTGCGTATGAGCAAGATGGTGAGTCTGGGCATGCACAGTAACAATCTGGTAATGTGTGTTCTGCGAATGAGCAATTGGGTGAGTCTGGGCATGCGCAGTAACAATCTGGTAATGTGCGTTCTGCGAATGAGCAATAGGGTGAGTTTGGGCATGTGCAGTAACAATCTGGTAATGTGCGTTCTGCAAATGAGCAAGTGGGTGAGTCTGGGCATGTGCAGTAACAATGCAGTAATGTGCGTTCTGCGAATGAGCAAGAGGGTGAGTCTGGGCATGTGCAGTAACAATGAAGTAAAGTGCGTTCTGCGAATGAGCAATAGGGTGAGTCTGGGCATGTCCAGTAACAATCTAGTAATGTGCTTTCTGCGAATAAGCAAGAGGGTGAGTCTGGGCATGTGCAGTAACAATGTAGTAATGTGCGTTCTGCGAATGAGCAATAGTTTGAGTCTGGGCATGTGCAGTAACAATGTAGTAATGTGCGTTCTGCGAATGAGCAAGAGGGTGAGTCAGGGCATGTGCAGTAACAATGTAGTAATGTGTGTTCTGCGAATGAGCAAGACGGTGAGTCTGGGCATGCACAGTAACAATCTGGTAATGTGCGTTCTGCGTATGAGCAAGATGGTGAGACTGGGCATGCACAGTAACAATCTGGTAATGTGCGTTCTGCGAATGAGCAAGTGGGTGAGTCTAGGCATGCGCAGTAACAATCTGGTAATGTGCGTTCTGCGAATGAGCAATAGGGTGAGTCTGGGCATGTGCAGTAGCAATCTGGTAATGTGCGTTCTGCGAATGAGCAAGAGGGTGAGTCTGGGCATGTGCAGTAACAATCTAGTAATGTGCGTTCTGCGAATGAGCAATAGGGTGAGTCTGGGCATGTGCAGTAACAATCTGGTAATGTGCGTTCTACGAATGAGCAAGAGGGTGAGTCTGGGCATGTGCAGTAACAATGTGGTAATGTGCGTTCTGCGAATGAGCAATAGGGAGAGTCTGGGCATGCGCAGTAACAATATGGTAATATGCGTTCTGCGAATGAGCAAGAGAGTGAGTCTGGGCATGTGCAGTAACAATCTGGTAATGTGCGTTCTGCGAATGAGCAAGTGGGTGAGTCTGGGTATGTGCAGTAACAATTTAGTAATGTGCATTCTGCGAATGAGCAATGCGGTGAGTCTAGGCATGTGCAGTAACAATCTGGTAATGTGCGTTCTGCGAATGAGCAATAGGGTGAGTCTGGGCATGCGCAGTAACAATGTTGTAATGTGCGTTCTGCGAATGAGCAATAGGGTGAGTCTGGGCATGTGCAGCAACAATGTAGTAATGTGCGTTCTGCGAATGAGCAATAGGGTGAGTCTGGGCATGCGCAGTAACAATCTGGTAATATGCGTTCTGCGAATGAGCAATAGGGTGAGTCTGGGCAGGCGCAGTAACAATCTGGTAATGTGCGTTCTGCGAATGAGCAATATGGTGAGTCTGGGTATGCGCAGTAACAATCTGGTAATGTGCGTTCTGCGAATGAGCAAGAGGGTGAGTCTGGGCATGTGCAGTAACAATCTGGTAATGTGCGTTCTGGGAATGAGTAAGATGGTGAGTCTGGGCATGCGCAGTAACAATCTGGTAATGTGCATTCTGCGAATGAGCAATATGGTGAGTCTGGGCATGTCCAGTAACAATGTAGTAATGTGCTTTCTGCGAATGAGCAATAGGGTGAGTCTGGCCATGTGCAGTCACAATGTAGTAATGTGCGTTCTGCGAATGAGCAAGATGGTGAGTCTGGGCAGGCGCAGTAACAATGTAGTAATGTGCGTTCTGCTAATGAGCAATAGGGTGAGTCTGGGCATGCGCAGTAACAATCTGGTAATGTGCGTTCTGCGAATGAGCAAGAGGGTGAGTCTGGGCATGTGCAGTAACAATCTGGTAATGTGCGTTCTGCGAATAAGCAAGAGGGTGAGTCTGGGCATGTGCAGTAACAATGTAGTAATATGCGTTCTGCGAATGAGCAATAGGGTGAGTCTGGGCATGCGCAGTAACAATCTGGTAATATGCGTTCTGCGAATGAGCAAGAGAGTGAGTCTGGGCATGCGCAGTAACAATCTGGTAATGTGCGTTCTGCGAATGAGCAAGTGGGTGAGTCTGGGCTTGTGCAGTAACAATCAAGTAATGTGCGTTCTGCGAATGAGCAAGAGGGTGAGTCTGGGCATGCACAGTAACAATCTGGTAATGTGCGTTCTGCGAATGAGCAAGTGGGTGAGTCTGGGCATGTGCAGTAACAATGTAGTAATGTGCGTTCTGCGAATGAGCAAGATGGTGAGTCTGGGCATGCACAGTAACAATCTGGTAATGTGCGTTCTGCGTATGAGCAAGATGGTGAGTCTGGGCATGCACAGTAACAATCTGGTAATGTGCGTTCTGCGAATGAGCAATTGGGTGAGTCTGGGCATGCGCAGTAACAATCTGGTAATGTGCGTTCTGCGAATGAGCAATAGGGTGAGTCTGGGCATGTGCAGTAACAATCTGGTAATGTGCCTTCTGCAAATGAGCAAGTGGGTGAGTCTGGGCATGTGCAGTAACAATGCAGTAATGTGCGTTCTGCGAATGAGCAAGAGGGTGAGTCTGGGCATGTGCAGTAACAATGAAGTAATGTGCGTTCTGCGAATGAGCAAGAGGGTGAGTCTGGGCATGTGCAGTAACAATGAAGTAATGTGCGTTCTGCGAATGAGCAATAGGGTGAGTCTGGGCATGTCCAGTAACAATCTAGTAATGTGCGTTCTGCGAATGAGCAAGAGGGTGAGTCTGGGCATGTGCAGTAACAATGTAGTAATGTGCGTTCTGCGAATGAGCAATAGGGTGAGTCTGGGCATGTGCAGTAACAATGTAGTAATGTGCGTTCTGCGAATGAGCAAGAGGGTGAGTCAGGGCATGTGCAGTAACAATGTAGTAATGTGTGTTCTGCGAATGAGCAAGATGGTGAGTCTGGGCATGCACAGTAACAATCTGGTAATGTGCGTTCTGCGTATGAGCAAGATGGTGAGACTGGGCATGCACAGTAACAATCTGGTAATGTGCGTTCTGCGAATGAGCAAGTGGGTGAGTCTGGGCATGCGCAGTAACAATCTGGTAATGTGCGTTCTGCGAATGAGCAATAGGGTGAGTCTGGGCATGTGCAGTAACAATCTGGTAATGTGCGTTCTGCGAATGAGCAAGTGGGTGAGTCTGGGCATGTGCAGTAACAATCTAGTAATGTGCGTTCTGCGAATGAGCAATAGGGTGAGTCTGGGCATGTGCAGTAACAATCTGGTAATGTGCGTTCTACGAATGAGCAAGAGGGTGAGTCTGGGCATGTGCAGTAACAATGTGGTAATGTGCGTTCTGCGAATGAGCAATAGGGAGAGTCTGGGCATGCGCAGAAACAATCTGGAAATATGCGTTCTGCGAATGAGCAAGAGAGTGAGTCTGGGCATGTGCAGTAACAATCTGGTAATGTGCGTTCTGCGAATGAGCAAGTGGGTGAGTCTGGGCATGTGCAGTAACAATTTAGTAATGTGCATTCTGCGAATGAGCAATACGGTGAGTCTGGGCATGTGCAGTAACAATCTGGTAATGTGGGTTCTGGGAATGAGTAAGATGGTGAGTCTGGGCATGTGCAGTAACAATCTGGTAATATGCGTTCTGCGAATGAGCAATAGGGTGAGTCTGGGCATGCGCAGTAACAATGTTGTAATGTGCGTTCTGCGAATGAGCAATATGGTGAGTCTGGGCATGTGCGGTAACAATCTTATAATGTGCGTTCTGCGAATGAGCAAGAGGGTGAGTCTGGGCATGCGCAGTAACAATCTGGTAATGTGCGTTCTGCGAAAGAGCAATATGGTGAGTCTGGGCATGCGCAGTAACAATCTGGTAATGTGCTTTCTGCGAATGAGCAATAGGGTGAGTCTGGGCATGCGCAGTAACAATCTGGTAATGTGCTTTCTGCGAAAGAGCAATAGGGTGAGTCTGGGCATGTGCAGTAACAATCTGGTAATGTGCGTTCTGGGAATGAGCAATAGGGTGAGTCTGGGCATGTGCAGTAACAATCTGGTAATGTGCGTTCTGGGAATGAGTAAGATGGTGAGACTGGGCTTGGGCGGTAACAATTTAGTAATGTGCGTTCTGCGAATGAGCAATAGGGTGAGTCTGGGCATGCGCAGTAACAATCTGATAATGTGCGTTCTGCGAATGAGCAAGAGGGTAAGTCTGGGCATGCGCAGTAACAATCTGGTAATGTGTGTTCTGCGAATGAGCAAGATAGTGTGTCTGGGCATGCGCAGTAACAATCTGGTAATGTGTGTTCTGCGAATGAGCAAGACAGTGAGTCTGGGCATGCGCAGTAACAATCTGATAATGTGCGTTCTGCGAATGAGCAAGAGGGTGAGTCTGGGCATGCGCAGTAACAATCTGGTAATGTGCGTTCTGCGAATGAGCAAGAGGGTGAGTCTGGGCATGCACAGTAACAATCTGGTAATGTGCGTTCTGCGAATGAGCAAGAGGTTGAGTCTGGGCATGCACAGTAACAATCTGGTAATGTGCGTTCTGCGAATGAGCAAGTGGGTGAGTCTGGGCATGAGCAGTAACAATCTGGTAATGTGCGTTCTGCGAATGAGCAAGTGGGTGAGCCTGGGCATGTGCAGTAACAATCTGGTAATGTGCGTTCTGCGAATGAGCAAGAGGGTGAGTCTGGGCATGTGCAGTAATAATCTGGTAATGTGCGTTCTGCGAATGAGCAAGAGGGTGACTCTGGGCATGTGCATTAACAATCTAGTAATGTGCGTTCTGCGAATGAGCAAGAGGGTGAGTATGGGCATGCGCAGTAACAATCTGGTAATGTGCGTTCTGCGAATGAGCAAGTGGGTGAGTCTGGGCATGTGCAGTAACAATCTGGTAATGTGCGTTCTGCGAATGAGCAAGAGGGTGTGTTTGGGCATGCGCAGTAACAATCTGGTAATGTGCGTTCTGCGAATGAGCAATAGGGTGAGTCTGGGCATGTGAAGTAACAATCTGGTAATGTGCGTTCTGCGAATGAGCAATAGGGTGAGTCTGGGCATGCGCAGTAACAATCTGGTAATGTGCGTTCTGCGAATGAGCAATATGGTGAGTCTGGGCATGAGCAGTAACAATCTGGTAATGTGCGTTCTGCGAATGAGCAAGAGGGTGAGCCTGGGCATGTGCAGTAACAATCTGGTAATGTGCGTTCTGCGAATGAGCAATAGGGTGAGTCTGGGCATGTGCAGTAACAATCTAGTAATGTGCGTTCTGCGAATGAGCAAGAGGCTGAGTCTGGGCATGTGCAGTAACAATGTAGTAATGTGCGTTCTGCGAATGAGCAAGAGGGTGAGTCTAGGCATGTGCAGTAACAATCTATGAATGTGCGTTCTGCGTATGAGCAAGATGGTGAGTCTGGGCATGTGCAGTAACAATCTGGTAATGTGCGTTCTGCGAATGAGCAATATGGTGAGTCTGGGCATGCGCAGTAACCATCTGGTAATGTGCGTTCTGCGAAAGAGCAAGAGGGTGAGTCTGGGCATGTGCAGTAACAATCTGGTAATGTGCGTTCTGGGAATGAGTAAGATGGTGAGTCTGGGCATGCGCAGTAACAATCTGGTAATGTGCGTTCTGCGAATGAGCAAGAGGGTGAGTCTGGGCATGTGCAGTAACAATGTAGTAATGTGCGTTCTGCGAATGAGCAATAGGGTGAGTATGGGCATGCGCTGTAACAATCTGGTAATGTGCGTTCTGCGAATGAGCAAGAGAGAGAGTCTGGGCATGTGCAGTAACAATCTGGTAATGTGCGTTCTGCGAATGAGCAAGTGGGTGAGTCTGGGCATGAGCAGTAACAATCTGGTAATGTGCGTTCTGCGAATGAGCAAGTGGGTGAGCCTGGGCATGTGCAGTAACAATCTGGTAATCTGCGTTCTGCGAATGAGCAATAGGGTGAGTCTGGGCATGTGCAGTAACAATCTAGTAATGTGCGTTCTGCGAATGAGCAAGAGGGTGAGTCTGGGCATGTGCAGTAATAATCTGGTAATGTGCGTTCTGCGAATGAGCAAGTGGGTGAGTCTGGGCATGTGCAGTAACAATCTAGTAATGTGCGTTCTGCGAATGAGCAAGAGGGTGAGTCTGGGCATGCGCAGTAACAATCTGGTAATGTGCATTCTGCGAATGAGCAAGTGGGTGAGTCTGGGCATGTGCAGTAACAATCTGGTAATGTGCGTTCTGCGATTGAGCAAGAGGGTGAGTCTGAGCATGCGCAGTAACAATCTGGTAATGTGCGTTCTGCGAATGAGCAAGTGGGTGAGTCTGGGCATGTGCAGTAACAATCTGGTAATGTGCGTTCTGCGAATGAGCAATAGGGTGAGTCTGGGCATGTTCAGTAACAATCTGGTAATGTGCGTTCTGCGAATGAGCAAGAGGCTGAGTCTGGGCATGCGCAGTAACAATCTGGTAATGTGCGTTCTGCGAATGAGCAATAGGGTGAGTCTGGGCATGAGCAGTAACAATCTGGTAATGTGCGTTCTGTGAATGAGCAAGAGGGTGAGCCTGGGCATGTGCAGTAACAATCTGGTAATGTGCGTTCTGCGAATGAGCAATAGGGTGAGTCTGGGCATGTGCAGTAACAATCTAGTAATGTGCGTTCTGCGAATGAGCAAGAGGGTGAGTCTGGGCATGTGCAGTAACAATCTGGTAATGTGCGTTCTGCGAATGAGCAAGAGGGTGAGTCTGGGCATGTGCAGTAACAATGTAGTAATGTGCGTTCTGCGAATGAGCAAGAGGGTGAGTCTAGGCATGTGCAGTAACAATGTATGAATGTGCGTTCTGCGTATGAGCAAGAGGGTGAGTCTGGGCATGTGCAGTAACAATGTAGTAATGTGCGTTCTGCGAATGAGCAATAGGGTGAGTCTGGGCATGCGCAGTAACAATCTGGTAATGTGCGTTCTGCGAATGAGCAAGAGAGTGAGTCTGGGCATGTGCAGTAACAATCTGGTAATGTGCGTTCTGCGAATGAGCAAGTGGGTGAGTCTGGGCATGAGCAGTAACAATCTGGTAATATGCGTTCTGCGAATGAGCAATTGGGTGAGTCTGGGCATGTGCAGTAACAATGTAGTAATGTGCGTTCAGCGAATGAGCAAGAGGGTGAGTCTGGGCATGTGCAGTAATAATCTGGTAATGTGCGTTCTGCGAATGAGCAAGTGGGTGAGTCTGGGCATGTGCAGTAACAATCTAGTAATGTGCGTTCTGCGAATGAGCAAGTGGGTGAGTCTGGGCATGCGCAGTAACAATCTGGTAATGTGCATTCTGCGAATGAGCAAGAGGGTGAGTCTGAGCATGCGCAGTAACAATCTGGTAATGTGCGTTCTGCGAATGAGCAAGTGGGTGAGTCTGGGCATGCGCAGTAACAATCTGGTAATGTGCGTTCTGCGAATGAGCAATAGGGTGAGTCTGGGCATGTTCAGTAACAATCTGGTAATGTGCGTTCTTCGAATGAGCAATAGGGTGAGTCTGGGCATGCGCAGTAACAATCTGGTAATGTGCGTTCTGCGAATGAGCAATAGGGTGAGTCTGGGCATGAGCAGTAACAATCTGGTAATGTGCGTTCTGCGAATGAGCAAGAGTGTGAGCCTGGGCATGTGCAGTAACAATCTGGTAATGTGCGTTCTGCGAATGAGCAATAGGGTGAGTCTGGGCATGTGCAGTAACAATCTAGTAATGTGCGTTCTGCGAATGAGCAAGAGGGTGAGTCTGGGCATGTGCAGTAACAATCTGGTAATGTGCGTTCTGCGAATGAGCAAGAGGGTGAGTCTGGGCATGTGCAGTAACAATCTGGTAATGTGCGTTCTGCGAATGAGCAAGAGAGTGAGTCTGGGCATGTGCAGTAACAATCTGGTAATGTGCGTTCTGCGAATGAGCAAGTGGGTGAGTCTGGGCATGTGCAGTAACAATCTAGTAATATGCATTCTGCGAATGAGCAATAGGGTGAGTCTGGGCATGTTCAGTAACAATCTGGTAATGTGCGTTCTGCGAATGAGCAAGAGGGTGAGTCTGGGCATGCGCAGTAACAATCTGGTAATGTGCGTTCTGCGAATGAGCAATAGGGTGAGTCTGGGCATGAGCAGTAACAATCTGGTAATGTGCGTTCTGCGAATGAGCAAGAGGGTGAGCCTGGGCATGTGCAGTAACAATCTGGTAATGTGCGTTCTGCAAATGAGCAATAGGGTGAGTCTGGGCATGTGCAGTAACAATCTAGTAATGTGCGTTCTGCGAATGAGCAAGAGGGTGAGTCTTGGCATGTGCAGTAACAATCTGGTAATGTGCGTTCTGCGAATGAGCAAGAGGGTGAGTCTGGGCATGTGCAGTAACAATGTAGTAATGTGCGTTCTGCGAATGAGCAAGAGGGTGAGTCTAGGCATGTGCAGTAACAATGTATGAATGTGCGTTCTGCGTATGAGCAAGAGGGTGAGTCTGGGCATGTGCAGTAACAATGTAGTAATGTGCGTTCTGCGAATGAGCAATAGGGTGAGTCTGGGCATGCGCAGTAACAATCTGGTAATGTGCGTTCTGCGAATGAGCAAGAGAGTGAGTCTGGGCATGTGCAGTAACAATCTGGTAATGTGCGTTCTGCGAATGAGCAAGTGGGTGAGTCTGGGCATGAGCAGTAACAATCTGGTAATGTGCGTTCTGCGAATGAGCAATTGGGTGAGTCTGGGCATGTGCAGTAACAATGTAGTAATGTGCGTTCAGCGAATGAGCAAGAGGGTGAGTCTGGGCATGTGCAGTAATAATCTGGTAATGTGCGTTCTGCGAATGAGCAAGTGGGTGAGTCTGGGCATGTGCAGTAACAATCTAGTAATGTGCGTTCTGCGAATGAGCAAGTGGGTGAGTCTGGGCATGCGCAGTAACAATCTGGTAATGTGCATTCTGCGAATGAGCAAGAGGGTGAGTCTGAGCATGCGCAGTAACAATCTGGTAATGTGCGTTCTGCGAATGAGCAAGTGGGTGAGTCTGGGCATGCGCAGTAACAATCTGGTAATGTGCGTTCTGCGAATGAGCAATAGGGTGAGTCTGGGCATGTTCAGTAACAATCTGGTAATGTGCGTTCTGCGAATGAGCAATAGGGTGAGTCTGGGCATGCGCAGTAACAATCTGGTAATGTGCGTTCTGCGAATGAGCAATAGGGTGAGTCTGGGCATGAGCAGTAACAATCTGGTAATGTGCGTTCTGCGAATGAGCAAGAGTGTGAGCCTGGGCATGTGCAGTAACAATCTGGTAATGTGCGTTCTGCGAATGAGCAATAGGGTGAGTCTGGGCATGTGCAGTAACAATCTAGTAATGTGCGTTCTGCGAATGAGCAAGAGGGTGAGTCTGGGCATGTGCAGTAACAATCTGGTAATGTGCGTTCTGCGAATGAGCAAGAGGGTGAGTCTGGGCATGTGCAGTAACAATCTGGTAATGTGCGTTCTGCGAATGAGCAAGAGAGTGAGTCTGGGCATGTGCAGTAACAATCTGGTAATGTGCGTTCTGCGAATGAGCAAGTGGGTGAGTCTGGGCATGTGCAGTAACAATCTAGTAATATGCATTCTGCGAATGAGCAATAGGGTGAGTCTGGGCATGTGCAGTAACAATCTAGTAATGTGCGTTCTGCGAATGAGCAAGAGGGTGAGTCTGGGCATGTGCAGTAATAATCTGGTAATGTGCGTTCTGCGAATGAGCAAGTGGGTGAGTCTGGGCATGTGCAGTAACAATCTAGTAATGTGCGTTCTGCGAATGAGCAAGAGGGTGAGTCTGGGCATGCGCAGTAACAATCTGGTAATGTGCATTCTGCGAATGAGTAAGTGGGTGAGTCTGGGCATGTGCAGTAACAATCTGGTAATGTGCGTTCTGCGAAAGAGCAAGAGGGTGAGTCTGAGCATGCGCAGTAACAATCTGGTAATGTGCGTTCTGCGAATGAGCAAGTGGGTGAGTCTGGGCATGTGCAGTAACAATCTGGTAATGTGCGTTCTGCGAATGAGCAATAGGGTGAGTCTGGGCATGTTCAGTAACAATCTGGTAATGTGCGTTCTGCGAATGAGCAAGAGGGTGAGTCTGGGCATGCGCAGTAACAATCTGGTAATGTGCGTTCTGCGAATGAGCAATAGGGTGAGTCTGGGCATGTTCAGTAACAATCTGGTAATGTGCGTTCTGCGAATGAGCAAGAGGGTGAGTCTGGGCATGCGCAGTAACAATCTGGTAATGTGCGTTCTGCGAATGAGCAATAGGGTGAGTCTGGGCATGAGCAGTATCAATCTGGTAATGTGCGTTCTGCGAATGAGCAAGAGGGTGAGCCTGGGCATGTGCAGTAACAATCTGGTAATGTGCGTTCTGCGAATGAGCAATAGGGTGAGTCTGGGCATGTGCAGTAACAATCTAGTAATGTGCGTTCTGCGAATGAGCAAGAGGGTGAGTCTGGGCATGCGCAGTAACAATCTGGTAATGTGCGTTCTGCGAATGAGCAAGAGGGTGAGTCTGGGCATGTGCAGTAACAACGTAGTAATGTGCGTTCTGCGAATGAGCAAGAGGGTGAGTCTAGGCATGTGCAGTAACAATGTATGAATGTGCGTTCTGCGTATGAGCAAGAGGGTGAGTCTGGGCATGTGCAGTAACAATGTAGTAATGTGCGTTCTGCGAATGAGCAATAGGGTGAGTCTGGGCATGCGCAGTAACAATCTGGTAATGTGCGTTCTGCGAATGAGCAAGAGAGTGAGTCTGGGCATGTGCAGTAACAATCTTGTAATGTGCGTTCTGCGAATGAGCAAGTGGGTGAGTCTGGGCATGAGCAGTAACAATCTGGTAATGTGCGTTCTGCGAATGAGCAATTGGGTGAGTCTGGGCATGTGCAGTAACAATGTAGTAATGTGCGTTCTGCGAATGAGCAAGCGGGTGAGTCTGGGCATGTGCAGTAATAATCTGGTAATGTGCGTTCTGCGAATGAGCAAGTGGGTGAGTCTGGGCATGTGCAGTAACAATCTAGTAATGTGCGTTCTGCGAATGAGCAAGTGGGTGAGTCTGGGCATGCGCAGTAGCAATCTGGTAATGTGCATTCTGCGAATGAGCAAGAGGGTGAGTCTGAGCATGCGCAGTAACAATCTGGTAATGTGCGTTCTGCGAATGAGCAAGTGGGTGAGTCTGGGCATGCGCAGTAACAATCTGGTAATGTGCGTTCTGCGAATGAGCAATAGGGTGAGTCTGGGCATGCTCAGTAACAATCTGGTAATGTGCGTTCTGCGAATGAGCAATAGGGTGAGTCTGGGCATGCGCAGTAACAATCTGGTAATGTGCGTTCTGCGAATGAGCAATAGGGTGAGTCTGGGCATGAGCAGTAACAATCTGGTAATGTGCGTTCTGCGAATGAGCAAGAGGGTGAGCCTGGGCATGTGCAGTAACAATCTGGTAATGTGCGTTCTGCGAATGAGCAATAGGCTGAGTCTGGGCATGTGCAGTAACAATCTGGTAATGTGCGTTCTGCGAATGAGCAAGAGGGTGAGTCTGGGCATGTGCAGTAACAATCTGGTAATGTGCGTTCTGCGAATGAGCAAGAGAGTGAGTCTGGGCATGTGCAGTAACAATCTGGTAATGTGCGTTCTGCGAATGAGCAAGTGGGTGAGTCTGGGCATGTGCAGTAACAATCTAGTAATATGCATTCTGCGAATGAGCAAGAGGGTGAGTCTGGGCATGCGCAGTAACAATCTGGTAATGTGCGTTCTGCGAATGAGCAATAGGGTGAGTCTGGGCATGTGCAGTAACAATCTAGTAATGTGCGTTCTGCGAATGAGCAAGAGGGTGAGTCTGGGCATGTGCAATAACAATCTGGTAATGTGCGTTCTGCGAATGAGCAATATGGTGAGTCTGGGCATGCGCAGTAACAATCTGGTAATGTGCGTTCTGCGAATGAGCAAGAGGGTGAGTCTGGGCATGTGCAGTAACAATCTGCTAATGTGCGTTCTGGGAATGAGTAAGATGGTGAGTCTGGGCATGTGCAGTAACAATCTGGTAATGTGCATTCTGCGAATGAGCAATATGGTGAGTCTGGGCATGTGCAGTAACAATGTAGTAATGTGCTTTCTGCGAATGAGCAATAGGGTGAGTCTGGCCATGTGCAGTAACAATGTAGTAATGTGCGTTCTGCGAATGAGCAAGATGGTGAGTCTGGGCAGGCGCAGTAACAATGTAGTAATGTGCGTTCTGCTAATGAGCATTAGGGTGAGTCTGGGCATGCGCAGTAACAATCTGGTAATGTGTGTTCTGCGAATGAGCAATAGGGTGAGTATGGGCATGCGCAGTAACAATCTGGTAATGTGCGTTCTGCGAATGAGCAAGAGGGTGAGTCTGGGCATGTGCAGTAACAATCTGGTAATGTGCGTTCTGCGAATAAGCAAGAGGGTGAGTCTGGGCATGTGCAGTAACAATGTAGTAATATGCGTTCTGCGAATGAGCAATAGGGTGAGTCTGGGCATGCGCAGTAACAATCTGGTAATATGCGTTCTGCGAATGTGCAAGAGAGTGAGTCTATGCATGTGCAGTAACAATCTGGTAATGTGCGTTCTGCGAATGAGCAAGTGGGTGAGTCTGGGCATGTGCAGTAATAATCAAGTAATGTGCGTTCTGCGAATGAGCAAGATGGTGAGTCTGGGCATGCACAGTAACAATCTGGTAATGTGCGTTCTGCGTATGAGCAAGATGGTGAGTCTGGGCATGCGCAGTAATAATCTGGTAATGTGCGTTCTGCGAATGAGCAATTGGGTGAGTCTGGGCATGCACAGTAACAATCTGGTAATGTGCGTTCTGCGAATGAGCAATAGGGTGAATCTGGGCATGCGCAGTAACAATCTGGTAATGTGCGTTCTGCGAATGAGCAATTGGGTGAGTCTGGGCATGCGCAGTAACAATCTGGTAATGTGCGTTCTGCGAATGAACAAGAGGGTGAGTCTGGGCATGCGCAGTAACAATCTGGTAATGTGCGTTCTGCGAATGAGCAAGATGGTGAGTCTGGGCATGCGCAGTAACAATCTGGTAATGTGTGTTCTGCGAATGAGCAAGAGGGTGAGTCTGGGCATGCGCAGTAACAATCTGGTAATGTGCGTTCTGCGAATGAGCAAGATGATGAGTCTGGGCATGCGCAGTAACAATCTGGTAATGTGCGTTCTGCGAATGAGCAAGATGGTGACTCTGGGCATGCGCAGTAACAATCTGGTAATGTGTGTTCTGCGAATGAGCAAGAGGGTGAGTCTGGGCATGCGCAGTAACAATGTAGTAATGTGCGTTCTGCGAATGAGCAATATGGTGAGTCTGGGCATGCGCAGTAACAATCTGGTAATGTGCGTTCAGCGAATGAGCAAGATGGTGAGTCTGGGCATGCGCAGTAGCAATCTAGTAATGTGTGTTCTGCGAATGAGCAAGAGGGTGAGTCTGGGCATGTGCAGTAACAATGTAGTAATTTGCGTTCTGGGAATGAGCAATATGGTGAGTCTGGGCATGCGCAGTAACAATCTGGTAATGTGCGTTCTGCGAATGAGCAATAGGGTGAATCTGGGCATGCGCAGTAACAATCTGGTAATGTGCGTTCTGCGAATGAGCAATTGGGTGAGTCTGGGCATGCGCAGTAACAATCTGGTAATGTGCGTTCTGCGAATGAACAAGAGGGTGAGTCTGGGCATGCGCAGTAACAATCTGGTAATGTGCGTTCTGCGAATGAGCAATAGGGTGAGTCTGGGCATGTGCAGTAACAATCTAGTAATGTGCGTTCTGCGAATGAGCAAGAGGGTGAGTCTGGGCATGTGCAATAACAATCTGGTAATGTGCGTTCTGCGAATGAGCAATATGGTGAGTCTGGGCATGCGCAGTAACAATCTGGTAATGTGCGTTCTGCGAATGAGCAAGAGGGTGAGTCTGGGCATGTGCAGTAACAATCTGGTAATGTGCGTTCTGGGAATGAGTAAGATGGTGAGTCTGGGCATGCGCAGTAACAATCTGGTAATGTGCATTCTGCGAATGAGCAATATGGTGAGTCTGGGCATGTGCAGTAACAATGTAGTAATGTGCTTTCTGCGAATGAGCAATAGGGTGAGTCTGGCCATGTGCAGTAACAATGTAGTAATGTGCGTTCTGCGAATGAGCAAGATGGTGAGTCTGGGCAGGCGCAGTAACAATGTAGTAATGTGCGTTCTGCTAATGAGCATTAGGGTGAGTCTGGGCATGCGCAGTAACAATCTGGTAATGTGTGTTCTGCGAATGAGCAATAGGGTGAGTCTGGGCATGCGCAGTAACAATCTGGTAATGTGCGTTCTGCGAATGAGCAAGAGGGTGAGTCTGGGCATGTGCAGTAACAATCTGGTAATGTGCGTTCTGCGAATAAGCAAGAGGGTGAGTCTGGGCATGTGCAGTAACAATGTAGTAATATGCGTTCTGCGAATGAGCAATAGGGTGAGTCTGGGCATGCGCAGTAACAATCTGGTAATATGCGTTCTGCGAATGAGCAAGAGAGTGAGTCTATGCATGTGGAGTAACAATCTGGTAATGTGCGTTCTGCGAATGAGCAAGTGGGTGAGTCTGGGCATGTGCAGTAATAATCAAGTAATGTGCGTTCTGCGAATGAGCAAGAGGGTGAGTCTGGGCATGCACAGTAACAATCTGGTAATGTGCGTTCTGCGAATGAGCAAGTGGGTGAGTCTGGGCATGTGCAGAAACAATGTAGTAATGTGCGTTCTGCGAATGAGCAAGATGGTGAGTCTGGGCATGCACAGTAACAATCTGGTAATGAGCGTTCTGCGTATGAGCAATTGGGTGAGTCTGGGCATGTGCAGAAACAATGTAGTAATGTGCGTTCTGCGAATGAGCAAGATGGTGAGTCTGGGCATGCGCAGTAATAATCTGGTAATGTGCGTTCTGCGAATGAGCAATTGGGTGAGTCTGGGCATGCACAGTAACAATCTGGTAATGTGCGTTCTGCGAATGAGCAATAGGGTGAATCTGGGCATGCGCAGTAACAATCTGGTAATGTGCGTTCTGCGAATGAGCAATTGGGTGAGTCTGGGCATGCGCAGTAACAATCTGGTAATGTGCGTTCTGCGAATGAACAAGAGGGTGAGTCTGGGCATGCGCAGTAACAATCTGGTAATGTGCGTTCTGCGAATGAGCAAGATGGTGAGTCTGGGCATGCGCAGTAACAATCTGGTAATGTGTGTTCTGCGAATGAGCAAGAGGGTGAGTCTGGGCATGCGCAGTAACAATCTGGTAATGTGCGTTCTGCGAATGAGCAAGATGATGAGTCTGGGCATGCGCAGTAACAATCTGGTAATGTGCGTTCTGCGAATGAGCAAGATGGTGACTCTGGGCATGCGCAGTAACAATCTGGTAATGTGTGTTCTGCGAATGAGCAAGAGGGTGAGTCTGGGCATGCGCAGTAACAATGTAGTAATGTGCGTTCTGCGAATGAGCAATATGGTGAGTCTGGGCATGCGCAGTAACAATCTGGTAATGTGCGTTCAGCGAATGAGCAAGATGGTGAGTCTGGGCATGCGCAGTAGCAATCTAGTAATGTGTGTTCTGCGAATGAGCAAGAGGGTGAGTCTGGGCATGTGCAGTAACAATGTAGTAATTTGCGTTCTGGGAATGAGCAATATGGTGAGTCTGGGCATGCGCAGTAACAATCTGGTAATGTGCGTTCTGCGAATGAGCAAGAGGGTGAGTCTGGGCATGCGCAGTAACAATCTGGTAATGTGCGTTCCGCGAATGAGCAAGAGGGTGAGTCTGGGCATGCGCAGTAACAATGTAGTAATGTGCGTTCTGCGAAAGAGCAAGATGGTGAGTCTGGCCATGCGCAGTAACAATCTGGTAATGTGCGTTCTGCGAATGAGCAAGAGGGTGAGTCTGGGCATGTGCAATAACAATCTGGTAATGTGCGTTCTGCGAATAAGCAAGAGGGTGAGTCTGGGCATGTGCAGTAACAATCTGGTAATATGCGTTCTGCAAATGAGCAAGAGAGTGAGTCTGGGCATGTACAGTAACAATCTGGTAATGTGCGTTCTGCGAATGAGCAAGTGGGTGAGTCTGGGCATGTGCAGTAACAATCAAGTAATGTGCGTTCTGCGAATGAGCAAGAGGGTGAGTCTGGGCATGCACAGTAACAATCTGGTAATGTGCGTTCTGCGAATGAGCAAGTGGGTGAGTCTGGGCATGTGCAGTAACAATGTAGTAATGTGCGTTCTGCGAATGAGCAAGATGGTGAGTCTGGGCATGCACAGTAACAATCTGGTAATGTGCGTTCTGCGTATGAGCAAGATGGTGAGTCTGGGCATGCGCAGTAACAATCTGGTAATGTGTGTTCTGCGAATGAGCAAGATAGTGAGTCTGGGCATGCGCAGTAACAATCTGATAATGTGCGTTCTGCGAATGAGCAAGAGGGTGAGTCTGGGCATGCGCAGTAACAATCTGGTAATGTGCGTTCTGCGAATGAGCAAGAGGGTGAGTCTGGGCATGCACAGTAACAATCTGGTAATGTGCGTTCTGCGAATGTGCAATAGGGTGAGTCTGGGCATGAGCAGTAACAATCTGGTAATGTGCGTTCTGCGAATGAGCAAGTGGGTGAGCCTGGGCATGTGCAGTAACAATCTGGTAATGTGCGTTCTGCGAATGAGCAAGAGGGTGAGTCTGGGCATGTGCAGTAATAATCTGGTAATGTGCGTTCTGCGAATGAGCAAGAGGGTGAGTCTGGGCATGTGCAGTAACAATGTAGTAATATGCGTTCTGCGAATGAGCAATAGGGTGAGTCTGGGCATGCGCAGTAACAATCTGGTAATATGCGTTCTGCGAATGAGCAAGAGAGTGAGTCTATGCATGTGGAGTAACAATCTGGTAATGTGCGTTCTGCGAATGAGCAAGTGGGTGAGTCTGGGCATGTGCAGTAATAATCAAGTAATGTGCGTTCTGCGAATGAGCAAGAGGGTGAGTCTGGGCATGCACAGTAACAATCTGGTAATGTGCGTTCTGCGAATGAGCAAGTGGGTGAGTCTGGGCATGTGCAGAAACAATGTAGTAATGTGCGTTCTGCGAATGAGCAAGATGGTGAGTCTGGGCATGCACAGTAACAATCTGGTAATGTGCGTTCTGCGAATGAGCAAGAGGGTGAGTCTGGGCATGTGCAGTAACAATCTGGTAATGTGCGTTCTGCGAATAAGCAAGAGGGTGAGTCTGGGCATGTGCAGTAACAATGTAGTAATATGCGTTCTGCGAATGAGCAATAGGGTGAGTCTGCGCATGCGCAGTAACAATCTGGTAATATGCGTTCTGCGAATGAGCAAGAGAGTGAGTCTATGCATGTGGAGTAACAATCTGGTAATGTGCGTTCTGCGAATGAGCAAGTGGGTGAGTCTGGGCATGTGCAGTAATAATCAAGTAATGTGCGTTCTGCGAATGAGCAAGAGGGTGAGTCTGGGCATGCACAGTAACAATCTGGTAATGTGCGTTCTGCGAATGAGCAAGTGGGTGAGTCTGGGCATGTGCAGAAACAATGTAGTAATGTGCGTTCTGCGAATGAGCAAGATGGTGAGTCTGGGCATGCACAGTAACAATCTGGTAATGAGCGTTCTGCGTATGAGCAAGATGGTGAGTCTGGGCATGCGCAGTAATAATCTGGTAATGTGCGTTCTGCGAATGAGCAATTGGGTGAGTCTGGGCATGCACAGTAACAATCTGGTAATGTGCGTTCTGCGAATGAGCAATAGGGTGAATCTGGGCATGCGCAGTAACAATCTGGTAATGTGCGTTCTGCGAATGAGCAATTGGGTGAGTCTGGGCATGCGCAGTAACAATCTGGTAATGTGCGTTCTGCGAATGAACAAGAGGGTGAGTCTGGGCATGCGCAGTAACAATCTGGTAATGTGCGTTCTGCGAATGAGCAAGATGGTGAGTCTGGGCATGCGCAGTAACAATCTGGTAATGTGTGTTCTGCGAATGAGCAAGAGGGTGAGTCTGGGCATGCGCAGTAACAATCTGGTAATGTTCGTTCTGCGAATGAGCAAGATGATGAGTCTGGGCATGCGCAGTAACAATCTGGTAATGTGCGTTCTGCGAATGAGCAAGATGGTGACTCTGGGCATGCGCAGTAACAATCTGGTAATGTGTGTTCTGCGAATGAGCAAGAGGGTGAGTCTGGGCATGCGCAGTAACAATGTAGTAATGTGCGTTCTGCGAATGAGCAATATGGTGAGTCTGGGCATGCGCAGTAACAATCTGGTAATGTGCGTTCAGCGAATGAGCAAGATGGTGAGTCTGGGCATGCGCAGTAGCAATCTAGTAATGTGTGTTCTGCGAATGAGCAAGAGGGTGAGTCTGGGCATGTGCAGTAACAATGTAGTAATTTGCGTTCTGGGAATGAGCAATATGGTGAGTCTGGGCATGCGCAGTAACAATCTGGTAATGTGCGTTCTGCGAATGAGCAAGAGGGTGAGTCTGGGCATGCGCAGTAACAATCTGGTAATGTGCGTTCTGCGAATGAGCAAGAGGGTGAGTCTGGGCATGCGCAGTAACAATGTAGTAATGTGCGTTCTGCGAAAGAGCAAGATGGTGAGTCTGGCCATGCGCAGTAACAATCTGTTAATGTGCGTTCTGCGAATGAGCAAGAGGGTGAGTCTGGGCATGTGCAGTAACAATCTGGTAATGTGCGTTCTGCGAATAAGCAAGAGGGTGAGTCTGGGCATGTGCAGTAACAATCTGGTAATATGCGTTCTGCAAATGAGCAAGAGAGTGAGTCTGGGCATGTACAGTAACAATCTGGTAATGTGCGTTCTGCGAATGAGCAAGTGGGTGAGTCTGGGCATGTGCAGTAACAATCAAGTAATGTGCGTTCTGCGAATGAGCAAGAGGGTGAGTCTGGGCATGCACAGTAACAATCTGGTAATGTGCGTTCTGCGAATGAGCAAGTGGGTGAGTCTGGGCATGTGCAGTAACAATGTAGTAATGTGCGTTCTGCGAATGAGCAAGATGGTGAGTCTGGGCATGCACAGTAACAATCTGGTAATGTGCGTTCTGCGTATGAGCAAGATGGTGAGTCTGGGCATGCGCAGTAACAATCTGGTAATGTGTGTTCTGCGAATGAGCAAGATAGTGAGTCTGGGCATGCGCAGTAACAATCTGATAATGTGCGTTCTGCGAATGAGCAAGAGGGTGAGTCTGGGCATGCGCAGTAACAATCTGGTAATGTGCGTTCTGCGAATGAGCAAGAGGGTGAGTCTGGGCATGCACAGTAACAATCTGGTAATGTGCGTTCTGCGAATGTGCAATAGGGTGAGTCTGGGCATGAGCAGTAACAATCTGGTAATGTGCGTTCTGCGAATGAGCAAGTGGGTGAGCCTGGGCATGTGCAGTAACAATCTGGTAATGTTCGTTCTGCGAATGAGCAAGAGGGTGAGTCTGGGCATGTGCAGTAATAATCTGGTAATGTGCGTTCTGCGAATGAGCAAGAGGGTGAGTCTGGGCATGTGCAGTAACAATGTAGTAATATGCGTTCTGCGAATGAGCAATAGGGTGAGTCTGGGCATGCGCAGTAACAATCTGGTAATATGCGTTCTGCGAATGAGCAAGAGAGTGAGTCTATGCATGTGGAGTAACAATCTGGTAATGTGCGTTCTGCGAATGAGCAAGTGGGTGAGTCTGGGCATGTGCAGTAATAATCAAGTAATGTGCGTTCTGCGAATGAGCAAGAGGGTGAGTCTGGGCATGCACAGTAACAATCTGGTAATGTGCGTTCTGCGAATGAGCAAGTGGGTGAGTCTGGGCATGTGCAGAAACAATGTAGTAATGTGCGTTCTGCGAATGAGCAAGATGGTGAGTCTGGGCATGCACAGTAACAATCTGGTAATGTGCGTTCTGCGTATGAGCAAGATGGTGAGTCTGGGCATGCGCAGTAATAATCTGGTAATGTGCGTTCTGCGAATGAGCAATTGGGTGAGTCTGGGCATGCACAGTAACAATCTGGTAATGTGCGTTCTGCGAATGAGCAATAGGGTGAATCTGGGCATGCGCAGTAACAATCTGGTAATGTGCGTTCTGCGAATGAGCAATTGGGTGAGTCTGGGCATGCGCAGTAACAATCTGGTAATGTGCGTTCTGCGAATGAACAAGAGGGTGAGTCTGGGCATGCGCAGTAACAATCTGGTAATGTGCGTTCTGCGAATGAGCAAGATGGTGAGTCTGGGCATGCGCAGTAACAATCTGGTAATGTGTGTTCTGCGAATGAGCAAGATGGTGAGTCTGGGCATGCGCAGTAACAATCTGGTAATGTGCGTTCTGCGAATGAGCAAGATGATGAGTCTGGGCATGCGCAGTAACAATCTGGTAATGTGCGTTCTGCGAATGAGCAAGATGGTGACTCTGGGCATGCGCAGTAACAATCTGGTAATGTGTGTTCTGCGAATGAGCAAGAGGGTGAGTCTGGGCATGCGCAGTAACAATCTGGTAATGTGCGTTCTGCGAATGAACAAGAGGGTGAGTCTGGGCATGCGCAGTAACAATCTGGTAATGTGCGTTCTGCGAATGAGCAAGATGGTGAGTCTGGGCATGCGCAGTAACAATCTGGTAATGTGTGTTCTGCGAATGAGCAAGATGGTGAGTCTGGGCATGCGCAGTAACAATCTGGTAATGTGCGTTCTGCGAATGAGCAAGATGATGAGTCTGGGCATGCGCAGTAACAATCTGGTAATGTGCGTTCTGCGAATGAGCAAGATGGTGACTCTGGGCATGCGCAGTAACAATCTGGTAATGTGTGTTCTGCGAATGAGCAAGAGGGTGAGTCTGGGCATGCGCAGTAACAATGTAGTAATGTGCGTTCTGCGAATGAGCAATATGGTGAGTCTGGGCATGCGCAGTAACAATCTGGTAATGTGCGTTCAGCGAATGAGCAAGATGGTGAGTCTGGGCATGCGCAGTAGCAATCTAGTAATGTGTGTTCTGCGAATGAGCAAGAGGGTGAGTCTGGGCATGTGCAGTAACAATGTAGTAATTTGCGTTCTGGGAATGAGCAATATGGTGAGTCTGGGCATGCGCAGTAACAATCTGGTAATGTGCGTTCTGCGAATGAGCAAGAGGGTGAGTCTGGGCATGCGCAGTAACAATCTGGTAATGTGCGTTCTGCGAATGAGCAAGAGGGTGAGTCTGGGCATGCGCAGTAACAATGTAGTAATGTGCGTTCTGCGAAAGAGCAAGATGGTGAGTCTGGCCATGCGCAGTAACAATCTGGTAATGTGCGTTCTGCGAATGAGCAAGAGGGTGAGTCTGGGCATGTGCAGTAACAATCTGGTAATGTGCGTTCTGCGAATAAGCAAGAGGGTGAGTCTGGGCATGTGCAGTAACAATCTGGTAATATGCGTTCTGCAAATGAGCAAGAGAGTGAGTCTGGGCATGTACAGTAACAATCTGGTAATGTGCGTTCTGCGAATGAGCAAGTGGGTGAGTCTGGGCATGTGCAGTAACAATCAAGTAATGTGCGTTCTGCGAATGAGCAAGAGGGTGAGTCTGGGCATGCACAGTAACAATCTGGTAATGTGCGTTCTGCGAATGAGCAAGTGGGTGAGTCTGGGCATGTGCAGTAACAATGTAGTAATGTGCGTTCTGCGAATGAGCAAGATGGTGAGTCTGGGCATGCACAGTAACAATCTGGTAATGTGCGTTCTGCGTATGAGCAAGATGGTGAGTCTGGGCATGCGCAGTAACAATCTGGTAATGTGTGTTCTGCGAATGAGCAAGATAGTGAGTCTGGGCATGCGCAGTAACAATCTGATAATGTGCGTTCTGCGAATGAGCAAGAGGGTGAGTCTGGGCATGCGCAGTAACAATCTGGTAATGTGCGTTCTGCGAATGAGCAAGAGGGTGAGTCTGGGCATGCACAGTAACAATCTGGTAATGTGCGTTCTGCGAATGTGCAATAGGGTGAGTCTGGGCATGAGCAGTAACAATCTGGTAATGTGCGTTCTGCGAATGAGCAAGTGGGTGAGCCTGGGCATGTGCAGTAACAATCTGGTAATGTGCGTTCTGCGAATGAGCAAGAGGGTGAGTCTGGGCATGTGCAGTAATAATCTGGTAATGTGCGTTCTGCGAATGAGCAAGTGGGTGACTCTGGGCATGTGCATTAACAATCTAGTAATGTGCGTTCTGCGAATGAGCAAAAGGGTGAGTATGGGCATGCGCAGTAACAATCTGGTAATGTGCGTTCTGCGAATGAGCAAGTGGGTGAGTCAGGGCATGTGCAGTAACAATCTGGTAATGTGCGTTCTGCGAATGAGCAAGAGGGTGTGTTTGGGCATGCGCAGTAACAATCTGGTAATGTGCGTTCTGCGAATGAGCAAGTGGGTGAGTCTGGGCATGTGCAGTAACAATCTGGTAATGTGCGTTCTGCGAATGAGCAATAGGGTGAGTCTGGGCATGTGCAGTAACAATCTGGTAATGTGCGTTCTGCGAATGAGCAATAGGGTGAGTCTGGGCATGCGCAGTAACAATCTGGTAATGTGCGTTCTGCGAATGAGCAATATGGTGAGTCTGGGCATGAGCAGTAACAATCTGGTAATGTGCGTTCTGCAAATGAGCAAGAGGGTGAGCCTGGGCATGTGCAGTAACAATCTGGTAATGTGCGTTCTGCGAATGAGCAATAGGGTGAGTCTGGGCATGTGCAGTAACAATCTAGTAATGTGCGTTCTGCGAATGAGCAAGAGGGTGAGTCTGGGCATGTGCAGTAACAATGTAGTAATGTGCGTTCTGCGAATGAGCAAGAGGGTGAGTCTAGGCATGTGCAGTAACAATGTATGAATGTGCGTTCTGCGTATGAGCAAGATGGTGAGTCTGGGCATGTGCAGTAACAATCTGGTAATGTGCGTTCTGCGAATGAGCAAGATGGTGACTCTGGGCATGCGCAGTAACAATCTGGTAATGTGTGTTCTGCGAATGAGCAAGAGGGTGAGTCTGGGCATGCGCAGTAACAATGTAGTAATGTGCGTTCTGCGAATGAGCAATATGGTGAGTCTGGGCATGCGCAGTAACAATCTGGTAATGTGCGTTCAGCGAATGAGCAAGATGGTGAGTCTGGGCATGCGCAGTAGCAATCTAGTAATGTGTGTTCTGCGAATGAGCAAGAGGGTGAGTCTGGACATGTGCAGTAACAATGTAGTAATTTGCGTTCTGGGAATGAGCAATATGGTGAGTCTGGGCATGCGCAGTAACAATCTGGTAATGTGCGTTCTGCGAATGAGCAAGAGGGTGAGTCTGGGCATGCGCAGTAACAATCTGGTAATGTGCGTTCTGCGAATGAGCAAGAGGGTGAGTCTGGGCATGCGCAGTAACAATGTAGTAATGTGCGTTCTGCGAAAGAGCAAGATGGTGAGTCTGGCCATGCGCAGTAACAATCTGGTAATGTGCGTTCTGCGAATGAGCAAGAGGGTGAGTCTGGGCATGTGCAGTAACAATCTGGTAATGTGCGTTCTGCGAATAAGCAAGAGGGTGAGTCTGGGCATGTGCAGTAACAATCTGGTAATATGCGTTCTGCAAATGAGCAAGAGAGTGAGTCTGGGCATGTACAGTAACAATCTGGTAATGTGCGTTCTGCGAATGAGCAAGTGGGTGAGTCTGGGCATGTGCAGTAACAATCAAGTAATGTGCGTTCTGCGAATGAGCAAGAGGGTGAGTCTGGGCATGCACAGTAACAATCTGGTAATGTGCTTTCTGCGAATGAGCAAGTGGGTGAGTCTGGGCATGTGCAGTAACAATGTAGTAATGTGCGTTCTGCGAATGAGCAAGATGGTGAGTTTGGGCATGCACAGTAACAATCTGGTAATGTGCGTTCTGCGTATGAGCAAGATGGTGAGTCTGGGCATGCGCAGTAACAATCTGGTAATGTGTGTTCTGCGAATGAGCAAGATAGTGAGTCTGGGCATGCGCAGTAACAATCTGATAATGTGCGTTCTGCGAATGAGCAAGAGGGTGAGTCTGGGCATGCGCAGTAACAATCTGGTAATGTGCGTTCTGCGAATGAGCAAGAGGGTGAGTCTGGGCATGCACAGTAACAATCTGGTAATGTGCGTTCTGCGAATGTGCAATAGGGTGAGTCTGGGCATGAGCAGTAACAATCTGGTAATGTGCGTTCTGCGAATGAGCAAGTGGGTGAGCCTGGGCATGTGCAGTAACAATCTGGTAATGTGCGTTCTGCGAATGAGCAAGAGGGTGAGTCTGGGCATGTGCAGTAATAATCTGGTAATGTGCGTTCTGCGAATGAGCAAGTGGGTGACTCTGGGCATGTGCATTAACAATCTAGTAATGTGCGTTCTGCGAATGAGCAAAAGGGTGAGTATGGGCATGCGCAGTAACAATCTGGTAATGTGCGTTCTGCGAATGAGCAAGTGGGTGAGTCAGGGCATGTGCAGTAACAATCTGGTAATGTGCGTTCTGCGAATGAGCAAGAGGGTGTGTTTGGGCATGCGCAGTAACAATCTGGTAATGTGCGTTCTGCGAATGAGCAAGTGGGTGAGTCTGGGCATGTGCAGTAACAATCTGGTAATGTGCGTTCTGCGAATGAGCAATAGGGTGAGTCTGGGCATGTGCAGTAACAATCTGGTAATGTGCGTTCTGCGAATGAGCAATAGGGTGAGTCTGGGCATGCGCAGTAACAATCTGGTAATGTGCGTTCTGCGAATGAGCAATATGGTGAGTCTGGGCATGAGCAGTAACAATCTGGTAATGTGCGTTCTGCAAATGAGCAAGAGGGTGAGCCTGGGCATGTGCAGTAACAATCTGGTAATGTGCGTTCTGCGAATGAGCAATAGGGTGAGTCTGGGCATGTGCAGTAACAATCTAGTAATGTGCGTTCTGCGAATGAGCAAGAGGGTGAGTCTGGGCATGTGCAGTAACAATGTAGTAATGTGCGTTCTGCGAATGAGCAAGAGCGTGAGTCTAGGCATGTGCAGTAACAATGTATGAATGTGCGTTCTGCGTATGAGCAAGATGGTGAGTCTGGGCATGTGCAGTAACAATCTGGTAATGTGCGTTCTGCGAATGAGCAATATGGTGAGTCTGGGCATGCGCAGTAACCATCTGGTAATGTGCGTTTTGCGAAAGAGCAAGAGGGTGAGTCTGGGCATGTGCAGTAACAATCTGGTAATGTGCGTTCTGGGAATGAGTAAGATGGTGAGTCTGGGCATGCGCAGTAACAATCTGGTAATGTGCGTTCTGCGAATGAGCAAGAGGGTGAGTCTGGGCATGTGCAGTAACAATGTAGTAATGTGCGTTCTGCGAATGAGCAATAGGGTGAGTCTGGGCATGCGCTGTAACAATCTGGTAATGTGCGTTCTGCGAATGAGCAAGAGAGAGAGTCTGGGCATGTGCAGTAACAATCTGGTAATGTGCGTTCTGCGAATGAGCAAGTGGGTGAGTCTGGGCATGAGCAGTAACAATCTGGTAATTGTGTGCGTTCTGCGAATGAGCAAGTGGGTGAGCCTGGGCATGTGCAGTAACAATCTGGTAATGTGCGTTCTGCGAATGAGCAATAGGGTGAGTCTGGGCATGTGCAGTAACAATCTAGTAATGTGCGTTCTGCGAATGAGCAAGAGGGTGAGTCTGGGCATGTGCAGTAATAATCTGGTAATGTGCGTTCTGCGAATGAGCAAGTGGGTGAGTCTGGGCATGTGCAGTAACAATCTAGTAATGTGCGTTCTGCGAATGAGCAAGAGGGTGAGTCTGGGCATGCGCAGTAACAATCTGGTAATGTGCATTCTGCGAATGAGCAAGTGGGTGAGTCTGGGCATGTGCAGTAACAATCTGGTAATGTGCGTTCTGCGAATGAGCAAGAGGGTGAGTCTGAGCATGCGCAGTAACAATCTGGTAATGTGCGTTCTGCGAATGAGCAAGTGGGTGAGTCTGGGCATGTGCAATAACAATCTGGTAATGTGCGTTCTGCGAATGAGCAATAGGGTGAGTCTGGGCATGTTCAGTAACAATCTGGTAATGTGCGTTCTGCGAATGAGCAAGAGGGTGAGTCTGGGCATGCGCAGTAACAATCTGGTAATGTGCGTTCTGCGAATGAGCAATAGGGTGAGTCTGGGCATGAGCAGTAACAATCTGGTAATGTGCGTTCTCCGAATGAGCAAGAGGGTGAGCCTGGGCATGTGCAGTAACAATCTGGTAATGTGCGTTCTGCGAATGAGCAATAGGGTGAGTCTGGGCATGTGCAGTAACAATCTGGTAATGTGCGTTCTGCGAATGAGCAATAGGGTGAGTCTGGGCATGTTCAGTAACAATCTGGTAATGTGCGTTCTGCGAATGAGCAAGAGGGTGAGTCTGGGCATGCGCAGTAACAATCTGGTAATGTGCGTTCTGCGAATGAGCAATAGGGTGAGTCTGGGCATGAGCAGTAACAATCTGGTAATGTGCGTTCTGCGAATGAGCAAGAGGGTGAGCCTGGGCATGTGCAGTAACAATCTGGTAATGTGCGTTCTGCGAATGAGCAATAGGGTGAGTCTGGGCATGTGCAGTAACAATCTAGTAATGTGCGTTCTGCGAATGAGCAAGAGGGTGAGTCTGGGCATGTGCAGTAACAATCTGGTAATGTGCGTTCTGCGAATGAGCAAGAGGGTGAGTCTGGGCATGTGCAGTAACAATGTAGTAATGTGCGTTCTGCGAATGAGCAAGAGGGTGAGTCTAGGCATGTGCAGTAACAATGTATGAATGTGCGTTCTGCGTATGAGCAAGAGGGTGAGTCTGGGCATGTGCAGTAACAATGTAGTAATGTGCGTTCTGCGAATGAGCAATAGGGTGAGTCTGGGCATGCGCAGTAACAATCTGGTAATGTGCGTTCTGCGAATGAGCAAGAGAGTGAGTCTGGGCATGTGCAGTAACAATCTGGTAATGTGCGTTCTGCGAATGAGCAAGTGGGTGAGTCTGGGCATGTGCAGTAACAATCTGGTAATGTGCATTCTGCGAATGAGCAAGAGGGTGAGTCTGAGCATGCGCAGTAACAATCTGGTAATGTGCGTTCTGCGAATGAGCAAGTGGGTGAGTCTGGGCATGCGCAGTAACAATCTGGTAATGTGCGTTCTGCGAATGAGCAATAGGGTGAGTCTGGGCATGTTCAGTAACAATCTGGTAATGTGCGTTCTGCGAATGAGCAATAGGGTGAGTCTGGGCATGCGCAGTAACAATCTGGTAATGTGCGTTCTGCGAATGAGCAATAGGGTGAGTCTGGGCATGAGCAGTAACAATCTGGTAATGTGCGTTCTGTGAATGAGCAAGAGGGTGAGCCTGGGCATGTGCAGTAACAATCTGGTAATGTGCGTTCTGCGAATGAGCAATAGGGTGAGTCTAGGCATGTGCAGTAACAATCTAGTCATGTGCGTTCTGCGAATGAGCAAGAGGGTGAGTCTGGGCATGTGCAGAAACAATCTGGTAATGTGCGTTCTGCGAATGAGCAAGAGGGTGAGTCTGGGCATGTGCAGTAACAATCTGGTAATGTGCGTTCTGCGAATGAGCAAGAGAGTGAGTCTGGGCATGTGCAGTAACAATCTGGTAATGTGCGTTCTGCGAATGAGCAAGTGGGTGAGTCTGGGCATGTGCAGTAACAATCTAGTAATATGCATTCTGCGAATGAGCAATAGGGTGAGTCTGGGCATGTGCAGTAACAATCTAGTAATGTGCGTTCTGCGAATGAGCAAGAGGGTGAGTCTGGGCATGTGCAGTAATAATCTGGTAATGTGCGTTCTGCGAATGAGCAAGTGGGTGTGTCTGGGCATGTGCAGTAACAATCTAGTAATGTGCGTTCTGCGAATGAGCAAGAGGGTGAGTCTGGGCATGCGCAGTAACAATCTGGTAATGTGCATTCTGCGAATGAGCAAGTGGGTGTGTCTGGGCATGTGCAGTAACAATCTGGTAATGTGCGTTCTGCGAATGAGCAAGAGGGTGAGTCTGAGCATGCGCAGTAACAATCTGGTAATGTGCGTTCTGCGAATGAGCAAGTGGGTGAGTCTGGGCATGTGCAGTAACAATCTGGTAATGTGCGTTCTGCGATTGAGCAATAGGGTGAGTCTGGGCATGTTCAGTAACAATCTGGTAATGTGCGTTCTGCGAATGAGCAATAGGGTGAGTCTGGGCATGTTCAGTAACAATCTGGTAATGTGCGTTCTGCGAATGAGCAAGAGGGTGAGTCTGGGCATGCGCAGTAACAATCTGGTAATGTGCGTTCTGCGAATGAGCAATAGGGTGAGTCTGGGCATGAGCAGTAACAATCTGGTAATGTGCGTTCTGCGAATGAGCAAGAGGGTGAGCCTGGGCATGTGCAGTAACAATCTGGTAATGTGCGTTCTGCGAATGAGCAATAGGGTGAGTCTGGGCATGTGCAGTAACAATCTAGTAATGTGCGTTCTGCGAATGAGCAAGAGGGTGAGTCTGGGCATGTGCAGTAACAATCTGGTAATGTGCGTTCTGCGAATGAGCAAGAGGGTGAGTCTGGGCATGTGCAGTAACAATGTAGTAATGTGCGTTCTGCGAATGAGCAAGAGGGTGAGTCTAGGCATGTGCAGTAACAATGTAGTAATGTCCGTTCTGCGAATGAGCAAGAGGGTGAGTCTGAGCATGCGCAGTAACAATCTGGTAATGTGCGTTCTGCGAATGAGCAAGTGGGTGAGTCTGGGCATGCGCAGTAACAATCTGGTAATGTGCGTTCTGCGAATGAGCAATAGGGTGAGTCTGGGCATGTTCAGTAACAATCTGGTAATGTGCGTTCTGCGAATGAGCAATAGGGTGAGTCTGGGCATGCGCAGTAACAATCTGGTAATGTGCGTTCTGCGAATGAGCAATAGGGTGAGTCTGGGCATGAGCAGTAACAATCTGGTAATGTGCGTTCTGCGAATGAGCAAGAGGGTGAGCCTGGGCATGTGCAGTAACAATCTGGTAATGTGCGTTCTGCGAATGAGCAATAGGGTGAGTCTGGGCATGTGCAGTAACAATCTAGTAATGTGCGTTCTGCGAATGAGCAAGAGGGTGAGTCTGGGCATGTGCAGTAACAATCTGGTAATGTGCGTTCTGCGAATGAGCAAGTGGGTGAGTCTGGGCATGTGCAGTAACAATCTAGTAATATGCATTCTGCGAATGAGCAAGAGGGTGAGCCTGGGCATGTGCAGTAACAATCTGGTAATGTGCGTTCTGCGAATGAGCAATAGGGTGAGTCTGGGCATGTGCAGTAACAATCTGGTAATGTGCGTTCTGCGAATGAGCAAGAGAGTGAGTCTGGGCATGTGCAGTAACAATCTGGTAATGTGCGTTCTGCGAATGAGCAAGTGGGTGAGTCTGGGCATGTGCAGTAACAATCTGGTAATGTGCGTTCTGCGAATGAGCAAGTGGGTGAGTCTGGGCATGTGCAGTAACAATCTGGTAATGTGCGTTCTGCGAATGAGCAATAGGGTGAGTCTGGGCATGTGCAGTAACAATCTGGTAATGTGCGTTCTGCGAATGAGCAATAGGGTGAGTCTGGGCATGCGCAGTAACAATCTGGTAATGTGCGTTCTGCGAATGAGCAATATGGTGAGTCTGGGCATGAGCAGTAACAATCTGGTAATGTGCGTTCTGCAAATGAGCAAGAGGGTGAGCCTGGGCATGTGCAGTAACAATCTGGTAATGTGCGTTCTGCGAATGAGCAATAGGGTGAGTCTGGGCATGTGCAGTAACAATCTAGTAATGTGCGTTCTGCGAATGAGCAAGAGGGTGAGTCTGGGCATGTGCAGTAACAATGTAGTAATGTGCGTTCTGCGAATGAGCAAGAGGGTGAGTCTAGGCATGTGCAGTAACAATGTATGAATGTGCGTTCTGCGTATGAGCAAGATGGTGAGTCTGGGCATGTGCAGTAACAATCTGGTAATGTGCGTTCTGCGAATGAGCAAGATGGTGACTCTGGGCATGCGCAGTAACAATCTGGTAATGTGTGTTCTGCGAATGAGCAAGAGGGTGAGTCTGGGCATGCGCAGTAACAATGTAGTAATGTGCGTTCTGCGAATGAGCAATATGGTGAGTCTGGGCATGCGCAGTAACAATCTGGTAATGTGCGTTCAGCGAATGAGCAAGATGGTGAGTCTGGGCATGCGCAGTAGCAATCTAGTAATGTGTGTTCTGCGAATGAGCAAGAGGGTGAGTCTGGGCATGTGCAGTAACAATGTAGTAATTTGCATTCTGGGAATGAGCAATATGGTGAGTCTGGGCATGCGCAGTAACAATCTGGTAATGTGCGTTCTGCGAATGAGCAATAGGGTGAGTCTGGGCATGTGCAGTAACAATCTAGTAATGTGCGTTCTGCGAATGAGCAAGAGGGTGAGTCTGGGCATGTGCAGTAATAATCTGGTAATGTGCGTTCTGCGAATGAGCAAGTGGGTGTGTCTGGGCATGTGCAGTAACAATCTAGTAATGTGCGTTCTGCGAATGAGCAAGAGGGTGAGTCTGGGCATGCGCAGTAACAATCTGGTAATGTGCATTCTGCGAATGAGCAAGTGGGTGTGTCTGGGCATGTGCAGTAACAATCTGGTAATGTGCGTTCTGCGAATGAGCAAGAGGGTGAGTCTGAGCATGCGCAGTAACAATCTGGTAATGTGCGTTCTGCGAATGAGCAAGTGGGTGAGTCTGGGCATGTGCAGTAACAATCTGGTAATGTGCGTTCTGCGATTGAGCAATAGGGTGAGTCTGGGCATGTTCAGTAACAATCTGGTAATGTGCGTTCTGCGAATGAGCAATAGGGTGAGTCTGGGCATGTTCAGTAACAATCTGGTAATGTGCGTTCTGCGAATGAGCAAGAGGGTGAGTCTGGGCATGCGCAGTAACAATCTGGTAATGTGCGTTCTGCGAATGAGCAATAGGGTGAGTCTGGGCATGAGCAGTAACAATCTGGTAATGTGCGTTCTGCGAATGAGCAAGAGGGTGAGCCTGGGCATGTGCAGTAACAATCTGGTAATGTGCGTTCTGCGAATGAGCAATAGGGTGAGTCTGGGCATGTGCAGTAACAATCTAGTAATGTGCGTTCTGCGAATGAGCAAGAGGGTGAGTCTGGGCATGTGCAGTAACAATCTGGTAATGTGCGTTCTGCGAATGAGCAAGAGGGTGAGTCTGGGCATGTGCAGTAACAATGTAGTAATGTGCGTTCTGCGAATGAGCAAGAGGGTGAGTCTAGGCATGTGCAGTAACAATGTAGTAATGTCCGTTCTGCGAATGAGCAAGAGGGTGAGTCTGAGCATGCGCAGTAACAATCTGGTAATGTGCGTTCTGCGAATGAGCAAGTGGGTGAGTCTGGGCATGCGCAGTAACAATCTGGTAATGTGCGTTCTGCGAATGAGCAATAGGGTGAGTCTGGGCATGTTCAGTAACAATCTGGTAATGTGCGTTCTGCGAATGAGCAATAGGGTGAGTCTGGGCATGCGCAGTAACAATCTGGTAATGTGCGTTCTGCGAATGAGCAATAGGGTGAGTCTGGGCATGAGCAGTAACAATCTGGTAATGTGCGTTCTGCGAATGAGCAAGAGGGTGAGCCTGGGCATGTGCAGTAACAATCTGGTAATGTGCGTTCTGCGAATGAGCAATAGGGTGAGTCTGGGCATGTGCAGTAACAATCTAGTAATGTGCGTTCTGCGAATGAGCAAGAGGGTGAGTCTGGGCATGTGCAGTAACAATCTGGTAATGTGCGTTCTGCGAATGAGCAAGTGGGTGAGTCTGGGCATGTGCAGTAACAATCTAGTAATATGCATTCTGCGAATGAGCAAGAGGGTGAGCCTGGGCATGTGCAGTAACAATCTGGTAATGTGCGTTCTGCGAATGAGCAATAGGGTGAGTCTGGGCATGTGCAGTAACAATCTGGTAATGTGCGTTCTGCGAATGAGCAAGAGAGTGAGTCTGGGCATGTGCAGTAACAATCTGGTAATGTGCGTTCTGCGAATGAGCAAGTGGGTGAGTCTGGGCATGTGCAGTAACAATCTGGTAATGTGCGTTCTGCGAATGAGCAAGTGGGTGAGTCTGGGCATGTGCAGTAACAATCTGGTAATGTGCGTTCTGCGAATGAGCAATAGGGTGAGTCTGGGCATGTGCAGTAACAATCTGGTAATGTGCGTTCTGCGAATGAGCAATAGGGTGAGTCTGGGCATGCGCAGTAACAATCTGGTAATGTGCGTTCTGCGAATGAGCAATATGGTGAGTCTGGGCATGAGCAGTAACAATCTGGTAATGTGCGTTCTGCAAATGAGCAAGAGGGTGAGCCTGGGCATGTGCAGTAACAATCTGGTAATGTGCGTTCTGCGAATGAGCAATAGGGTGAGTCTGGGCATGTGCAGTAACAATCTAGTAATGTGCGTTCTGCGAATGAGCAAGAGGGTGAGTCTGGGCATGTGCAGTAACAATGTAGTAATGTGCGTTCTGCGAATGAGCAAGAGGGTGAGTCTAGGCATGTGCAGTAACAATGTATGAATGTGCGTTCTGCGTATGAGCAAGATGGTGAGTCTGGGCATGTGCAGTAACAATCTGGTAATGTGCGTTCTGCGAATGAGCAAGATGGTGACTCTGGGCATGCGCAGTAACAATCTGGTAATGTGTGTTCTGCGAATGAGCAAGAGGGTGAGTCTGGGCATGCGCAGTAACAATGTAGTAATGTGCGTTCTGCGAATGAGCAATATGGTGAGTCTGGGCATGCGCAGTAACAATCTGGTAATGTGCGTTCAGCGAATGAGCAAGATGGTGAGTCTGGGCATGCGCAGTAGCAATCTAGTAATGTGTGTTCTGCGAATGAGCAAGAGGGTGAGTCTGGGCATGTGCAGTAACAATGTAGTAATTTGCGTTCTGGGAATGAGCAATATGGTGAGTCTGGGCATGCGCAGTAACAATCTGGTAATGTGCGTTCTGCGAATGAGCAATAGGGTGAGTCTGGGCATGTGCAGTAACAATCTAGTAATGTGCGTTCTGCGAATGAGCAAGAGGGTGAGTCTGGGCATGTGCAGTAATAATCTGGTAATGTGCGTTCTGCGAATGAGCAAGTGGGTGAGTCTGGGCATGTGCAGTAACAATCTAGTAATGTGCGTTCTGCGAATGAGCAAGAGGGTGAGTCTGGGCATGCGCAGTAACAATCTGGTAATGTGCATTCTGCGAATGAGCAAGTGGGTGAGTCTGGGCATGTGCAGTAACAATCTGGTAATGTGCGTTCTGCGAATGAGCAAGAGGGTGAGTCTGAGCATGCGCAGTAACAATCTGGTAATGTGCGTTCTGCGAATGAGCAAGTGGGTGAGTCTGGGCATGTGCAATAACAATCTGGTAATGTGCGTTCTGCGAATGAGCAATAGGGTGAGTCTGGGCATGAGCAGTAACAATCTGGTAATGTGCGTTCTCCGAATGAGCAAGAGGGTGAGCCTGGGCATGTGCAGTAACAATCTGGTAATGTGCGTTCTGCGAATGAGCAATAGGGTGAGTCTGGGCATGTGCAGTAACAATCTGGTAATGTGCGTTCTGCGAATGAGCAATAGGGTGAGTCTGGGCATGTTCAGTAACAATCTGGTAATGTGCGTTCTGCGAATGAGCAAGAGGGTGAGTCTGGGCATGCGCAGTAACAATCTGGTAATGTGCGTTCTGCGAATGAGCAATAGGGTGAGTCTGGGCATGAGCAGTAACAATCTGGTAATGTGCGTTCTGCGAATGAGCAAGAGGGTGAGCCTGGGCATGTGCAGTAACAATCTGGTAATGTGCGTTCTGCGAATGAGCAATAGGGTGAGTCTGAGCATGCGCAGTAACAATCTGGTAATGTGCGTTCTGCGAATGAGCAAGTGGGTGAGTCTGGGCATGTGCAATAACAATCTGGTAATGTGCGTTCTGCGAATGAGCAATAGGGTGAGTCTGGGCATGAGCAGTAACAATCTGGTAATGTGCGTTCTCCGAATGAGCAAGAGGGTGAGCCTGGGCATGTGCAGTAACAATCTGGTAATGTGCGTTCTGCGAATGAGCAATAGGGTGAGTCTGGGCATGTGCAGTAACAATCTGGTAATGTGCGTTCTGCGAATGAGCAATAGGGTGAGTCTGGGCATGTTCAGTAACAATCTGGTAATGTGCGTTCTGCGAATGAGCAAGAGGGTGAGTCTGGGCATGCGCAGTAACAATCTGGTAATGTGCGTTCTGCGAATGAGTAATAGGGTGAGTCTGGGCATGAGCAGTAACAATCTGGTAATGTGCGTTCTGCGAATGAGCAAGAGGGTGAGCCTGGGCATGTGCAGTAACAATCTGGTAATGTGCGTTCTGCGAATGAGCAATAGGGTGAGTCTGGGCATGTGCAGTAACAATCTAGTAATGTGCGTTCTGCGAATGAGCAAGAGGGTGAGTCTGGGCATGTGCAGTAACAATCTGGTAATGTGCGTTCTGCGAATGAGCAAGAGGGTGAGTCTGGGCATGTGCAGTAACAATGTAGTAATGTGCGTTCTGCGAATGAGCAAGATGGTGACTCTGGGCATGCGCAGTAACAATCTGGTAATGTGTGTTCTGCGAATGAGCAAGAGGGTGAGTCTGGGCATGCGCAGTAACAATGTAGTAATGTGCGTTCTGCGATCGAGCAATATGGTGAGTCTGGGCATGCGCAGTAACAATCTGGTAATGTGCGTTCAGCGAATGAGCAAGATGGTGAGTCTGGGCATGCGCAGTAGCAATCTAGTAATGTGTGTTCTGCGAATGAGCAAGAGGGTGAGTCTGGGCATGTGCAGTAACAATGTAGTAATTTGCGTTCTGGGAATGAGCAATATGGTGAGTCTGGGCATGCGCAGTAACAATCTGGTAATGTGCGTTCTGCGAATGAGCAAGAGGGTGAGTCTGGGCATGCGCAGTAACAATCTGGTAATGTGCGTTCTGCGAATGAGCAAGAGGGTGAGTCTGGGCATGCGCAGTAACAATGTAGTAATGTGCGTTCTGCGAAAGAGCAAGATGGTGAGTCTGGCCATGCGCAGTAACAATCTGGTAATGTGCGTTCTGCGAATGAGCAAGAGGGTGAGTCTGGGCATGTGCAGTAACAATCTGGTAATGTGCGTTCTGCGAATAAGCAAGAGGGTGAGTCTGGGCATGTGCAGTAACAATCTGGTAATATGCGTTCTGCAAATGAGCAAGAGAGTGAGTCTGGGCATGTACAGTAACAATCTGGTAATGTGCGTTCTGCGAATGAGCAAGTGGGTGAGTCTGGGCATGTGCAGTAACAATCAAGTAATGTGCGTTCTGCGAATGAGCAAGAGGGTGAGTCTGGGCATGCACAGTAACAATCTGGTAATGTGCGTTCTGCGAATGAGCAAGTGGGTGAGTCTGGGCATGTGCAGTAACAATGTAGTAATGTGCGTTCTGCGAATGAGCAAGATGGTGAGTCTGGGCATGCACAGTAACAATCTGGTAATGTGCGTTCTGCGTATGAGCAAGATGGTGAGTCTGGGCATGCGCAGTAGCAATCTAGTAATGTGTGTTCTGCGAATGAGCAAGAGGGTGAGTCTGGGCATGTGCAGTAACAATGTAGTAATTTGCGTTCTGGGAATGAGCAATATGGTGAGTCTGGGCATGCGCAGTAACAATCTGGTAATGTGCGTTCTGCGAATGAGCAATAGGGTGAGTCTGGGCATGTTCAGTAACAATCTGGTAATGTGCGTTCTGCGAATGAGCAAGAGGGTGAGTCTGGGCATGCGCAGTAACAATCTGGTAATGTGCGTTCTGCGAATGAGCAATAGGGTGAGTCTGGGCATGAGCAGTAACAATCTGGTAATGTGCGTTCTGCGAATGAGCAAGAGGGTGAGCCTGGGCATGTGCAGTAACAATCTGGTAATGTGCGTTCTGCGAATGAGCAATAGGGTGAGTCTGGGCATGTGCAGTAACAATCTAGTAATGTGCGTTCTGCGAATGAGCAAGAGGGTGAGTCTGGGCATGTGCAGTAACAATCTGGTAATGTGCGTTCTGCGAATGAGCAAGAGGGTGAGTCTGGGCATGTGCAGTAACAATGTAGTAATGTGCGTTCTGCGAATGAGCAAGAGGGTGAGTCTAGGCATGTGCAGTAACAATGTAGTAATGTGCGTTCTGCGAATGAGCAAGAGGGTGAGTCTGAGCATGCGCAGTAACAATCTGGTAATGTGCGTTCTGCGAATGAGCAAGTGGGTGAGTCTGGGCATGCGCAGTAACAATCTGGTAATGTGCGTTCTGCGAATGAGCAATAGGGTGAGTCTGGGCATGTTCAGTAACAATCTGGTAATGTGCGTTCTGCGAATGAGCAATAGGGTGAGTCTGGGCATGCGCAGTAACAATCTGGTAATGTGCGTTCTGCGAATGAGCAATAGGGTGAGTCTGGGCATGAGCAGTAACAATCTGGTAATGTGCGTTCTGCGAATGAGCAAGAGGGTGAGCCTGGGCATGTGCAGTAACAATCTGGTAATGTGCGTTCTGCGAATGAGCAATAGGGTGAGTCTGGGCATGTGCAGTAACAATCTAGTAATGTGCGTTCTGCGAATGAGCAAGAGGGTGAGTCTGGGCATGTGCAGTAACAATCTGGTAATGTGCGTTCTGCGAATGAGCAAGTGGGTGAGTCTGGGCATGTGCAGTAACAATCTAGTAATATGCATTCTGCGAATGAGCAAGAGGGTGAGCCTGGGCATGTGCAGTAACAATCTGGTAATGTGCGTTCTGCGAATGAGCAATAGGGTGAGTCTGGGCATGTGCAGTAACAATCTGGTAATGTGCGTTCTGCGAATGAGCAAGAGAGTGAGTCTGGGCATGTGCAGTAACAATCTGGTAATGTGCGTTCTGCGAATGAGCAAGTGGGTGAGTCTGGGCATGTGCAGTAACAATCTGGTAATGTGCGTTCTGCGAATGAGCAAGTGGGTGAGTCTGGGCATGTGCAGTAACAATCTGGTAATGTGCGTTCTGTGAATGAGCAATAGGGTGAGTCTGGGCATGTGCAGTAACAATCTGGTAATGTGCGTTCTGCGAATGAGCAATAGGGTGAGTCTGGGCATGCGCAGTAACAATCTGGTAATGTGCGTTCTGCGAATGAGCAATATGGTGAGTCTGGGCATGAGCAGTAACAATCTGGTAATGTGCGTTCTGCAAATGAGCAAGAGGGTGAGCCTGGGCATGTGCAGTAACAATCTGGTAATGTGCGTTCTGCGAATGAGCAATAGGGTGAGTCTGGGCATGTGCAGTAACAATCTAGTAATGTGCGTTCTGCGAATGAGCAAGAGGGTGAGTCTGGGCATGTGCAGTAACAATGTAGTAATGTGCGTTCTGCGAATGAGCAAGAGGGTGAGTCTAGGCATGTGCAGTAACAATGTATGAATGTGCGTTCTGCGTATGAGCAAGATGGTGAGTCTGGGCATGTGCAGTAACAATCTGGTAATGTGCGTTCTGCGAATGAGCAAGATGGTGACTCTGGGCATGCGCAGTAACAATCTGGTAATGTGTGTTCTGCGAATGAGCAAGAGGGTGAGTCTGGGCATGCGCAGTAACAATGTAGTAATGTGCGTTCTGCGAATGAGCAATATGGTGAGTCTGGGCATGCGCAGTAACAATCTGGTAATGTGCGTTAAGCGAATGAGCAAGATGGTGAGTCTGGGCATGCGCAGTAGCAATCTAGTAATGTGTGTTCTGCGAATGAGCAAGAGGGTGAGTCTGGGCATGTGCAGTAACAATGTAGTAATTTGCGTTCTGGGAATGAGCAATATGGTGAGTCTGGGCATGCGCAGTAACAATCTGGTAATGTGCGTTCTGCGAATGAGCAATAGGGTGAGTCTGGGCATGTGCAGTAACAATCTAGTAATGTGCGTTCTGCGAATGAGCAAGAGGGTGAGTCTGGGCATGTGCAGTAATAATCTGGTAATGTGCGTTCTGCGAATGAGCAAGTGGGTGAGTCTGGGCATGTGCAGTAACAATCTAGTAATGTGCGTTCTGCGAATGAGCAAGAGGGTGAGTCTGGGCATGCGCAGTAACAATCTGGTAATGTGCATTCTGCGAATGAGCAAGTGGGTGAGTCTGGGCATGTGCAGTAACAATCTGGTAATGTGCGTTCTGCGAATGAGCAAGAGGGTGAGTCTGAGCATGCGCAGTAACAATCTGGTAATGTGCGTTCTGCGAATGAGCAAGTGGGTGAGTCTGGGCATGTGCAATAACAATCTGGTAATGTGCGTTCTGCGAATGAGCAATAGGGTGAGTCTGGGCATGTTCAGTAACAATCTGGTAATGTGCGTTCTGCGAATGAGCAAGAGGGTGAGTCTGGGCATGCGCAGTAACAATCTGGTAATGTGCGTTCTGCGAATGAGCAATAGGGTGAGTCTGGGCATGAGCAGTAACAATCTGGTAATGTGCGTTCTCCGAATGAGCAAGAGGGTGAGCCTGGGCATGTGCAGTAACAATCTGGTAATGTGCGTTCTGCGAATGAGCAATAGGGTGAGTCTGGGCATGTGCAGTAACAATCTGGTAATGTGCGTTCTGCGAATGAGCAATAGGGTGAGTCTGGGCATGTTCAGTAACAATCTGGTAATGTGCGTTCTGCGAATGAGCAAGAGGGTGAGTCTGGGCATGCGCAGTAACAATCTGGTAATGTGCGTTCTGCGAATGAGCAATAGGGTGAGTCTGGGCATGAGCAGTAACAATCTGGTAATGTGCGTTCTGCGAATGAGCAAGAGGGTGAGCCTGGGCATGTGCAGTAACAATCTGGTAATGTGCGTTCTGCGAATGAGCAATAGGGTGAGTCTGGGCATGTGCAGTAACAATCTAGTAATGTGCGTTCTGCGAATGAGCAAGAGGGTGAGTCTGGGCATGTGCAGTAACAATCTGGTAATGTGCGTTCTGCGAATGAGCAAGAGGGTGAGTCTGGGCATGTGCAGTAACAATGTAGTAATGTGCGTTCTGCGAATGAGCAAGATGGTGACTCTGGGCATGCGCAGTAACAATCTGGTAATGTGTGTTCTGCGAATGAGCAAGAGGGTGAGTCTGGGCATGCGCAGTAACAATGTAGTAATGTGCGTTCTGCGAATGAGCAATATGGTGAGTCTGGGCATGCGCAGTAACAATCTGGTAATGTGCGTTCAGCGAATGAGCAAGATGGTGAGTCTGGGCATGCGCAGTAGCAATCTAGTAATGTGTGTTCTGCGAATGAGCAAGAGGGTGAGTCTGGGCATGTGCAGTAACAATGTAGTAATTTGCGTTCTGGGAATGAGCAATATGGTGAGTCTGGGCATGCGCAGTAACAATCTGGTAATGTGCGTTCTGCGAATGAGCAAGAGGGTGAGTCTGGGCATGCGCAGTAACAATCTGGTAATGTGCGTTCTGCGAATGAGCAAGAGGGTGAGTCTGGGCATGCGCAGTAACAATGTAGTAATGTGCGTTCTGCGAAAGAGCAAGATGGTGAGTCTGGCCATGCGCAGTAACAATCTGGTAATGTGCGTTCTGCGAATGAGCAAGAGGGTGAGTCTGGGCATGTGCAGTAACAATCTGGTAATGTGCGTTCTGCGAATAAGCAAGAGGGTGAGTCTGGGCATGTGCAGTAACAATCTGGTAATATGCGTTCTGCAAATGAGCAAGAGAGTGAGTCTGGGCATGTACAGTAACAATCTGGTAATGTGCGTTCTGCGAATGAGCAAGTGGGTGAGTCTGGGCATGTGCAGTAACAATCAAGTAATGTGCGTTCTGCGAATGAGCAAGAGGGTGAGTCTGGGCATGCACAGTAACAATCTGGTAATGTGCGTTCTGCGAATGAGCAAGTGGGTGAGTCTGGGCATGTGCAGTAACAATGTAGTAATGTGCGTTCTGCGAATGAGCAAGATGGTGAGTCTGGGCATGCACAGTAACAATCTGGTAATGTGCGTTCTGCGTATGAGCAAGATGGTGAGTCTGGGCATGCGCAGTAACAATCTGGTAATGTGTGTTCTGCGAATGAGCAAGATAGTGAGTCTGGGCATGCGCAGTAACAATCTGATAATGTGCGTTCTGCGAATGAGCAAGAGGGTGAGTCTGGGCATGCGCAGTAACAATCTGGTAATGTGCGTTCTGCGAATGAGCAAGAGGGTGAGTCTGGGCATGCACAGTAACAATCTGGTAATGTGCGTTCTGCGAATGTGCAATAGGGTGAGTCTGGGCATGAGCAGTAACAATCTGGTAATGTGCGTTCTGCGAATGAGCAAGTGGGTGAGCCTGGGCATGTGCAGTAACAATCTGGTAATGTGCGTTCTGCGAATGAGCAAGAGGGTGAGTCTGGGCATGTGCAGTAATAATCTGGTAATGTGCGTTCTGCGAATGAGCAAGAGGGTGAGTCTGGGCATGTGCAGTAACAATGTAGTAATATGCGTTCTGCGAATGAGCAATAGGGTGAGTCTGGGCATGCGCAGTAACAATCTGGTAATGTGCGTTCTGCGAATGAGCAAGTGGGTGAGTCTGGGCATGTGCAGTAACAATCTGGTAATGTGCGTTCTGCGAATGAGCAAGTGGGTGAGTCTGGGCATGTGCAGTAACAATCTAGTAATATGCATTCTGCGAATGAGCAAGATGGTGAGTCTGGGCATGCGCAGTAGCAATCTAGTAATGTGTGTTCTGCGAATGAGCAAGAGGGTGAGTCTGGGCATGTGCAGTAACAATGTAGTAATTTGCGTTCTGGGAATGAGCAATATGGTGAGTCTGGGCATGCGCAGTAACAATCTGGTAATGTGCGTTCTGCGAATGAGCAAGAGGGTGAGTCTGGGCATGCGCAGTAACAATCTGGTAATGTGCGTTCTGCGAATGAGCAAGAGGGTGAGTCTGGGCATGCGCAGTAACAATGTAGTAATGTGCGTTCTGCGAAAGAGCAAGATGGTGAGTCTGGCCATGCGCAGTAACAATCTGGTAATGTGCGTTCTGCGAATGAGCAAGAGGGTGAGTCTGGGCATGTGCAGTAACAATCTGGTAATGTGCGTTCTGCGAATAAGCAAGAGGGTGAGTCTGGGCATGTGCAGTAACAATCTGGTAATATGCGTTCTGCAAATGAGCAAGAGAGTGAGTCTGGGCATGTACAGTAACAATCTGGTAATGTGCGTTCTGCGAATGAGCAAGTGGGTGAGTCTGGGCATGTGCAGTAACAATCAAGTAATGTGCGTTCTGCGAATGAGCAAGAGGGTGAGTCTGGGCATGCACAGTAACAATCTGGTAATGTGCGTTCTGCGAATGAGCAAGTGGGTGAGTCTGGGCATGTGCAGTAACAATGTAGTAATGTGCGTTCTGCGAATGAGCAAGATGGTGAGTCTGGGCATGCACAGTAACAATCTGGTAATGTGCGTTCTGCGTATGAGCAAGATGGTGAGTCTGGGCATGCGCAGTAACAATCTGGTAATGTGTGTTCTGCGAATGAGCAAGATAGTGAGTCTGGGCATGCGCAGTAACAATCTGATAATGTGCGTTCTGCGAATGAGCAAGAGGGTGAGTCTGGGCATGCGCAGTAACAATCTGGTAATGTGCGTTCTGCGAATGAGCAAGAGGGTGAGTCTGGGCATGCACAGTAACAATCTGGTAATGTGCGTTCTGCGAATGTGCAATAGGGTGAGTCTGGGCATGAGCAGTAACAATCTGGTAATGTGCGTTCTGCGAATGAGCAAGTGGGTGAGCCTGGGCATGTGCAGTAACAATCTGGTAATGTGCGTTCTGCGAATGAGCAAGAGGGTGAGTCTGGGCATGTGCAGTAATAATCTGGTAATGTGCGTTCTGCGAATGAGCAAGAGGGTGAGTCTGGGCATGTGCAGTAACAATGTAGTAATATGCGTTCTGCGAATGAGCAATAGGGTGAGTCTGGGCATGCGCAGTAACAATCTGGTAATGTGCGTTCTGCGAATGAGCAAGTGGGTGAGTCTGGGCATGTGCAGTAACAATCTGGTAATGTGCGTTCTGCGAATGAGCAAGTGGGTGAGTCTGGGCATGTGCAGTAACAATCTAGTAATATGCATTCTGCGAATGAGCAAGAGGGTGAGCCTGGGCATGTGCAGTAACAATCTGGTAATGTGCGTTCTGCGAATGAGCAATAGGGTGAGTCTGGGCATGTGCAGTAACAATCTGGTAATGTGCGTTCTGCGAATGAGCAAGAGAGTGAGTCTGGGCATGTGCAGTAACAATCTGGTAATGTGCGTTCTGCGAATGAGCAAGTGGGTGTGTCTGGGCATGTGCAGTAACAATCTGGTAATGTGCGTTCTGCGAATGAGCAAGAGGGTGAGTCTGAGCATGCGCAGTAACAATCTGGTAATGTGCGTTCTGCGAATGAGCAAGTGGGTGAGTCTGGGCATGTGCAGTAACAATCTGGTAATGTGCGTTCTGCGAATGAGCAATAGGGTGAGTCTGGGCATGTTCAGTAACAATCTGGTAATGTGCGTTCTGCGAATGAGCAATAGGGTGAGTCTGGGCATGTTCAGTAACAATCTGGTAATGTGCGTTCTGCGAATGAGCAAGAGGGTGAGTCTGGGCATGCGCAGTAACAATCTGGTAATGTGCGTTCTGCGAATGAGCAATAGGGTGAGTCTGGGCATGAGCAGTAACAATCTGGTAATGTGCGTTCTGCGAATGAGCAAGAGGGTGAGCCTGGGCATGTGCAGTAACAATCTGGTAATGTGCGTTCTGCGAATGAGCAATAGGGTGAGTCTGGGCATGTGCAGTAACAATCTAGTAATGTGCGTTCTGCGAATGAGCAAGAGGGTGAGTCTGGGCATGTGCAGTAACAATCTGGTAATGTGCGTTCTGCGAATGAGCAAGAGGGTGAGTCTGGGCATGTGCAGTAACAATGTAGTAATGTGCGTTCTGCGAATGAGCAAGAGGGTGAGTCTAGGCATGTGCAGTAACAATGTAGTAATGTGCGTTCTGCGAATGAGCAAGAGGGTGAGTCTGAGCATGCGCAGTAACAATCTGGTAATGTGCGTTCTGCGAATGAGCAAGTGGGTGAGTCTGGGCATGCGCAGTAACAATCTGGTAATGTGCGTTCTGCGAATGAGCAATAGGGTGAGTCTGGGCATGTTCAGTAACAATCTGGTAATGTGCGTTCTGCGAATGAGCAATAGGGTGAGTCTGGGCATGCGCAGTAACAATCTGGTAATGTGCGTTCTGCGAATGAGCAATAGGGTGAGTCTGGGCATGAGCAGTAACAATCTGGTAATGTGCGTTCTGCGAATGAGCAAGAGGGTGAGCCTGGGCATGTGCAGTAACAATCTGGTAATGTGCGTTCTGCGAATGAGCAATAGGGTGAGTCTGGGCATGTGCAGTAACAATCTAGTAATGTGCGTTCTGCGAATGAGCAAGAGGGTGAGTCTGGGCATGTGCAGTAACAATCTGGTAATGTGCGTTCTGCGAATGAGCAAGTGGGTGAGTCTGGGCATGTGCAGTAACAATCTAGTAATATGCATTCTGCGAATGAGCAAGAGGGTGAGCCTGGGCATGTGCAGTAACAATCTGGTAATGTGCGTTCTGCGAATGAGCAATAGGGTGAGTCTGGGCATGTGCAGTAACAATCTGGTAATGTGCGTTCTGCGAATGAGCAAGAGAGTGAGTCTGGGCATGTGCAGTAACAATCTGGTAATGTGCGTTCTGCGAATGAGCAAGTGGGTGAGTCTGGGCATGTGCAGTAACAATCTGGTAATGTGCGTTCTGCGAATGAGCAAGTGGGTGAGTCTGGGAATGTGCAGTAACAATCTGGTAATGTGCGTTCTGCGAATGAGCAATAGGGTGAGTCTGGGCATGTGCAGTAACAATCTGGTAATGTGCGTTCTGCGAATGAGCAATAGGGTGAGTCTGGGCATGCGCAGTAACAATCTGGTAATGTGCGTTCTGCGAATGAGCAATATGGTGAGTCTGGGCATGAGCAGTAACAATCTGGTAATGTGCGTTCTGCAAATGAGCAAGAGGGTGAGCCTGGGCATGTGCAGTAACAATCTGGTAATGTGCGTTCTGCGAATGAGCAATAGGGTGAGTCTGGGCATGTGCAGTAACAATCTAGTAATGTGCGTTCTGCGAATGAGCAAGAGGGTGAGTCTGGGCATGTGCAGTAACAATGTAGTAATGTGCGTTCTGCGAATGAGCAAGAGGGTGAGTCTAGGCATGTGCAGTAACAATGTATGAATGTGCGTTCTGCGTATGAGCAAGATGGTGAGTCTGGGCATGTGCAGTAACAATCTGGTAATGTGCGTTCTGCGAATGAGCAAGATGGTGACTCTGGGCATGCGCAGTAACAATCTGGTAATGTGTGTTCTGCGAATGAGCAAGAGGGTGAGTCTGGGCATGCGCAGTAACAATGTAGTAATGTGCGTTCTGCGAATGAGCAATATGGTGAGTCTGGGCATGCGCAGTAACAATCTGGTAATGTGCGTTCAGCGAATGAGCAAGATGGTGAGTCTGGGCATGCGCAGTAGCAATCTAGTAATGTGTGTTCTGCGAATGAGCAAGAGGGTGAGTCTGGGCATGTGCAGTAACAATGTAGTAATTTGCGTTCTGGGAATGAGCAATATGGTGAGTCTGGGCATGCGCAGTAACAATCTGGTAATGTGCGTTCTGCGAATGAGCAATAGGGTGAGTCTGGGCATGTGCAGTAACAATCTAGTAATGTGCGTTCTGCGAATGAGCAAGAGGGTGAGTCTGGGCATGTGCAGTAATAATCTGGTAATGTGCGTTCTGCGAATGAGCAAGTGGGTGAGTCTGGGCATGTGCAGTAACAATCTAGTAATGTGCGTTCTGCGAATGAGCAAGAGGGTGAGTCTGGGCATGCGCAGTAACAATCTGGTAATGTGCATTCTGCGAATGAGCAAGTGGGTGAGTCTGGGCATGTGCAGTAACAATCTGGTAATGTGCGTTCTGCGAATGAGCAAGAGGGTGAGTCTGAGCATGCGCAGTAACAATCTGGTAATGTGCGTTCTGCGAATGAGCAAGTGGGTGAGTCTGGACATGTGCAATAACAATCTGGTAATGTGCGTTCTGCGAATGAGCAATAGGGTGAGTCTGGGCATGTTCAGTAACAATCTGGTAATGTGCGTTCTGCGAATGAGCAAGAGGGTGAGTCTGGGCATGCGCAGTAACAATCTGGTAATGTGCGTTCTGCGAATGAGCAATAGGGTGAGTCTGGGCATGAGCAGTAACAATCTGGTAATGTGCGTTCTCCGAATGAGCAAGAGGGTGAGCCTGGGCATGTGCAGTAACAATCTGGTAATGTGCGTTCTGCGAATGAGCAATAGGGTGAGTCTGGGCATGTGCAGTAACAATCTGGTAATGTGCGTTCTGCGAATGAGCAATAGGGTGAGTCTGGGCATGTTCAGTAACAATCTGGTAATGTGCGTTCTGCGAATGAGCAAGAGGGTGAGTCTGGGCATGCGCAGTAACAATCTGGTAATGTGCGTTCTGCGAATGAGCAATAGGGTGAGTCTGGGCATGAGCAGTAACAATCTGGTAATGTGCGTTCTGCGAATGAGCAAGAGGGTGAGCCTGGGCATGTGCAGTAACAATCTGGTAATGTGCGTTCTGCGAATGAGCAATAGGGTGAGTCTGGGCATGTGCAGTAACAATCTAGTAATGTGCGTTCTGCGAATGAGCAATAGGGTGAGTCTGGGCATGAGCAGTAACAATCTGGTAATGTGCGTTCTGCGAATGAGCAAGAGGGTGAGCCTGGGCATGTGCAGTAACAATCTGGTAATGTGCGTTCTGCGAATGAGCAATAGGGTGAGTCTGGGCATGTGCAGTAACAATCTAGTAATGTGCGTTCTGCGAATGAGCAAGAGGGTGAGTCTGGGCATGTGCAGTAACAATCTGGTAATGTGCGTTCTGCGAATGAGCAAGTGGGTGAGTCTGGGCATGTGCAGTAACAATCTAGTAATATGCATTCTGCGAATGAGCAAGAGGGTGAGCCTGGGCATGTGCAGTAACAATCTGGTAATGTGCGTTCTGCGAATGAGCAATAGGGTGAGTCTGGGCATGTGCAGTAACAATCTGGTAATGTGCGTTCTGCGAATGAGCAAGAGAGTGAGTCTGGGCATGTGCAGTAACAATCTGGTAATGTGCGTTCTGCGAATGAGCAAGTGGGTGAGTCTGGGCATGTGCAGTAACAATCTGGTAATGTGCGTTCTGCGAATGAGCAAGTGGGTGAGTCTGGGCATGTGCAGTAACAATCTGGTAATGTGCGTTCTGCGAATGAGCAATAGGGTGAGTCTGGGCATGTGCAGTAACAATCTGGTAATGTGCGTTCTGCGAATGAGCAATAGGGTGAGTCTGGGCATGCGCAGTAACAATCTGGTAATGTGCGTTCTGCGAATGAGCAATATGGTGAGTCTGGGCATGAGCAGTAACAATCTGGTAATGTGCGTTCTGCAAATGAGCAAGAGGGTGAGCCTGGGCATGTGCAGTAACAATCTGGTAATGTGCGTTCTGCGAATGAGCAATAGGGTGAGTCTGGGCATGTGCAGTAACAATCTAGTAATGTGCGTTCTGCGAATGAGCAAGAGGGTGAGTCTGGGCATGTGCAGTAACAATGTAGTAATGTGCGTTCTGCGAATGAGCAAGAGGGTGAGTCTAGGCATGTGCAGTAAAAATGTATGAATGTGCGTTCTGCGTATGAGCAAGATGGTGAGTCTGGGCATGTGCAGTAACAATCTGGTAATGTGCGTTCTGCGAATGAGCAAGATGGTGACTCTGGGCATGCGCAGTAACAATCTGGTAATGTGTGTTCTGCGAATGAGCAAGAGGGTGAGTCTGGGCATGCGCAGTAACAATGTAGTAATGTGCGTTCTGCGAATGAGCAATATGGTGAGTCTGGGCATGCGCAGTAACAATCTGGTAATGTGCGTTCAGCGAATGAGCAAGATGGTGAGTCTGGGCATGCGCAGTAGCAATCTAGTAATGTGTGTTCTGCGAATGAGCAAGAGGGTGAGTCTGGGCATGTGCAGTAACAATGTAGTAATTTGCGTTCTGGGAATGAGCAATATGGTGAGTCTGGGCATGCGCAGTAACAATCTGGTAATGTGCGTTCTGCGAATGAGCAATAGGGTGAGTCTGGGCATGTGCAGTAACAATCTAGTAATGTGCGTTCTGCGAATGAGCAAGAGGGTGAGTCTGGGCATGTGCAGTAATAATCTGGTAATGTGCGTTCTGCGAATGAGCAAGTGGGTGAGTCTGGGCATGTGCAGTAACAATCTAGTAATGTGCGTTCTGCGAATGAGCAAGAGGGTGAGTCTGGGCATGCGCAGTAACAATCTGGTAATGTGCATTCTGCGAATGAGCAAGTGGGTGAGTCTGGGCATGTGCAGTAACAATCTGGTAATGTGCGTTCTGCGAATGAGCAAGAGGGTGAGTCTGAGCATGCGCAGTAACAATCTGGTAATGTGCGTTCTGCGAATGAGCAAGTGGGTGAGTCTGGGCATGTGCAATAACAATCTGGTAATGTGCGTTCTGCGAATGAGCAATAGGGTGAGTCTGGGCATGTTCAGTAACAATCTGGTAATGTGCGTTCTGCGAATGAGCAAGAGGGTGAGTCTGGGCATGCGCAGTAACAATCTGGTAATGTGCGTTCTGCGAATGAGCAATAGGGTGAGTCTGGGCATGAGCAGTAACAATCTGGTAATGTGCGTTCTCCGAATGAGCAAGAGGGTGAGCCTGGGCATGTGCAGTAACAATCTGGTAATGTGCGTTCTGCGAATGAGCAATAGGGTGAGTCTGGGCATGTGCAGTAACAATCTGGTAATGTGCGTTCTGCGAATGAGCAATAGGGTGAGTCTGGGCATGTTCAGTAACAATCTGGTAATGTGCGTTCTGCGAATGAGCAAGAGGGTGAGTCTGGGCATGCGCAGTAACAATCTGGTAATGTGCGTTCTGCGAATGAGCAATAGGGTGAGTCTGGGCATGAGCAGTAACAATCTGGTAATGTGCGTTCTGCGAATGAGCAAGAGGGTGAGCCTGGGCATGTGCAGTAACAATCTGGTAATGTGCGTTCTGCGAATGAGCAATAGGGTGAGTCTGGGCATGTGCAGTAACAATCTAGTAATGTGCGTTCTGCGAATGAGCAAGAGGGTGAGTCTGGGCATGTGCAGTAACAATCTGGTAATGTGCGTTCTGCGAATGAGCAAGAGGGTGAGTCTGGGCATGTGCAGTAACAATGTAGTAATGTGCGTTCTGCGAATGAGCAAGATGGTGACTCTGGGCATGCGCAGTAACAATCTGGTAATGTGTGTTCTGCGAATGAGCAAGAGGGTGAGTCTGGGCATGCGCAGTAACAATGTAGTAATGTGCGTTCTGCGAATGAGCAATATGGTGAGTCTGGGCATGCGCAGTAACAATCTGGTAATGTGCGTTCAGCGAATGAGCAAGATGGTGAGTCTGGGCATGCGCAGTAGCAATCTAGTAATGTGTGTTCTGCGAATGAGCAAGAGGGTGAGTCTGGGCATGTGCAGTAACAATGTAGTAATTTGCGTTCTGGGAATGAGCAATATGGTGAGTCTGGGCATGCGCAGTAACAATCTGGTAATGTGCGTTCTGCGAATGAGCAATAGGGTGAGTCTGGGCATGTGCAGTAACAATCTAGTAATGTGCGTTCTGCGAATGAGCAAGAGGGTGAGTCTGGGCATGTGCAGTAATAATCTGGTAATGTGCGTTCTGCGAATGAGCAAGTGGGTGAGTCTGGGCATGTGCAGTAACAATCTAGTAATGTGCGTTCTGCGAATGAGCAAGAGGGTGAGTCTGGGCATGCGCAGTAACAATCTGGTAATGTGCATTCTGCGAATGAGCAAGTGGGTGAGTCTGGGCATGTGCAGTAACAATCTGGTAATGTGCGTTCTGCGAATGAGCAAGAGGGTGAGTCTGGGCATGCGCAGTAACAATCTGGTAATGTGCGTTCTGCGAATGAGCAATAGGGTGAGTCTGGGCATGAGCAGTAACAATCTGGTAATGTGCGTTCTCCGAATGAGCAAGAGGGTGAGCCTGGGCATGTGCAGTAACAATCTGGTAATGTGCGTTCTGCGAATGAGCAATAGGGTGAGTCTGGGCATGTGCAGTAACAATCTGGTAATGTGCGTTCTGCGAATGAGCAATAGGGTGAGTCTGGGCATGTTCAGTAACAATCTGGTAATGTGCGTTCTGCGAATGAGCAAGAGGGTGAGTCTGGGCATGCGCAGTAACAATCTGGTAATGTGCGTTCTGCGAATGAGCAATAGGGTGAGTCTGGGCATGAGCAGTAACAATCTGGTAATGTGCGTTCTGCGAATGAGCAAGAGGGTGAGCCTGGGCATGTGCAGTAACAATCTGGTAATGTGCGTTCTGCGAATGAGCAATAGGGTGAGTCTGGGCATGTGCAGTAACAATCTAGTAATGTGCGTTCTGCGAATGAGCAAGAGGGTGAGTCTGGGCATGTGCAGTAACAATCTGGTAATGTGCGTTCTGCGAATGAGCAAGAGGGTGAGTCTGGGCATGTGCAGTAACAATGTAGTAATGTGCGTTCTGCGAATGAGCAATAGGGTGAGTCTGGGCATGTGCAGTAACAATCTAGTAATGTGCGTTCTGCGAATGAGCAAGAGGGTGAGTCTGGGCATGTGCAGTAACAATCTGGTAATGTGCGTTCTGCGAATGAGCAAGTGGGTGAGTCTGGGCATGTGCAGTAACAATCTAGTAATATGCATTCTGCGAATGAGCAAGAGGGTGAGCCTGGGCATGTGCAGTAACAATCTGGTAATGTGCGTTCTGCGAATGAGCAATAGGGTGAGTCTGGGCATGTGCAGTAACAATCTGGTAATGTGCGTTCTGCGAATGAGCAAGAGAGTGAGTCTGGGCATGTGCAGTAACAATCTGGTAATGTGCGTTCTGCGAATGAGCAAGTGGGTGAGTCTGGGCATGTGCAGTAACAATCTGGTAATGTGCGTTCTGCGAATGAGCAAGTGGGTGAGTCTGGGCATGTGCAGTAACAATCTGGTAATGTGCGTTCTGCGAATGAGCAATAGGGTGAGTCTGGGCATGTGCAGTAACAATCTGGTAATGTGCGTTCTGCGAATGAGCAATAGGGTGAGTCTGGGCATGCGCAGTAACAATCTGGTAATGTGCGTTCTGCGAATGAGCAAGAGGGTGAGTCTGGGCATGCACAGTAACAATCTGGTAATGTGCGTTCTGCGAATGTGCAATAGGGTGAGTCTGGGCATGAGCAGTAACAATCTGGTAATGTGCGTTCTGCGAATGAGCAAGTGGGTGAGCCTGGGCATGTGCAGTAACAATCTGGTAATGTGCGTTCTGCGAATGAGCAAGAGGGTGAGTCTGGGCATGTGCAGTAATAATCTGGTAATGTGCGTTCTGCGAATGAGCAAGAGGGTGAGTCTGGGCATGTGCAGTAACAATGTAGTAATATGCGTTCTGCGAATGAGCAATAGGGTGAGTCTGGGCATGCGCAGTAACAATCTGGTAATATGCGTTCTGCGAATGAGCAAGAGAGTGAGTCTATGCATGTGGAGTAACAATCTGGTAATGTGCGTTCTGCGAATGAGCAAGTGGGTGAGTCTGGGCATGTGCAGTAATAATCAAGTAATGTGCGTTCTGCGAATGAGCAAGAGGGTGAGTCTGGGCATGCACAGTAACAATCTGGTAATGTGCGTTCTGCGAATGAGCAAGTGGGTGAGTCTGGGCATGTGCAGAAACAATGTAGTAATGTGCGTTCTGCGAATGAGCAAGATGGTGAGTCTGGGCATGCACAGTAACAATCTGGTAATGTGCGTTCTGCGTATGAGCAAGATGGTGAGTCTGGGCATGCGCAGTAATAATCTGGTAATGTGCGTTCTGCGAATGAGCAATTGGGTGAGTCTGGGCATGCACAGTAACAATCTGGTAATGTGCGTTCTGCGAATGAGCAATAGGGTGAATCTGGGCATGCGCAGTAACAATCTGGTAATGTGCGTTCTGCGAATGAGCAATTGGGTGAGTCTGGGCATGCGCAGTAACAATCTGGTAATGTGCGTTCTGCGAATGAACAAGAGGGTGAGTCTGGGCATGCGCAGTAACAATCTGGTAATGTGCGTTCTGCGAATGAGCAAGATGGTGAGTCTGGGCATGCGCAGTAACAATCTGGTAATGTGTGTTCTGCGAATGAGCAAGATGGTGAGTCTGGGCATGCGCAGTAACAATCTGGTAATGTGCGTTCTGCGAATGAGCAAGATGATGAGTCTGGGCATGCGCAGTAACAATCTGGTAATGTGCGTTCTGCGAATGAGCAAGATGGTGACTCTGGGCATGCGCAGTAACAATCTGGTAATGTGTGTTCTGCGAATGAGCAAGAGGGTGAGTCTGGGCATGCGCAGTAACAATGTAGTAATGTGCGTTCTGCGAATGAGCAATATGGTGAGTCTGGGCATGCGCAGTAACAATCTGGTAATGTGCGTTCAGCGAATGAGCAAGATGGTGAGTCTGGGCATGCGCAGTAGCAATCTAGTAATGTGTGTTCTGCGAATGAGCAAGAGGGTGAGTCTGGGCATGTGCAGTAACAATGTAGTAATTTGCGTTCTGGGAATGAGCAATATGGTGAGTCTGGGCATGCGCAGTAACAATCTGGTAATGTGCGTTCTGCGAATGAGCAAGAGGGTGAGTCTGGGCATGCGCAGTAACAATCTGGTAATGTGCGTTCTGCGAATGAGCAAGAGGGTGAGTCTGGGCATGCGCAGTAACAATGTAGTAATGTGCGTTCTGCGAAAGAGCAAGATGGTGAGTCTGGCCATGCGCAGTAACAATCTGGTAATGTGCGTTCTGCGAATGAGCAAGAGGGTGAGTCTGGGCATGTGCAGTAACAATCTGGTAATGTGCGTTCTGCGAATAAGCAAGAGGGTGAGTCTGGGCATGTGCAGTAACAATCTGGTAATATGCGTTCTGCAAATGAGCAAGAGAGTGAGTCTGGGCATGTACAGTAACAATCTGGTAATGTGCGTTCTGCGAATGAGCAAGTGGGTGAGTCTGGGCATGTGCAGTAACAATCAAGTAATGTGCGTTCTGCGAATGAGCAAGAGGGTGAGTCTGGGCATGCACAGTAACAATCTGGTAATGTGCGTTCTGCGAATGAGCAAGTGGGTGAGTCTGGGCATGTGCAGTAACAATGTAGTAATGTGCGTTCTGCGAATGAGCAAGATGGTGAGTCTGGGCATGCACAGTAACAATCTGGTAATGTGCGTTCTGCGTATGAGCAAGATGGTGAGTCTGGGCATGCGCAGTAACAATCTGGTAATGTGTGTTCTGCGAATGAGCAAGATAGTGAGTCTGGGCATGCGCAGTAACAATCTGATAATGTGCGTTCTGCGAATGAGCAAGAGGGTGAGTCTGGGCATGCGCAGTAACAATCTGGTAATGTGCGTTCTGCGAATGAGCAAGAGGGTGAGTCTGGGCATGCACAGTAACAATCTGGTAATGTGCGTTCTGCGAATGTGCAATAGGGTGAGTCTGGGCATGAGCAGTAACAATCTGGTAATGTGCGTTCTGCGAATGAGCAAGTGGGTGAGCCTGGGCATGTGCAGTAACAATCTGGTAATGTGCGTTCTGCGAATGAGCAAGAGGGTGAGTCTGGGCATGTGCAGTAATAATCTGGTAATGTGCGTTCTGCGAATGAGCAAGTGGGTGACTCTGGGCATGTGCATTAACAATCTAGTAATGTGCGTTCTGCGAATGAGCAAAAGGGTGAGTATGGGCATGCGCAGTAACAATCTGGTAATGTGCGTTCTGCGAATGAGCAAGTGGGTGAGTCAGGGCATGTGCAGTAACAATCTGGTAATGTGCGTTCTGCGAATGAGCAAGAGGGTGTGTTTGGGCATGCGCAGTAACAATCTGGTAATGTGCGTTCTGCGAATGAGCAAGTGGGTGAGTCTGGGCATGTGCAGTAACAATCTGGTAATGTGCGTTCTGCGAATGAGCAATAGGGTGAGTCTGGGCATGTGCAGTAACAATCTGGTAATGTGCGTTCTGCGAATGAGCAATAGGGTGAGTCTGGGCATGCGCAGTAACAATCTGGTAATGTGCGTTCTGCGAATGAGCAATATGGTGAGTCTGGGCATGAGCAGTAACAATCTGGTAATGTGCGTTCTGCAAATGAGCAAGAGGGTGAGCCTGGGCATGTGCAGTAACAATCTGGTAATGTGCGTTCTGCGAATGAGCAATAGGGTGAGTCTGGGCATGTGCAGTAACAATCTAGTAATGTGCGTTCTGCGAATGAGCAAGAGGGTGAGTCTGGGCATGTGCAGTAACAATGTAGTAATGTGCGTTCTGCGAATGAGCAAGAGGGTGAGTCTAGGCATGTGCAGTAACAATGTATGAATGTGCGTTCTGCGTATGAGCAAGATGGTGAGTCTGGGCATGTGCAGTAACAATCTGGTAATGTGCGTTCTGCGAATGAGCAAGATGGTGACTCTGGGCATGCGCAGTAACAATCTGGTAATGTGTGTTCTGCGAATGAGCAAGAGGGTGAGTCTGGGCATGCGCAGTAACAATGTAGTAATGTGCGTTCTGCGAATGAGCAATATGGTGAGTCTGGGCATGCGCAGTAACAATCTGGTAATGTGCGTTCAGCGAATGAGCAAGATGGTGAGTCTGGGCATGCGCAGTAGCAATCTAGTAATGTGTGTTCTGCGAATGAGCAAGAGGGTGAGTCTGGGCATGTGCAGTAACAATGTAGTAATTTGCGTTCTGGGAATGAGCAATATGGTGAGTCTGGGCATGCGCAGTAACAATCTGGTAATGTGCGTTCTGCGAATGAGCAAGAGGGTGAGTCTGGGCATGCGCAGTAACAATCTGGTAATGTGCGTTCTGCGAATGAGCAAGAGGGTGAGTCTGGGCATGCGCAGTAACAATGTAGTAATGTGCGTTCTGCGAAAGAGCAAGATGGTGAGTCTGGCCATGCGCAGTAACAATCTGGTAATGTGCGTTCTGCGAATGAGCAAGAGGGTGAGTCTGGGCATGTGCAGTAACAATCTGGTAATGTGCGTTCTGCGAATAAGCAAGAGGGTGAGTCTGGGCATGTGCAGTAACAATCTGGTAATATGCGTTCTGCAAATGAGCAAGAGAGTGAGTCTGGGCATGTACAGTAACAATCTGGTAATGTGCGTTCTGCGAATGAGCAAGTGGGTGAGTCTGGGCATGTGCAGTAACAATCAAGTAATGTGCGTTCTGCGAATGAGCAAGAGGGTGAGTCTGGGCATGCACAGTAACAATCTGGTAATGTGCGTTCTGCGAATGAGCAAGTGGGTGAGTCTGGGCATGTGCAGTAACAATGTAGTAATGTGCGTTCTGCGAATGAGCAAGATGGTGAGTTTGGGCATGCACAGTAACAATCTGGTAATGTGCGTTCTGCGTATGAGCAAGATGGTGAGTCTGGGCATGCGCAGTAACAATCTGGTAATGTGTGTTCTGCGAATGAGCAAGATAGTGAGTCTGGGCATGCGCAGTAACAATCTGATAATGTGCGTTCTGCGAATGAGCAAGAGGGTGAGTCTGGGCATGCGCAGTAACAATCTGGTAATGTGCGTTCTGCGAATGAGCAAGAGGGTGAGTCTGGGCATGCACAGTAACAATCTGGTAATGTGCGTTCTGCGAATGTGCAATAGGGTGAGTCTGGGCATGAGCAGTAACAATCTGGTAATGTGCGTTCTGCGAATGAGCAAGTGGGTGAGCCTGGGCATGTGCAGTAACAATCTGGTAATGTGCGTTCTGCAAATGAGCAAGAGGGTGAGTCTGGGCATGTGCAGTAATAATCTGGTAATGTGCGTTCTGCGAATGAGCAAGTGGGTGACTCTGGGCATGTGCATTAACAATCTAGTAATGTGCGTTCTGCGAATGAGCAAAAGGGTGAGTATGGGCATGCGCAGTAACAATCTGGTAATGTGCGTTCTGCGAATGAGCAAGTGGGTGAGTCAGGGCATGTGCAGTAACAATCTGGTAATGTGCGTTCTGCGAATGAGCAAGAGGGTGTGTTTGGGCATGCGCAGTAACAATCTGGTAATGTGCGTTCTGCGAATGAGCAAGTGGGTGAGTCTGGGCATGTGCAGTAACAATCTGGTAATGTGCGTTCTGCGAATGAGCAATAGGGTGAGTCTGGGCATGTGCAGTAACAATCTGGTAATGTGCGTTCTGCGAATGAGCAATAGGGTGAGTCTGGGCATGCGCAGTAACAATCTGGTAATGTGCGTTCTGCGAATGAGCAATATGGTGAGTCTGGGCATGAGCAGTAACAATCTGGTAATGTGCGTTCTGCAAATGAGCAAGAGGGTGAGCCTGGGCATGTGCAGTAACAATCTGGTAATGTGCGTTCTGCGAATGAGCAATAGGGTGAGTCTGGGCATGTGCAGTAACAATCTAGTAATGTGCGTTCTGCGAATGAGCAAGAGGGTGAGTCTGGGCATGTGCAGTAACAATGTAGTAATGTGCGTTCTGCGAATGAGCAAGAGCGTGAGTCTAGGCATGTGCAGTAACAATGTATGAATGTGCGTTCTGCGTATGAGCAAGATGGTGAGTCTGGGCATGTGCAGTAACAATCTGGTAATGTGCGTTCTGCGAATGAGCAATATGGTGAGTCTGGGCATGCGCAGTAACCATCTGGTAATGTGCGTTTTGCGAAAGAGCAAGAGGGTGAGTCTGGGCATGTGCAGTAACAATCTGGTAATGTGCGTTCTGGGAATGAGTAAGATGGTGAGTCTGGGCATGCGCAGTAACAATCTGGTAATGTGCGTTCTGCAAATGAGCAAGAGGGTGAGCCTGGGCATGTGCAGTAACAATCTGGTAATGTGCGTTCTGCGAATGAGCAATAGGGTGAGTCTGGGCATGTGCAGTAACAATCTAGTAATGTGCGTTCTGCGAATGAGCAAGAGGGTGAGTCTGGGCATGTGCAGTAACAATGTAGTAATGTGCGTTCTGCGAATGAGCAAGAGCGTGAGTCTAGGCATGTGCAGTAACAATGTATGAATGTGCGTTCTGCGTATGAGCAAGATGGTGAGTCTGGGCATGTGCAGTAACAATCTGGTAATGTGCGTTCTGCGAATGAGCAATATGGTGAGTCTGGGCATGCGCAGTAACCATCTGGTAATGTGCGTTTTGCGAAAGAGCAAGAGGGTGAGTCTGGGCATGTGCAGTAACAATCTGGTAATGTGCGTTCTGGGAATGAGTAAGATGGTGAGTCTGGGCATGCGCAGTAACAATCTGGTAATGTGCGTTCTGCGAATGAGCAAGAGGGTGAGTCTGGGCATGTGCAGTAACAATGTAGTAATGTGCGTTCTGCGAATGAGCAATAGGGTGAGTCTGGGCATGCGCTGTAACAATCTGGTAATGTGCGTTCTGCGAATGAGCAAGAGAGAGAGTCTGGGCATGTGCAGTAACAATCTGGTAATGTGCGTTCTGCGAATGAGCAAGTGGGTGAGTCTGGGCATGAGCAGTAACAATCTGGTAATTGTGTGCGTTCTGCGAATGAGCAAGTGGGTGAGCCTGGGCATGTGCAGTAACAATCTGGTAATGTGCGTTCTGCGAATGAGCAATAGGGTGAGTCTGGGCATGTGCAGTAACAATCTAGTAATGTGCGTTCTGCGAATGAGCAAGAGGGTGAGTCTGGGCATGTGCAGTAATAATCTGGTAATGTGCGTTCTGCGAATGAGCAAGTGGGTGAGTCTGGGCATGTGCAGTAACAATCTAGTAATGTGCGTTCTGCGAATGAGCAAGAGGGTGAGTCTGGGCATGCGCAGTAACAATCTGGTAATGTGCATTCTGCGAATGAGCAAGTGGGTGAGTCTGGGCATGTGCAGTAACAATCTGGTAATGTGCGTTCTGCGAATGAGCAAGAGGGTGAGTCTGAGCATGCGCAGTAACAATCTGGTAATGTGCGTTCTGCGAATGAGCAAGTGGGTGAGTCTGGGCATGTGCAATAACAATCTGGTAATGTGCGTTCTGCGAATGAGCAATAGGGTGAGTCTGGGCATGTTCAGTAACAATCTGGTAATGTGCGTTCTGCGAATGAGCAAGAGGGTGAGTCTGGGCATGCGCAGTAACAATCTGGTAATGTGCGTTCTGCGAATGAGCAATAGGGTGAGTCTGGGCATGAGCAGTAACAATCTGGTAATGTGCGTTCTCCGAATGAGCAAGAGGGTGAGCCTGGGCATGTGCAGTAACAATCTGGTAATGTGCGTTCTGCGAATGAGCAATAGGGTGAGTCTGGGCATGTGCAGTAACAATCTGGTAATGTGCGTTCTGCGAATGAGCAATAGGGTGAGTCTGGGCATGTTCAGTAACAATCTGGTAATGTGCGTTCTGCGAATGAGCAAGAGGGTGAGTCTGGGCATGCGCAGTAACAATCTGGTAATGTGCGTTCTGCGAATGAGCAATAGGGTGAGTCTGGGCATGAGCAGTAACAATCTGGTAATGTGCGTTCTGCGAATGAGCAAGAGGGTGAGCCTGGGCATGTGCAGTAACAATCTGGTAATGTGCGTTCTGCGATTGAGCAATAGGGTGAGTCTGGTCATGTGCAGTAACAATCTAGTAATGTGCGTTCTGCGAATGAGCAAGAGGGTGAGTCTGGGCATGTGCAGTAACAATCTGGTAATGTGCGTTCTGCGAATGAGCAAGAGGGTGAGTCTGGGCATGTGCAGTAACAATGTAGTAATGTGCGTTCTGCGAATGAGCAAGAGGGTGAGTCTAGGCATGTGCAGTAACAATGTATGAATGTGCGTTCTGCGTATGAGCAAGAGGGTGAGTCTGGGCATGTGCAGTAACAATGTAGTAATGTGCGTTCTGCGAATGAGCAATAGGGTGAGTCTGGGCATGCGCAGTAACAATCTGGTAATGTGCGTTCTGCGAATGAGCAAGAGAGTGAGTCTGGGCATGTGCAGTAACAATCTGGTAATGTGCGTTCTGCGAATGAGCAAGTGGGTGAGTCTGGGCATGTGCAGTAACAATCTGGTAATGTGCATTCTGCGAATGAGCAAGAGGGTGAGTCTGAGCATGCGCAGTAACAATCTGGTAATGTGCGTTCTGCGAATGAGCAAGTGGGTGAGTCTGGGCATGCGCAGTAACAATCTGGTAATGTGCGTTCTGCGAATGAGCAATAGGGTGAGTCTGGGCATGTTCAGTAACAATCTGGTAATGTGCGTTCTGCGAATGAGCAATAGGGTGAGTCTGGGCATGCGCAGTAACAATCTGGTAATGTGCGTTCTGCGAATGAGCAATAGGGTGAGTCTGGGCATGAGCAGTAACAATCTGGTAATGTGCGTTCTGTGAATGAGCAAGAGGGTGAGCCTGGGCATGTGCAGTAACAATCTGGTAATGTGCGTTCTGCGAATGAGCAATAGGGTGAGTCTGGGCATGTGCAGTAACAATCTAGTCATGTGCGTTCTGCGAATGAGCAAGAGGGTGAGTCTGGGCATGTGCAGTAACAATCTGGTAATGTGCGTTCTGCGAATGAGCAAGAGGGTGAGTCTGGGCATGTGCAGTAACAATCTGGTAATGTGCGTTCTGCGAATGAGCAAGAGAGTGAGTCTGGGCATGTGCAGTAACAATCTGGTAATGTGCGTTCTGCGAATGAGCAAGTGGGTGAGTCTGGGTATGTGCAGTAACAATCTAGTAATATGCATTCTGCGAATGAGCAATAGGGTGAGTCTGGGCATGTGCAGTAACAATCTAGTAATGTGCGTTCTGCGAATGAGCAAGAGGGTGAGTCTGGGCATGTGCAGTAATAATCTGGTAATGTGCGTTCTGCGAATGAGCAAGTGGGTGTGTCTGGGCATGTGCAGTAACAATCTAGTAATGTGCGTTCTGCGATTGAGCAAGAGGGTGAGTCTGGGCATGCGCAGTAACAATCTGGTAATGTGCATTCTGCGAATGAGCAAGTGGGTGTGTCTGGGCATGTGCAGTAACAATCTGGTAATGTGCGTTCTGCGAATGAGCAAGAGGGTGAGTCTGAGCATGCGCAGTAACAATCTGGTAATGTGCGTTCTGCGAATGAGCAAGTGGGTGAGTCTGGGCATGTGCAGTAACAATCTGGTAATGTGCGTTCTGCGAATGAGCAATAGGGTGAGTCTGGGCATGTTCAGTAACAATCTGGTAATGTGCGTTCTGCGAATGAGCAATAGGGTGAGTCTGGGCATGTTCAGTAACAATCTGGTAATGTGCGTTCTGCGAATGAGCAAGAGGGTGAGTCTGGGCATGCGCAGTAACAATCTGGTAATGTGCGTTCTGCGAATGAGCAATAGGGTGAGTCTGTGCATGAGCAGTAACAATCTGGTAATGTGCGTTCTGCGAATGAGCAAGAGGGTGAGCCTGGGCATGTGCAGTAACAATCTGGTAATGTGCGTTCTGCGAATGAGCAATAGGGTGAGTCTGGGCATGTGCAGTAACAATCTAGTAATGTGCGTTCTGCGAATGAGCAAGAGGGTGAGTCTGGGCATGTGCAGTAACAATCTGGTAATGTGCGTTCTGCGAATGAGCAAGAGGGTGAGTCTGGGCATGTGCAGTAACAATGTAGTAATGTGCGTTCTGCGAATGAGCAAGAGGGTGAGTCTAGGCATGTGCAGTAACAATGTAGTAATGTGCGTTCTGCGAATGAGCAAGAGGGTGAGTCTGAGCATGCGCAGTAACAATCTGGTAATGTGCGTTCTGCGAATGAGCAAGTGGGTGAGTCTGGGCATGCGCAGTAACAATCTGGTAATGTGCGTTCTGCGAATGAGCAATAGGGTGAGTCTGGGCATGTTCAGTAACAATCTGGTAATGTCCGTTCTGCGAATGAGCAATAGGGTGAGTCTGGGCATGCGCAGTAACAATCTGGTAATGTGCGTTCTGCGAATGAGCAATAGGGTGAGTCTGGGCATGAGCAGTAACAATCTGGTAATGTGCGTTCTGCGAATGAGCAAGAGGGTGAGCCTGGGCATGTGCAGTAACAATCTGGTAATGTGCATTCTGCGAATGAGCAATAGGGTGAGTCTGGGCATGTGCAGTAACAATCTAGTAATGTGCGTTCTGCGAATGAGCAAGAGGGTGAGTCTGGGCATGTGCAGTAACAATCTGGTAATGTGCGTTCTGCGAATGAGCAAGTGGGTGAGTCTGGGCATGTGCAGTAACAATCTAGTAATATGCATTCTGCGAATGAGCAAGAGGGTGAGCCTGGGCATGTGCAGTAACAATCTGGTAATGTGCGTTCTGCGAATGAGCAATAGGGTGAGTCTGGGCATGTGCAGTAACAATCTGGTAATGTGCGTTCTGCGAATGAGCAAGAGAGTGAGTCTGGGCATGTGCAGTAACAATCTGGTAATGTGCGTTCTGCGAATGAGCAAGTGGGTGAGTCTGGGCATGTGCAGTAACAATCTAGTAATATGCATTCTGCGAATGAGCAAGAGGGTGAGTCTGGGCATGCACAGTAACAATCTGGTAATGTGCGTTCTGCGAATGAGCAAGAGGGTGAGTCTGGGCATGTGCAGTAACAATCTGGTAATGTGCGTTCTGCGAATAAGCAAGATGGTGAGTCTGGGCATGTGCAGTAACAATGTAGTAATATGCGTTCTGCGAATGAGCAATAGGGTGAGTCTGGGCATGCGCAGTAACAATCTGGTAATATGCGTTCTGCGAATGAGCAAGAGAGTGAGTCTGGGCATGTGCAGTAACAATCTGGTAATGTGCGTTCTGCGAATGAGCAAGTGGGTGAGTCTGGGCATGTGCAGTAACAATGTAGTAATGTGCGTTTTGCGAATGAGCAAGATGGTGAGTCTGGGCATGCACAGTAACAATCTGGTAATGTGCGTTCTGCGTATGAGCAAGATGGTGAGTCTGGGCATGCGCAGTAACAATCTGGTAATGTGCGTTCTGCGAATGAGCAATTGGGTGAGTCTGGGCATGCGCAGTAACAATCTGGTAATGTGCGTTCTGCGAATGAGCAATAGGGTGAGTCTGGGCATGCGCAGTAACAATCTGGTAATGTGCGTTCTGCGAATGAGCAATTGGGTGAGTCTGGGCATGCGCAGTAACAATCTGGTAATGTGCGTTCTGCGAATGAACAAGAGGGTGAGTCTGGGCATGCGCAGTAACAATCTGGTAATGTGCGTTCTGCGAATGAGCAAGATGGTGAGTCTGGGCATGCGCAGTAACAATCTGGTAATGTGTGTTCTGCGAATGAGCAAGAGGGTGAGTCTGGGCATGCGCAGTAACAATCTGGTAATGTGCGTTCTGCGAATGAGCAAGATGGTGAGTCTGGGCATGCGCAGTAACAATCTGGTAATGTGCGTTCTGCGAATGAGCAAGATGGTGAGTCTGGGCATGCGCAGTAACAATCTGGTAATGTGTGTTCTGTGAATGAGCAAGAGGGTGAGTCTGGGCATGCGCAGTAACAATGTAGTAATGTGCGTTCTGCGAATGAGCAATATGGTGAGTCTGGGCATGCGCAGTAACAATCTGGTAATGTGCGTTCAGCGAATGAGCAAGATGGTGAGTCTGGGCATGCGCAGTAGCAATCTAGTAATGTGTGTTCTGCGAATGAGCAAGAGGGTGAGTCTGGGCATGTGCAGTAACAATGTAGTAATTTGCGTTCTGGGAATGAGCAATATGGTGAGTCTGGGCATGCGCAGTAACAATCTGGTAATGTGCGTTCTGCGAATGAGCAAGAGGGTGAGTCTGGGCATGCGCAGTAACAAGCTGGTAATGTGCGTTCTGCGAATGAGCAAGAGGGTGAGTCTGGGCATGCGCAGTAACAATGTAGTAATGTGCGTTCTGCGAAAGAGCAAGATGGTGAGTCTGGCCATGCGCAGTAACAATCTGGTAATGTGCGTTCTGCGAATGAGCAAGAGGGTGAGTCTGGGCATGTGCAGTAACAATCTGGTAATGTGCGTTCTGCGAATAAGCAAGAGGGTGAGTCTGGGCATGTGCAGTAACAATGTAGTAATATACGTTCTGCGAATGAGCAATAGGGTGAGTCTGGGCATGCGCAGTAACAATCTGGTAATATGCGTTCTGCGAATGAGCAAGAGAGTGAGTCTGGGCATGTGCAGTAACAATCTGGTAATGTGCGTTCTGCGAATGAGCAAGTGGGTGAGTCTGGGCATGTGCAGTAACAATCTGGTAATGTGCGTTCTGGGAATGAGTAAGATGGTGAGTCTGGGCATGCGCAGTAACAATCTGGTAATGTGCATTCTGCGAATGAGCAATATGGTGAGTCTGGGCATGTGCAATAACAATGTAGTAATGTGCTTTCTGCGAATGAGCAATAGGGTGAGTCTGGCCATGTGCAGTAACAATGTAGTAATGTGCGTTCTGCGAATGAGCAAGAGGGTGAGTCTGGGCATGTGCAGTAACAATCTGGTAATGTGCGTTCTGCGAATGAGCAAGAGGGTGAGTCTGGGCATGTGCAGTAACAATGTAGTAATGTGCGTTCTGCGAATGAGCAAGAGGGTGAGTCTAGGCATGTGCAGTAACAATCTGGTAATGTGCGTTCTGCGAATGAGCAAGAGGGTGAGTCTGAGCATGCGCAGTAACAATCTGGTAATGTGCGTTCTGCGAATGAGCAAGTGGGTGAGTCTGGGCATGCGCAGTAACAATCTGGTAATGTGCGTTCTGCGAATGAGCAATAGGGTGAGTCTGGGCATGTTCAGTAACAATCTGGTAATGTGCGTTCTGCGAATGAGCAATAGGGTGAGTCTGGGCATGCGCAGTAACAATCTGGTAATGTGCGTTCTGCGAATGAGCAATAGGGTGAGTCTGGGCATGCGCAGTAACAATCTGGTAATGTGCGTTCTGCGAATGAGCAATAGGGTGACTCTGGGCATGAGCAGTAACAATCTGGTAATGTGCGTTCTGCGAATGAGCAAGAGGGTGAGCCTGGGCATGTGCAGTAACAATCTGGTAATGTGCGTTCTGCGAATGAGCAATAGGGTGAGTCTGGGCATGTGCAGTAACAATCTAGTAATGTGCGTTCTGCGAATGAGCAAGAGGGTGAGTCTGGGCATGTGCAGTAACAATCTGGTAATGTGCGTTCTGCGAATGAGCAAGTGGGTGAGTCTGGGCATGTGCAGTAACAATCTAGTAATATTCATTCTGCGAATGAGCAAGAGGGTGAGCCTGGGCATGTGCAGTAACAATCTGGTAATGTGCGTTCTGCGAATGAGCAATAGGGTGAGTCTGGGCATGTGCAGTAACAATCTGGTAATGTGCGTTCTGCGAATGAGCAAGAGAGTGAGTCTGGGCATGTGCAGTAACAATCTGGTAATGTGCGTTCTGCGAATGAGCAAGTGGGTGAGTCTGGGCATGTGCAGTAACAATCTAGTAATATGCATTCTGCGAATGAGCAAGAGGGTGAGTCTGGGCATGCACAGTAACAATCTGGTAATGTGCGTTCTGCGAATGAGCAATAGGGTGAGTCTGGGCATGTGCAGTAACAATCTAGTAATGTGCGTTCTGCGAATGAGCAAGAGGGTGAGTCTGGGCATGTGCAATAACAATCTGGTAATGTGCGTTCTGCGAATGAGCAATATGGTGAGTCTGGGCATGCGCAGTAACAATCTGGTAATGTGCGTTCTGCGAATGAGCAAGAGGGTGAGTCTGGGCATGTGCAGTAACAATCTGGTAATGTGCGTTCTGGGAATGAGTAAGATGGTGAGTCTGGGCATGCGCAGTAACAATCTGGTAATGTGCATTCTGCGAATGAGCAATATGGTGAGTCTGGGCATGTGCAGTAACAATGTAGGAATGTGCTTTCTGCGAATGAGCAATAGGGTGAGTCTGGCCATGTGCAGTAACAATGTAGTAATGTGCGTTCTGCTAATGAGCATTAGGGTGAGTCTGGGCATGCGCAGTAACAATCTGGTAATGTGTGTTCTGCGAATGAGCAATAGGGTGAGTCTGGGCATGCGCAGTAACAATCTGGTAATGTGCGTTCTGCGAATGAGCAAGAGGGTGAGTCTGGGCATGCGCAGTAACAATCTGGTAATGTGCGTTCTGCGAATGAGCAAGAGGGTGAGTCTGGGCATGTGCAGTAATAATCTGGTAATGTGCGTTCTGCGAATAAGCAAGATGGTGAGTCTGGGCATGTGCAGTAACAATGTAGTAATATGCGTTCTGCGAATGAGCAATAGGGTGAGTCTGGGCATGCGCAGTAACAATCTGGTAATATGCGTTCTGCGAATGAGCAAGAGAGTGAGTCTGGGCATGTGCAGTAACAATCTGGTAATGTGCGTTCTGCGAATGAGCAAGTGGGTGAGTCTGGGCATGTGCAGTAACAATGTAGTAATGTGCGTTTTGCGAATGAGCAAGATGGTGAGTCTGGGCATGCACAGTAACAATCTGGTAATGTGCGTTCTGCGTATGAGCAAGATGGTGAGTCTGGGCATGCGCAGTAACAATCTGGTAATGTGCGTTCTGCGAATGAGCAATTGGGTGAGTCTGGGCATGCGCAGTAACAATCTGGTAATGTGCGTTCTGCGAATGAGCAATAGGGTGAGTCTGGGCATGCGCAGTAACAATCTGGTAATGTGCGTTCTGCGAATGAGCAATTGGGTGAGTCTGGGCATGCGCAGTAACAATCTGGTAATGTGCGTTCTGCGAATGAACAAGAGGGTGAGTCTGGGCATGCGCAGTAACAATCTGGTAATGTGCGTTCTGCGAATGAGCAAGATGGTGAGTCTGGGCATGCGCAGTAACAATCTGGTAATGTGTGTTCTGCGAATGAGCAAGAGGGTGAGTCTGGGCATGCGCAGTAACAATCTGGTAATGTGCGTTCTGCGAATGAGCAAGATGGTGAGTCTGGGCATGCGCAGTAACAATCTGGTAATGTGCGTTCTGCGAATGAGCAAGATGGTGAGTCTGGGCATGCGCAGTAACAATCTGGTAATGTGTGTTCTGCGAATGAGCAAGAGGGTGAGTCTGGGCATGCGCAGTAACAATGTAGTAATGTGCGTTCTGCGAATGAGCAAGATGGTGAGTCTGGGCATGCGCAGTAACAATCTGGTAATGTGCGTTCAGCGAATGAGCAAGATGGTGAGTCTGGGCATGCGCAGTAGCAATCTAGTAATGTGTGTTCTGCGAATGAGCAATAGGGTGAGTCTGGGCATGTTCAGTAACAATCTGGTAATGTGCGTTCTGCGAATGAGCAAGAGGGTGAGTCTGGGCATGCGCAGTAACAATCTGGTAATGTGCGTTCTGCGAATGAGCAATAGGGTGAGTCTGGGCATGAGCAGTAACAATCTGGTAATGTGCGTTCTGCGAATGAGCAAGAGGGTGAGCCTGGGCATGTGCAGTAACAATCTGGTAATGTGCGTTCTGCGAATGAGCAATAGGGTGAGTCTGGGCATGTGCAGTAACAATCTAGTAATGTGCGTTCTGCGAATGAGCAAGAGGGTGAGTCTGGGCATGTGCAGTAACAATCTGGTAATGTGCGTTCTGCGAATGAGCAAGAGGGTGAGTCTGGGCATGTGCAGTAACAATGTAGTAATGTGCGTTCTGCGAATGAGCAAGAGGGTGAGTCTAGGCATGTGCAGTAACAATGTAGTAATGTGCGTTCTGCGAATGAGCAAGAGGGTGAGTCTGAGCATGCGCAGTAACAATCTGGTAATGTGCGTTCTGCGAATGAGCAAGTGGGTGAGTCTGGGCATGCGCAGTAACAATCTGGTAATGTGCGTTCTGCGAATGAGCAATAGGGTGAGTCTGGGCATGTTCAGTAACAATCTGGTAATGTGCGTTCTGCGAATGAGCAATAGGGTGAGTCTGGGCATGCGCAGTAACAATCTGGTAATGTGCGTTCTGCGAATGAGCAATAGGGTGAGTCTGGGCATGAGCAGTAACAATCTGGTAATGTGCGTTCTGCGAATGAGCAAGAGGGTGAGCCTGGGCATGTGCAGTAACAATCTGGTAATGTGCATTCTGCGAATGAGCAATAGGGTGAGTCTGGGCATGTGCAGTAACAATCTAGTAATGTGCGTTCTGCGAATGAGCAAGAGGGTGAGTCTGGGCATGTGCAGTAACAATCTGGTAATGTGCGTTCTGCGAATGAGCAAGTGGGTGAGTCTGGGCATGTGCAGTAACAATCTAGTAATATGCATTCTGCGAATGAGCAAGAGGGTGAGCCTGGGCATGTGCAGTAACAATCTGGTAATGTGCGTTCTGCGAATGAGCAAGAGGGTGAGTCTGGGCATGCGCAGTAACAATCTGGTAATGTGCGTTCTGCGAATGAGCAAGAGGGTGAGTCTGGGCATGTGCAGTAATAATCTGGTAATGTGCGTTCTGCGAATAAGCAAGATGGTGAGTCTGGGCATGTGCAGTAACAATGTAGTAATATGCGTTCTGCGAATGAGCAATAGGGTGAGTCTGGGCATGCGCAGTAACAATCTGGTAATATGCGTTCTGCGAATGAGCAAGAGAGTGAGTCTGGGCATGTGCAGTAACAATCTGGTAATGTGCGTTCTGCGAATGAGCAAGTGGGTGAGTCTGGGCATGTGCAGTAACAATGTAGTAATGTGCGTTTTGCGAATGAGCAAGATGGTGAGTCTGGGCATGCACAGTAACAATCTGGTAATGTGCGTTCTGCGTATGAGCAAGATGGTGAGTCTGGGCATGCGCAGTAACAATCTGGTAATGTGCGTTCTGCGAATGAGCAATTGGGTGAGTCTGGGCATGCGCAGTAACAATCTGGTAATGTGCGTTCTGCGAATGAGCAATAGGGTGAGTCTGGGCATGCGCAGTAACAATCTGGTAATGTGCGTTCTGCGAATGAGCAATTGGGTGAGTCTGGGCATGCGCAGTAACAATCTGGTAATGTGCGTTCTGCGAATGAACAAGAGGGTGAGTCTGGGCATGCGCAGTAACAATCTGGTAATGTGCGTTCTGCGAATGAGCAAGATGGTGAGTCTGGGCATGCGCAGTAACAATCTGGTAATGTGTGTTCTGCGAATGAGCAAGAGGGTGAGTCTGGGCATGCGCAGTAACAATCTGGTAATGTGCGTTCTGCGAATGAGCAAGATGGTGAGTCTGGGCATGCGCAGTAACAATCTGGTAATGTGCGTTCTGCGAATGAGCAAGATGGTGAGTCTGGGCATGCGCAGTAACAATCTGGTAATGTGTGTTCTGCGAATGAGCAAGAGGGTGAGTCTGGGCATGCGCAGTAACAATGTAGTAATGTGCGTTCTGCGAATGAGCAAGATGGTGAGTCTGGGCATGCGCAGTAACAATCTGGTAATGTGCGTTCAGCGAATGAGCAAGATGGTGAGTCTGGGCATGCGCAGTAGCAATCTAGTAATGTGTGTTCTGCGAATGAGCAATAGGGTGAGTCTGGGCATGTTCAGTAACAATCTGGTAATGTGCGTTCTGCGAATGAGCAAGAGGGTGAGTCTGGGCATGCGCAGTAACAATCTGGTAATGTGCGTTCTGCGAATGAGCAATAGGGTGAGTCTGGGCATGAGCAGTAACAATCTGGTAATGTGCGTTCTGCGAATGAGCAAGAGGGTGAGCCTGGGCATGTGCAGTAACAATCTGGTAATGTGCGTTCTGCGAATGAGCAATAGGGTGAGTCTGGGCATGTGCAGTAACAATCTAGTAATGTGCGTTCTGCGAATGAGCAAGAGGGTGAGTCTGGGCATGTGCAGTAACAATCTGGTAATGTGCGTTCTGCGAATGAGCAAGAGGGTGAGTCTGGGCATGTGCAGTAACAATGTAGTAATGTGCGTTCTGCGAATGAGCAAGAGGGTGAGTCTAGGCATGTGCAGTAACAATGTAGTAATGTGCGTTCTGCGAATGAGCAAGAGGGTGAGTCTGAGCATGCGCAGTAACAATCTGGTAATGTGCGTTCTGCGAATGAGCAAGTGGGTGAGTCTGGGCATGCGCAGTAACAATCTGGTAATGTGCGTTCTGCGAATGAGCAATAGGGTGAGTCTGGGCATGTTCAGTAACAATCTGGTAATGTGCGTTCTGCGAATGAGCAATAGGGTGAGTCTGGGCATGCGCAGTAACAATCTGGTAATGTGCGTTCTGCGAATGAGCAATAGGGTGAGTCTGGGCATGAGCAGTAACAATCTGGTAATGTGCGTTCTGCGAATGAGCAAGAGGGTGAGCCTGGGCATGTGCAGTAACAATCTGGTAATGTGCATTCTGCGAATGAGCAATAGGGTGAGTCTGGGCATGTGCAGTAACAATCTAGTAATGTGCGTTCTGCGAATGAGCAAGAGGGTGAGTCTGGGCATGTGCAGTAACAATCTGGTAATGTGCGTTCTGCGAATGAGCAAGTGGGTGAGTCTGGGCATGTGCAGTAACAATCTAGTAATATGCATTCTGCGAATGAGCAAGAGGGTGAGCCTGGGCATGTGCAGTAACAATCTGGTAATGTGCGTTCTGCGAATGAGCAAGAGGGTGAGTCTGGGCATGCGCAGTAACAATCTGGTAATGTGCGTTCTGCGAATGAGCAAGAGGGTGAGTCTGGGCATGTGCAGTAATAATCTGGTAATGTGCGTTCTGCGAATAAGCAAGATGGTGAGTCTGGGCATGTGCAGTAACAATGTAGTAATATGCGTTCTGCGAATGAGCAATAGGGTGAGTCTGGGCATGCGCAGTAACAATCTGGTAATATGCGTTCTGCGAATGAGCAAGAGAGTGAGTCTGGGCATGTGCAGTAACAATCTGGTAATGTGCGTTCTGCGAATGAGCAAGTGGGTGAGTCTGGGCATGTGCAGTAACAATGTAGTAATGTGCGTTTTGCGAATGAGCAAGATGGTGAGTCTGGGCATGCACAGTAACAATCTGGTAATGTGCGTTCTGCGTATGAGCAAGATGGTGAGTCTGGGCATGCGCAGTAACAATCTGGTAATGTGCGTTCTGCGAATGAGCAATTGGGTGAGTCTGGGCATGCGCAGTAACAATCTGGTAATGTGCGTTCTGCGAATGAGCAATAGGGTGAGTCTGGGCATGCGCAGTAACAATCTGGTAATGTGCGTTCTGCGAATGAGCAATTGGGTGAGTCTGGGCATGCGCAGTAACAATCTGGTAATGTGCGTTCTGCGAATGAACAAGAGGGTGAGTCTGGGCATGCGCAGTAACAATCTGGTAATGTGCGTTCTGCGAATGAGCAAGATGGTGAGTCTGGGCATGCGCAGTAACAATCTGGTAATGTGTGTTCTGCGAATGAGCAAGAGGGTGAGTCTGGGCATGCGCAGTAACAATCTGGTAATGTGCGTTCTGCGAATGAGCAAGATGGTGAGTCTGGGCATGCGCAGTAACAATCTGGTAATGTGCGTTCTGCGAATGAGCAAGATGGTGAGTCTGGGCATGCGCAGTAACAATCTGGTAATGTGTGTTCTGCGAATGAGCAAGAGGGTGAGTCTGGGCATGCGCAGTAACAATGTAGTAATGTGCGTTCTGCGAATGAGCAAGATGGTGAGTCTGGGCATGCGCAGTAACAATCTGGTAATGTGCGTTCAGCGAATGAGCAAGATGGTGAGTCTGGGCATGCGCAGTAGCAATCTAGTAATGTGTGTTCTGCGAATGAGCAATAGGGTGAGTCTGGGCATGTTCAGTAACAATCTGGTAATGTGCGTTCTGCGAATGAGCAAGAGGGTGAGTCTGGGCATGCGCAGTAACAATCTGGTAATGTGCGTTCTGCGAATGAGCAATAGGGTGAGTCTGGGCATGAGCAGTAACAATCTGGTAATGTGCGTTCTGCGAATGAGCAAGAGGGTGAGCCTGGGCATGTGCAGTAACAATCTGGTAATGTGCGTTCTGCGAATGAGCAATAGGGTGAGTCTGGGCATGTGCAGTAACAATCTAGTAATGTGCGTTCTGCGAATGAGCAAGAGGGTGAGTCTGGGCATGTGCAGTAACAATCTGGTAATGTGCGTTCTGCGAATGAGCAAGAGGGTGAGTCTGGGCATGTGCAGTAACAATGTAGTAATGTGCGTTCTGCGAATGAGCAAGAGGGTGAGTCTAGGCATGTGCAGTAACAATGTAGTAATGTGCGTTCTGCGAATGAGCAAGAGGGTGAGTCTGAGCATGCGCAGTAACAATCTGGTAATGTGCGTTCTGCGAATGAGCAAGTGGGTGAGTCTGGGCATGCGCAGTAACAATCTGGTAATGTGCGTTCTGCGAATGAGCAATAGGGTGAGTCTGGGCATGTTCAGTAACAATCTGGTAATGTGCGTTCTGCGAATGAGCAATAGGGTGAGTCTGGGCATGCGCAGTAACAATCTGGTAATGTGCGTTCTGCGAATGAGCAATAGGGTGAGTCTGGGCATGAGCAGTAACAATCTGGTAATGTGCGTTCTGCGAATGAGCAAGAGGGTGAGCCTGGGCATGTGCAGTAACAATCTGGTAATGTGCATTCTGCGAATGAGCAATAGGGTGAGTCTGGGCATGTGCAGTAACAATCTAGTAATGTGCGTTCTGCGAATGAGCAAGAGGGTGAGTCTGGGCATGTGCAGTAACAATCTGGTAATGTGCGTTCTGCGAATGAGCAAGTGGGTGAGTCTGGGCATGTGCAGTAACAATCTAGTAATATGCATTCTGCGAATGAGCAAGAGGGTGAGCCTGGGCATGTGCAGTAACAATCTGGTAATGTGCGTTCTGCGAATGAGCAAGAGAGTGAGTCTGGGCATGTGCAGTAACAATCTGGTAATGTGCGTTCTGCGAATGAGCAAGTGGGTGAGTCTGGGCATGTGCAGTAACAATCTAGTAATATGCATTCTGCGAATGAGCAAGAGGGTGAGTCTGGGCATGCACAGTAACAATCTGGTAATGTGCGTTCTGCGAATGAGCAAGAGGGTGAGTCTGGGCATGTGCAGTAACAATCTGGTAATGTGCGTTCTGCGAATAAGCAAGATGGTGAGTCTGGGCATGTGCAGTAACAATGTAGTAATATGCGTTCTGCGAATGAGCAATAGGGTGAGTCTGGGCATGCGCAGTAACAATCTGGTAATATGCGTTCTGCGAATGAGCAAGAGAGTGAGTCTGGGCATGTGCAGTAACAATCTGGTAATGTGCGTTCTGCGAATGAGCAAGTGGGTGAGTCTGGGCATGTGCAGTAACAATGTAGTAATGTGCGTTTTGCGAATGAGCAAGATGGTGAGTCTGGGCATGCACAGTAACAATCTGGTAATGTGCGTTCTGCGTATGAGCAAGATGGTGAGTCTGGGCATGCGCAGTAACAATCTGGTAATGTGCGTTCTGCGAATGAGCAATTGGGTGAGTCTGGGCATGCGCAGTAACAATCTGGTAATGTGCGTTCTGCGAATGAGCAATAGGGTGAGTCTGGGCATGCGCAGTAACAATCTGGTAATGTGCGTTCTGCGAATGAGCAATTGGGTGAGTCTGGGCATGCGCAGTAACAATCTGGTAATGTGCGTTCTGCGAATGAACAAGAGGGTGAGTCTGGGCATGCGCAGTAACAATCTGGTAATGTGCGTTCTGCGAATGAGCAAGATGGTGAGTCTGGGCATGCGCAGTAACAATCTGGTAATGTGTGTTCTGCGAATGAGCAAGAGGGTGAGTCTGGGCATGCGCAGTAACAATCTGGTAATGTGCGTTCTGCGAATGAGCAAGATGGTGAGTCTGGGCATGCGCAGTAACAATCTGGTAATGTGCGTTCTGCGAATGAGCAAGATGGTGAGTCTGGGCATGCGCAGTAACAATCTGGTAATGTGTGTTCTGTGAATGAGCAAGAGGGTGAGTCTGGGCATGCGCAGTAACAATGTAGTAATGTGCGTTCTGCGAATGAGCAATATGGTGAGTCTGGGCATGCGCAGTAACAATCTGGTAATGTGCGTTCAGCGAATGAGCAAGATGGTGAGTCTGGGCATGCGCAGTAGCAATCTAGTAATGTGTGTTCTGCGAATGAGCAATAGGGTGAGTCTGGGCATGTTCAGTAACAATCTGGTAATGTGCGTTCTGCGAATGAGCAAGAGGGTGAGTCTGGGCATGCGCAGTAACAATCTGGTAATGTGCGTTCTGCGAATGAGCAATAGGGTGAGTCTGGGCATGAGCAGTAACAATCTGGTAATGTGCGTTCTGCGAATGAGCAAGAGGGTGAGCCTGGGCATGTGCAGTAACAATCTGGTAATGTGCGTTCTGCGAATGAGCAATAGGGTGAGTCTGGGCATGTGCAGTAACAATCTAGTAATGTGCGTTCTGCGAATGAGCAAGAGGGTGAGTCTGGGCATGTGCAGTAACAATCTGGTAATGTGCGTTCTGCGAATGAGCAAGAGGGTGAGTCTGGGCATGTGCAGTAACAATGTAGTAATGTGCGTTCTGCGAATGAGCAAGAGGGTGAGTCTAGGCATGTGCAGTAACAATGTAGTAATGTGCGTTCTGCGAATGAGCAAGAGGGTGAGTCTGAGCATGCGCAGTAACAATCTGGTAATGTGCGTTCTGCGAATGAGCAAGTGGGTGAGTCTGGGCATGCGCAGTAACAATCTGGTAATGTGCGTTCTGCGAATGAGCAATAGGGTGAGTCTGGGCATGTTCAGTAACAATCTGGTAATGTGCGTTCTGCGAATGAGCAATAGGGTGAGTCTGGGCATGCGCAGTAACAATCTGGTAATGTGCGTTCTGCGAATGAGCAATAGGGTGAGTCTGGGCATGAGCAGTAACAATCTGGTAATGTGCGTTCTGCGAATGAGCAAGAGGGTGAGCCTGGGCATGTGCAGTAACAATCTGGTAATGTGCATTCTGCGAATGAGCAATAGGGTGAGTCTGGGCATGTGCAGTAACAATCTGGTAATGTGCGTTCTGCGAATGAGCAAGAGGGTGAGCCTGGGCATGTGCAGTAACAATCTGGTAATGTGCGTTCTGCGAATGAGCAATAGGGTGAGTCTGGGCATGTGCAGTAACAATCTAGTAATGTGCGTTCTGCGAATGAGCAAGAGGGTGAGTCTGGGCATGTGCAGTAACAATCTGGTAATGTGCGTTCTGCGAATGAGCAAGAGGGTGAGTCTGGGCATGTGCAGTAACAATGTAGTAATGTGCGTTCTGCGAATGAGCAAGAGGGTGAGTCTAGGCATGTGCAGTAACAATGTAGTAATGTGCGTTCTGCGAATGAGCAAGAGGGTGAGTCTGAGCATGCGCAGTAACAATCTGGTAATGTGCGTTCTGCGAATGAGCAAGTGGGTGAGTCTGGGCATGCGCAGTAACAATCTGGTAATGTGCGTTCTGCGAATGAGCAATAGGGTGAGTCTGGGCATGTTCAGTAACAATCTGGTAATGTGCGTTCTGCGAATGAGCAATAGGGTGAGTCTGGGCATGCGCAGTAACAATCTGGTAATGTGCGTTCTGCGAATGAGCAATAGGGTGAGTCTGGGCATGAGCAGTAACAATCTGGTAATGTGCGTTCTGCGAATGAGCAAGAGGGTGAGCCTGGGCATGTGCAGTAACAATCTGGTAATGTGCATTCTGCGAATGAGCAATAGGGTGAGTCTGGGCATGTGCAGTAACAATCTAGTAATGTGCGTTCTGCGAATGAGCAAGAGGGTGAGTCTGGGCATGTGCAGTAACAATCTGGTAATGTGCGTTCTGCGAATGAGCAAGTGGGTGAGTCTGGGCATGTGCAGTAACAATCTAGTAATATGCATTCTGCGAATGAGCAAGAGGGTGAGCCTGGGCATGTGCAGTAACAATCTGGTAATGTGCGTTCTGCGAATGAGCAAGAGAGTGAGTCTGGGCATGTGCAGTAACAATCTGGTAATGTGCGTTCTGCGAATGAGCAAGTGGGTGAGTCTGGGCATGTGCAGTAACAATCTAGTAATATGCATTCTGCGAATGAGCAAGAGGGTGAGTCTGGGCATGCACAGTAACAATCTGGTAATGTGCGTTCTGCGAATGAGCAAGAGGGTGAGTCTGGGCATGTGCAGTAACAATCTGGTAATGTGCGTTCTGCGAATAAGCAAGATGGTGAGTCTGGGCATGTGCAGTAACAATGTAGTAATATGCGTTCTGCGAATGAGCAATAGGGTGAGTCTGGGCATGCGCAGTAACAATCTGGTAATATGCGTTCTGCGAATGAGCAAGAGAGTGAGTCTGGGCATGTGCAGTAACAATCTGGTAATGTGCGTTCTGCGAATGAGCAAGTGGGTGAGTCTGGGCATGTGCAGTAACAATGTAGTAATGTGCGTTTTGCGAATGAGCAAGATGGTGAGTCTGGGCATGCACAGTAACAATCTGGTAATGTGCGTTCTGCGTATGAGCAAGATGGTGAGTCTGGGCATGCGCAGTAACAATCTGGTAATGTGCGTTCTGCGAATGAGCAATTGGGTGAGTCTGGGCATGCGCAGTAACAATCTGGTAATGTGCGTTCTGCGAATGAGCAATAGGGTGAGTCTGGGCATGCGCAGTAACAATCTGGTAATGTGCGTTCTGCGAATGAGCAATTGGGTGAGTCTGGGCATGCGCAGTAACAATCTGGTAATGTGCGTTCTGCGAATGAACAAGAGGGTGAGTCTGGGCATGCGCAGTAACAATCTGGTAATGTGCGTTCTGCGAATGAGCAAGATGGTGAGTCTGGGCATGCGCAGTAACAATCTGGTAATGTGTGTTCTGCGAATGAGCAAGAGGGTGAGTCTGGGCATGCGCAGTAACAATCTGGTAATGTGCGTTCTGCGAATGAGCAAGATGGTGAGTCTGGGCATGCGCAGTAACAATCTGGTAATGTGCGTTCTGCGAATGAGCAAGATGGTGAGTCTGGGCATGCGCAGTAACAATCTGGTAATGTGTGTTCTGTGAATGAGCAAGAGGGTGAGTCTGGGCATGCGCAGTAACAATGTAGTAATGTGCGTTCTGCGAATGAGCAATATGGTGAGTCTGGGCATGCGCAGTAACAATCTGGTAATGTGCGTTCAGCGAATGAGCAAGATGGTGAGTCTGGGCATGCGCAGTAGCAATCTAGTAATGTGTGTTCTGCGAATGAGCAAGAGGGTGAGTCTGGGCATGTGCAGTAACAATGTAGTAATTTGCGTTCTGGGAATGAGCAATATGGTGAGTCTGGGCATGCGCAGTAACAATCTGGTAATGTGCGTTCTGCGAATGAGCAAGAGGGTGAGTCTGGGCATGCGCAGTAACAAGCTGGTAATGTGCGTTCTGCGAATGAGCAAGAGGGTGAGTCTGGGCATGCGCAGTAACAATGTAGTAATGTGCGTTCTGCGAAAGAGCAAGATGGTGAGTCTGGCCATGCGCAGTAACAATCTGGTAATGTGCGTTCTGCGAATGAGCAAGAGGGTGAGTCTGGGCATGTGCAGTAACAATCTGGTAATGTGCGTTCTGCGAATAAGCAAGAGGGTGAGTCTGGGCATGTGCAGTAACAATGTAGTAATATACGTTCTGCGAATGAGCAATAGGGTGAGTCTGGGCATGCGCAGTATCAATCTGGTAATATGCGTTCTGCGAATGAGCAAGAGAGTGAGTCTGGGCATGTGCAGTAACAATCTGGTAATGTGCGTTCTGCGAATGAGCAAGTGGGTGAGTCTGGGCATGTGCAGTAACAATCTGGTAATGTGCGTTCTGGGAATGAGTAAGATGGTGAGTCTGGGCATGCGCAGTAACAATCTGGTAATGTGCATTCTGCGAATGAGCAATATGGTGAGTCTGGGCATGTGCAATAACAATGTAGTAATGTGCTTTCTGCGAATGAGCAATAGGGTGAGTCTGGCCATGTGCAGTAACAATGTAGTAATGTGCGTTCTGCGAATGAGCAAGAGGGTGAGTCTGGGCATGTGCAGTAACAATCTGGTAATGTGCGTTCTGCGAATGAGCAAGAGGGTGAGTCTGGGCATGTGCAGTAACAATGTAGTAATGTGCGTTCTGCGAATGAGCAAGAGGGTGAGTCTAGGCATGTGCAGTAACAATGTAGTAATGTGCGTTCTGCGAATGAGCAAGAGGGTGAGTCTGAGCATGCGCAGTAACAATCTGGTAATGTGCGTTCTGCGAATGAGCAAGTGGGTGAGTCTGGGCATGCGCAGTAACAATCTGGTAATGTGCGTTCTGCGAATGAGCAATAGGGTGAGTCTGGGCATGTTCAGTAACAATCTGGTAATGTGCGTTCTGCGAATGAGCAATAGGGTGAGTCTGGGCATGCGCAGTAACAATCTGGTAATGTGCGTTCTGCGAATGAGCAATAGGGTGAGTCTGGGCATGCGCAGTAACAATCTGGTAATGTGCGTTCTGCGAATGAGCAATAGGGTGAGTCTGGGCATGAGCAGTAACAATCTGGTAATGTGCGTTCTGCGAATGAGCAAGAGGGTGAGCCTGGGCATGTGCAGTAACAATCTGGTAATGTGCGTTCTGCGAATGAGCAATAGGGTGAGTCTGGGCATGTGCAGTAACAATCTAGTAATGTGCGTTCTGCGAATGAGCAAGAGGGTGAGTCTGGGCATGTGCAGTAACAATCTGGTAATGTGCGTTCTGCGAATGAGCAAGTGGGTGAGTCTGGGCATGTGCAGTAACAATCTAGTAATATTCATTCTGCGAATGAGCAAGAGGGTGAGCCTGGGCATGTGCAGTAACAATCTGGTAATGTGCGTTCTGCGAATGAGCAATAGGGTGAGTCTGGGCATGTGCAGTAACAATCTGGTAATGTGCGTTCTGCGAATGAGCAAGAGAGTGAGTCTGGGCATGTGCAGTAACAATCTGGTAATGTGCGTTCTGCGAATGAGCAAGTGGGTGAGTCTGGGCATGTGCAGTAACAATCTAGTAATATGCATTCTGCGAATGAGCAAGAGGGTGAGTCTGGGCATGCACAGTAACAATCTGGTAATGTGCGTTCTGCGAATGAGCAATAGGGTGAGTCTGGGCATGTGCAGTAACAATCTAGTAATGTGCGTTCTGCGAATGAGCAAGAGGGTGAGTCTGGGCATGTGCAATAACAATCTGGTAATGTGCGTTCTGCGAATGAGCAATATGGTGAGTCTGGGCATGCGCAGTAACAATCTGGTAATGTGCGTTCTGCGAATGAGCAAGAGGGTGAGTCTGGGCATGTGCAGTAACAATCTGGTAATGTGCGTTCTGGGAATGAGTAAGATGGTGAGTCTGGGCATGCGCAGTAACAATCTGGTAATGTGCATTCTGCGAATGAGCAATATGGTGAGTCTGGGCATGTGCAGTAACAATGTAGGAATGTGCTTTCTGCGAATGAGCAATAGGGTGAGTCTGGCCATGTGCAGTAACAATGTAGTAATGTGCGTTCTGCTAATGAGCATTAGGGTGAGTCTGGGCATGCGCAGTAACAATCTGGTAATGTGTGTTCTGCGAATGAGCAATAGGGTGAGTCTGGGCATGCGCAGTAACAATCTGGTAATGTGCGTTCTGCGAATGAGCAAGAGGGTGAGTCTGGGCATGCGCAGTAACAATCTGGTAATGTGCGTTCTGCGAATGAGCAAGAGGGTGAGTCTGGGCATGTGCAGTAATAATCTGGTAATGTGCGTTCTGCGAATAAGCAAGATGGTGAGTCTGGGCATGTGCAGTAACAATGTAGTAATATGCGTTCTGCGAATGAGCAATAGGGTGAGTCTGGGCATGCGCAGTAACAATCTGGTAATATGCGTTCTGCGAATGAGCAAGAGAGTGAGTCTGGGCATGTGCAGTAACAATCTGGTAATGTGCGTTCTGCGAATGAGCAAGTGGGTGAGTCTGGGCATGTGCAGTAACAATGTAGTAATGTGCGTTTTGCGAATGAGCAAGATGGTGAGTCTGGGCATGCACAGTAACAATCTGGTAATGTGCGTTCTGCGTATGAGCAAGATGGTGAGTCTGGGCATGCGCAGTAACAATCTGGTAATGTGCGTTCTGCGAATGAGCAATTGGGTGAGTCTGGGCATGCGCAGTAACAATCTGGTAATGTGCGTTCTGCGAATGAGCAATAGGGTGAGTCTGGGCATGCGCAGTAACAATCTGGTAATGTGCGTTCTGCGAATGAGCAATTGGGTGAGTCTGGGCATGCGCAGTAACAATCTGGTAATGTGCGTTCTGCGAATGAACAAGAGGGTGAGTCTGGGCATGCGCAGTAACAATCTGGTAATGTGCGTTCTGCGAATGAGCAAGATGGTGAGTCTGGGCATGCGCAGTAACAATCTGGTAATGTGTGTTCTGCGAATGAGCAAGAGGGTGAGTCTGGGCATGCGCAGTAACAATCTGGTAATGTGCGTTCTGCGAATGAGCAAGATGGTGAGTCTGGGCATGCGCAGTAACAATCTGGTAATGTGCGTTCTGCGAATGAGCAAGATGGTGAGTCTGGGCATGCGCAGTAACAATCTGGTAATGTGTGTTCTGCGAATGAGCAAGAGGGTGAGTCTGGGCATGCGCAGTAACAATGTAGTAATGTGCGTTCTGCGAATGAGCAAGATGGTGAGTCTGGGCATGCGCAGTAACAATCTGGTAATGTGCGTTCAGCGAATGAGCAAGATGGTGAGTCTGGGCATGCGCAGTAGCAATCTAGTAATGTGTGTTCTGCGAATGAGCAAGAGGGTGAGTCTGGGCATGTGCAGTAACAATGTAGTAATTTGCGTTCTGGGAATGAGCAATATGGTGAGTCTGGGCATGCGCAGTAACAATCTGGTAATGTGCGTTCTGCGAATGAGCAAGAGGGTGAGTCTGGGCATGCGCAGTAACAAGCTGGTAATGTGCGTTCTGCGAATGAGCAAGAGGGTGAGTCTGGGCATGCGCAGTAACAATGTAGTAATGTGCGTTCTGCGAAAGAGCAAGATGGTGAGTCTGGCCATGCGCAGTAACAATCTGGTAATGTGCGTTCTGCGAATGAGCAAGAGGGTGAGTCTGGGCATGTGCAGTAACAATCTGGTAATGTGCGTTCTGCGAATAAGCAAGAGGGTGAGTCTGGGCATGTGCAGTAACAATGTAGTAATATACGTTCTGCGAATGAGCAATAGGGTGAGTCTGGGCATGCGCAGTAACAATCTGGTAATATGCGTTCTGCGAATGAGCAAGAGAGTGAGTCTGGGCATGTGCAGTAACAATCTGGTAATGTGCGTTCTGCGAATGAGCAAGTGGGTGAGTCTGGGCATGTGCAGTAACAATCTGGTAATGTGCGTTCTGGGAATGAGTAAGATGGTGAGTCTGGGCATGCGCAGTAACAATCTGGTAATGTGCATTCTGCGAATGAGCAATATGGTGAGTCTGGGCATGTGCAGTAACAATGTAGTAATGTGCTTTCTGCGAATGAGCAATAGGGTGAGTCTGGCCATGTGCAGTAACAATGTAGTAATGTGCGTTCTGCGAATGAGCAAGATGGTGAGTCTGGGCAGGTGCAGTAACAATGTAGTAATGTGCGTTCTGCTAATGAGCATTAGGGTGAGTCTGGGCATGCGCAGTAACAATCTGGTAATGTGTGTTCTGCGAATAAGCAATAGGGTGAGTCTGGGCATGCGCAGTAACAATCTGGTAATGTGCGTTCTGCGAATGAGCAAGAGGGTGAGTCTGGGCATGTGCAGTAACAATCTGGTAATGTGCGTTCTGCGAATAAGCAAGAGGGTGAGTCTGGGCATGTTGCAGTAACAATGTAGTAATATGCGTTCTGCGAATGAGCAATAGGGTGAGTCTGGGCATGCGCAGTAACAATCTGGTAATATGCGTTCTGCGAATGAGCAAGAGAGTGAGTCTGGGCATGTGCAGTAACAATCAAGTAATGTGCGTTCTGCGAATGAGCAAGAGGGTGAGTCTGGGCATGCACAGTAACAATCTGGTAATGTGCGTTCTGCGAATGAGCAAGTGGGTGAGTCTGGGCATGTGCAGTAACAATGTAGTAATGTGCGTTCTGCGAATGAGCAAGATGGTGAGTCTGGGCATGCACAGTAACAATCTGGTAATGTGCGTTCTGCGTATGAGCAAGATGGTGAGTGTGGACATGCGCAGTAACAATCTGGTAATGTGCGTTCTGCGAATGAGCAATTGGGTGAGTCTGGGCATGCGCAGTAACAATCTGGTAATGTGCATTCTGCGAATGAACAAGAGGGTGAGTCTGGGCATGCGCAGTAACAATCTGGTAATGTGCGTTCTGCGAATGAGCAAGTTGGTGAGTCTGGGCATGCGCAGTAACAATCTGGTAATGTGTGTTCTGCGAATGAGCAAGAGGGTGAGTCTGGGCATGCGCAGTAACAATCTGGTAATGTGCGTTCTGCGAATGAGCAAGATGGTGAGTCTGGGCATGCGCAGTAACAATCTGGTAATGTGCGTTCTGCGAATGAGCAAGATGGTGAGTCTAGGCATGCGCAGTATCAATCTGGTAATGTGTGTTCTGCGAATGAGCAAGAGGGTGAGTCTGGGCATGCGCAGTAACAATGTAGTAATGTGCGTTCTGCGAATGAGCAATATGGTGAGTCTGGGCATGCGCAGTAACAATCTGGTAATGTGCGTTCAGCGAATGAGCAAGATGGTGAGTCTGGGCATGCGCAGTAGCAATCTAGTAATGTGTGTTCTGCGAATGAGCAAGAGGGTGAGTCTGGGCATGTGCAGTAACAATGTAGTAATTTGCGTTCTGGGAATGAGCAATATGGTGAGTCTGGGCATGCGCAGTAACAATCTGGTAATGTGCGTTCTGCGAATGAGCAAGAGGGTGAGTCTGGGCATGCGCAGTAACAATCTGGTAATGTGCATTCTGCGAATGAGCAAGAGGGTGAGTCTGGGCATGCGCAGTAACAATGTAGTAATGTGCGTTCTGCGAAAGAGCAAGATGGTGAGTCTGGCCATGCGCAGTAACAATCTGGTAATATGCGTTCTGCGAATGAGCAAGAGGGTGAGTCTGGGCATGTGCAGTAACAATCTGGTAATGTGCGTTCTGCGAATAAGCAAGAGGGTGAGTCTGGGCATGTGCAGTAACAATGTAGTAATATACGTTCTGCGAATGAGCAATAGGGTGAGTCTGGGCATGCGCAGTAACAATCTGGTAATATGCGTTCTGCGAATGAGCAAGAGAGTGAGTCTGGGCATGTGCAGTAACAATCTGGTAATGTGCGTTCTGCGAATGAGCAAGTGGGTGAGTCTGGGCATGTGCAGTAACAATCAAGTAATGTGCGTTCTGCGAATGAGCAAGAGGGTGAGTCTGGGCATGCACAGTAACAATCTGGTAATGTGCGTTCTGCGAATGAGCAAGTGGGTGAGTCTGGGCATGTGCAGTAACAATGTCGTAATGTGCGTTCTGCGAATGAGCAAGATGGTGAGTCTGGGCATGCACAGTAACAATCTGGTAATGTGCGTTCTGCGTATGAGCAAGATGGTGAGTCTGGGCATGCACAGTAACAATCTGGTAATGTGCGTTCTGCGAATGAGCAATTGGGTGAGTCTGGGCATGCGCAGTAACAATCTGGTAATGTGCGTTCTGCGAATGAGCAATAGGGTGAGTCTGGGCATGTGCAGTAACAATCTGGTAATGTGCGTTCTGCAAATGAGCAAGTGGGTGAGTCTGGGCATGTGCAGTAACAATGCAGTAATGTGCGTTCTGCGAATGAGCAAGAGGGTGAGTCTGGGCATGTGCAGTAACAATGAAGTAATGTGCGTTCTGCGAATGAGCAATAGGGTGAGTCTAGGCATGTCCAGTAACAATCTAGTAATGTGCGTTCTGCGAATAAGCAAGAGGGTGAGTCTGGGCATGTGCAGTAACAATGTAGTAATGTGCGTTCTGTGAATGAGCAATAGGGTGAGTCTGGGCATGTGCAGTAACAGTGTAGTAATGTGCGTTCTGCGAATGAGCAAGAGGGTGAGTCAGGGCATGTGCAGTAACAATGTAGTAATGTGTGTTCTGCGAATGAGCAAGATGGTGAGTCTGGGCATGCACAGTAACAATCTGGTAATGTGCGTTCTGCGTATGAGCAAGATGGTGAGACTGGGCATGCACAGTAACAATCTGGTAATGTGCGTTCTGCGAATGAGCAAGTGGGTGAGTCTGGGCATGCGCAGTAACAATCTGGTAATGTGCGTTCTGCGAATGAGCTATAGGGTGAGTCTGGGCATGTGCAGTAACAATCTGGTAATGTGCGTTCTGCGAATGAGCAAGTGGGTGAGTCTGGGCATGTGCAGTAACAATCTAGTAATGTGCGTTCTGCGAATGAGCAATAGGGTGAGTCTGGGCATGTGCAGTAACAATCTGGTAATGTGCGTTCTACGAATGAGCAAGAGGGTGAGTCTGGGCATGTGCAGTAACAATGTGGTAATGTGCGTTCTGCGAATGAGCAATAGGGAGAGTCTGGGCATGCGCAGTAACAATCTGGTAATATGCGTTCTGCGAATGAGCAAGAGAGTGAGTCTGGGCATGTGCAGTAACAATCTGGTAATGTGCGTTCTGCGAATGAGCAAGTGGGTGAGTCTGGGCATGTGCAGTAACAATTTAGTAATGTGCATTCTGCGAATGAGCAATACGGTGAGTCTGGGCATGTGCAGTAACAATCTGGTAATATGCGTTCTGCGAATGTGCAATAGGGTGAGTCTGGGCATGCGCAGTAACAATGTTGTAATGTGCGTTCTGCGAATGAGCAATAGGGTGAGTATGGGCATGTGCAGCAACAATGTAGTAATGTGCGTTCTGCGAATGAGCAATAGGGTGAGTCTGGGCATGCGCAGTAACAATCTGGTAATATGCGTTCTGTGAATGAGCAATAGGGTGAGTCTGGGCAGGCGCAGTAACAATCTGGTAATGTGCGTTCTGCGAATGAGCAATAGGGTGAGTCTGGGCATGTGCAGTAACAATCTGGTAATGTGCGTTCTGCGTATCAGTAAGAGGGTGAGTCTGGGCATGTGCAGTAACAATCTGGTAATGTGCATTCTGCGAATGAGCAATAGGGTGAGTCTGGGCATGCGCAGTAACAATGTAGTAATGTGCGTTCTGCAAATGAGCAAGATGGTGAGTCTGGGCATGCGCAGCAACAATGTAGTAATGTGCGTTCTGCGAATGAGCAATAGGGTGAGTCTGGGCATGTGCAGCAACAATGTAGTAATGTGCGTTCTGCGAATGAGCAAGACAGTGAGTCTGGGCATGCGCAGTAACAATCTGGTAATGTGCGTTCTGGGAATGTGTATGATGGTGAGTCTGGGCTTGTGCAGTAACAATGTTGTAATGTGCGTTCTGCGAATGAGCAAGATGGTGAGTCTGGGCATGTGCAGTAACAATGTTGTAATGTGCGTTCTGCGAATGAGCAATAGGGTGAGTCTGGGCATGTGCAGTAACAATCTGGTAATGTGCGTTCTGCGAATGAGCAAGATAGTGAGTCTGGGCATGTGCAGTAACAATCTGGTAATGTGCGTTCTGTGAATGAGCAAGATGGTGAGTTTGGGCATTTGCAGTAACAATCTGGTAATGTGCGTTCTGCGAATGAACAAGAGGGTGAGTCTGGGCATGCGCAGTAACAATCTGGTAATGTGCGTTCTGCGAATGAGCAAGATGGTGAGTCTGGGCATGTGCAGTAACAATCTGGTAATGTGTGTTCTGCGAATGAGCAAGAGGGTGAGTCTGGGCATGCGCAGTAACAATCTAGTAATGTGCGTTCTGCGAATGAGCAAGATGGTGAGTCTGGGCATGCGCAGTAACAATCTGGTAATGTGCGTTCTGCGAATGAGCAAGATGGTGAGTCTGGGCATGCGCAGTAACAATCTGGTAATGTGTGTTCTGCGAATGAGCAAGAGGGTGAGTCTGGGCATGCGCAGTAACAATGTAGTAATGTGCGTTCTGCGAATGAGCAATATGGTGAGTCTGGGCATGCGCAGTAACAATCTGGTAATGTGCGTTCAGCGAATGAGCAAGATGGTGAGTCTGGGCATGCGCAGTAACAATCTGGTAATGTGTGTTCTGCGAATGAGCAAGAGGGTGAGTCTGGGCATGTGCAGTAACAATGTAGTAATGTGCGTTCTGGGAATGAGCAATATGGTGAGTCTGGGCATGTGCAGTAACAATCTGGTAATGTGCGTTCTGCGAATGAGCAAGAGGGTGAGTCTGGGCATGCGCAGTAACAATCTGGTAATGTGCATTCTGCGAATGAGCAAGAGGGTGAGTCTGGGCATGCGCAGTAACAATGTAGTAATTTGTGTTCTGCGAATGAGCAAGATGGTGAGTCTGGCCATGCGCAGTAACAATCTGGTAATGTGCGTTCTGCTAATGAGCAATAGGGTGAGTCTGGGCATGTGCAGTAACAATCTGGTAATGCGCTTTCTGCGAATGAGCAAGATAGTGAGTCTGGGCATGTGCAGTAACAATCTGGTAATGTGCGTTCTGCGAATGAGCAAGATGGTGAGTTTGGGAATGCGCAGTAACAATCTGGTAATGTGTGTTCTGCGAAAGAGCAAGAGGGTGAGTCTGGGCATGCGCAGTAACAATCTGGTAATGTGCATTCTACGAATGAGCAATAGGGAGAGTCTGGGCATGTGCAGTAACAATCTGGTAATGTGCTTTCTGCGAATGAGCAAGATGGTGAGTTTGGGTATGCGCAGTAACAATCTGGTAATGTGTGTTCTGCGAATGAGCAAGAGGGTGAGTCTGGGCATGCGCAGTAACAATCTGGTAATGTGCGTTCTGCGAATGAGCAATAGGGTGAGTCTGGGCATGTGCAGTAACAATCTGGTAATGTGAGTTCTGCGAATGAGCAATAGGGAGAGTCTGGGCATGTGCAGTAACAATCTGGTATTGTGCTTTCTGCGAATGAGCAAGATGGTGAGTTTGGGCATGCGCAGTAACAATCTGGTAATGTGTGTTCTGCGAATGAGTAAGAGGGTGAGTCTGGGCATGCGCAGTAACAATCTGGTAATGTGCGTTCTGCGAATGAGCAAGATGGTGAGTCTGGGCATGTGCAGTAACAATCTGGTAATGTGCGTTCTGCGAATGAGCAAGAGGGTGAGTCTGGGCATGCGCAGTAACAATCTGGTTATGTGTGTTCTGCGAATGAGCAAGAGGGTAAGTCTGGGCATGCACAGTGACAATCTGGTAATGTGTGTTCTGCGAATGAACAAGAGGGTGAGTCTGGGCATGCGCAGTAACAATCTGGTAATGTGCGTTCTGCGAATGAGCAAGATGGTGAGTCTGGGCAGGCGCAGTAACAATGTAGTAATGTGCGTTCTGCGAATGAGCAAGATGGTGAGTCTGGGCATGCGCAGTAACAATCTGGTAATGTGCGTTCTGCTAATGAGCAAGATGGTGAGTCTGGGCATGCGCAGTAACAATCTGGTAATGTGCTTTCTGCAAATGAGCAATAGGGTGAGTCTGGGCATGCGCAGTAACAATATAGTAATGTGCGTTCTGCGAATGAGCAAGATGGTGAGTCTGGGCAGGCGCAGTAACAATGTAGTAATGTGCGTTCTGCGAATGAGCAATAGGGTGAGTCTGGGCATGCGCAGTAACAATCTGGTAATGTGCATTCTGCGAATGAGCAATAGGGTGAGTCTGGGCATGCGCAGTAACAATCTGGTAATGTGCATTCTGTGAATGAGCAATAGGGTGAGTCTGGGCATGCGCAGTAACAATCTGGTAATGTGCGTTCTTGCGAATGAGCAAGATAGTGAGTCTGGGCATGCGCTGTAACAATCTGGTAATGTGTGTTCTGCGAATGAACAAGAGGGTGAGTCTAGGCATGCGCAGTAACAATCTGGTAATTTGCGTTCTGTGAATGAGCAAGAGGGTGAGTCTGGGCATGCGCAGTAACAATCTGGTAATGTGCGTTCTGCGAATGAGCAAGAGGGTGAGTCTGGGCATGCGCAGTAACAATCTGGTAATGTGCGTTCTGCGAATGAGCAAGATGGTGAGTCTGGGCATGTGCAGTGACAATCTGGTAATGTGCGTTCTGCGAATGAGCAATACGATGAGTCTGGGCATGTGCAGTAACAATGTAGTAATGTGCTTTCCCGCGAAAGAGCAATAGGGTGAGTCTGGGCAAGCGCAGTAACAATCTGGTAATGTGCGTTCTGCGAATGAGTAATAGGGTGAGTCTGGGCATGCTCAGTAACAATTTATTAATGTGGGTTCTGCGAATGAGCAATAGGGTGAGTCTGGGCATGCGCAGTAACAATCTGGTAATGTGCATTCTGCGAATGAGCAATAGGGTGAGTCTGGGCATGCGCAGTAACAATCTCGTAATATGCATTCTGCGAATGAGCAAGATGGTGAGTCTGGGCATGCGCAGTAACAATCTGGTAATGTGTGTTCTGCGAATGAGCAAGAGGGTGAGTCTGGGCATGTGCAGTAACAATGTAGTAATGTGCGTTCTGGGAATGAGCAATATGGTGAGTCTGGGCATGCGCAGTAACAATCTGGTAATGTGCGTTCTGCGAATGAGCAAGAGGGTGAGTCTGGGCATGCGCAGTAACAATCTGGTAATGTGCATTCTGCAAATGAGCAAGAGGGTGAGTCTGGGCATGCGCAGTAACAATGTAGTAATTTGTGTTCTGCGAATGAGCAAGATGGTGAGTCTGGCCATGCGCAGTAACAATCTGGTAATGTGCGTTCTGCTAATGAGCAATAGGGTGAGTCTGGGCATGTGCAGTAACAATCTGGTAATGCGCTTTCTGCGAATGAGCAAGATAGTGAGTCTGGGCATGTGCAGTAACAATCTGGTAATGTGCGTTCTGCGAATGAGCAAGATGGTGAGTTTGGGAATGCGCAGTAACAATCTGGTAATGTGTGTTCTGCGAATGGCAAGAGGGTGAGTCTGGGCATGCGCAGTAACAATCTGGTAATGTGCATTCTGCGAATGAGCAATAGGGAGAGTCTGGGCATGTGCAGTAACAATCTGGTAATGTGCTTTCTGCGAATGAGCAAGATGGTGAGTTTGGGTATGCGCAGTAACAATCTGGTAATGTGTGTTCTGCGAATGAGCAAGAGGGTGAGTCTGGGCATGCGCAGTAACAATCTGGTAATGTGCGTTCTGCGAATGAGCAATAGGGTGAGTCTGGGCATGTGCAGTAACAATCTAGTAATGTGCGTTCTGCGAATGAGCAATAGGGAGAGTCTGGGCATGTGCAGTAACAATCTGGTAATGTGCTTTCTGCGAATGAGCAAGATGGTGAGTTTGGGCATGCACAGTAACAATCTGGTAATGTGTGTTCTGCGAATGAGTAAGAGGGTGAGTCTGGGCATGCGCAGTAACAATCTGGTAATGTGCGTTCTGCGAATGAGCAAGATGGTGAGTCTGGGCATGTGCAGTAACAATCTGGTAATGTGCGTTCTGCGAATGAGCAAGAGGGTGAGTCTGGGCATGCGCAGTAACAATCTGGTTATGTGTGTTCTGCGAATGAGCAAGAGGGTAAGTCTGGGCATGCGCAGTGACAATCTGGTAATGTGTGTTCTGCGAATGAACAAGAGGGTGAGTCTGGGCATGCGCAGTAACAATCTGGTAATGTGCGTTCTGCGAATGAGCTAGAGGGTGAGTCTGGGCATGCGCAGTAACAATGTAGTAATGTGCGTTCTGCGAATGAGCAAGATGGTGAGTCTGGGCAGGCGCAGTAACAATGTAGTAATGTGCGTTCTGCGAATGAGCAAGATGGTGAGTCTGGGCATGCGCAGTAACAATCTGGTAATGTGCGTTCTGCTAATGAGCAAGATGGTGAGTCTGGGCATGCGCAGTAACAATCTGGTAATGTGCTTTCTGCAAATGAGCAATAGGGTGAGTCTGGGCATGCGCAGTAACAATATAGTAATGTGCGTTCTGCGAATGAGCAAGATGGTGAGTCTGGGCAGGCGCAGTAACAATGTAGTAATGTGCGTTCTGCGAATGAGCAATAGGGTGAGTCTGGGCATGCGCAGTAACAATCTGGTAATGTGCATTCTGCGAATGAGCAATAGGGTGAGTCTGGGCATGCGCAGTAACAATCTGGTAATGTGCATTCTGCGAATGAGCAATAGGGTGAGTCTGGGCATGCGCAGTAACAATCTGGTAATGTGCATTCTGTGAATGAGCAATAGGGTGAGTCTGGGCATGCGCAGTAACAATCTGGTAATGTGCGTTCTTGCGAATGAGCAAGATAGTGAGTCTGGGCATGCGCTGTAACAATCTGGTAATGTGTGTTCTGCGAATGAACATGAGGGTGAGTCTAGGCATGCGCAGTAACAATCTGGTAATTTGCGTTCTGCGAATGAGCAAGAGGGTGAGTCTGGGCATGCGCAGTAACAATCTGGTAATGTGCGTTCTGCGAATGAGCAAGAGGGTGAGTCTGGGCATGCGCAGTAACAATCTGGTAATGTGCGTTCTGCGAATGAGCAAGATGGTGAGTCTGGGCATGTGCAGTGACAATCTGGTAATGTGCGTTCTGCGAATAAGCAATACGATGAGTCTGGGCATGTGCAGTAACAATGTAGTAATGTGCTTTCTGCGAAAGAGCAATAGGGTGAGTCTGGGCAAGCGCAGTAACAATCTGGTAATGTGCGTTCTGCGAATGAGCAATAGGGTGAGTCTGGGCATGCTCAGTAACAATTTATTAATGTGCGTTCTGCGAATGAGCAATAGGGTGAGTCTGGGCATGCGCAGTAACAATCTGGTAATGTGCATTCTGCGAATGAGCAATAGGGTGAGTCTGGGCATGCGCAGTAACAATCTCGTAATATGCATTCTGCGAATGAGCAATAGGGTGAGTCTGGGAATGCGCAGTAACAATCTGGTAATGTGCATTCTGCGAATGAGCAATAGGGTGAGTCTGGGCATGCGCAGTAACAATCTGGTAATGTGCGTTCTTGCGAATGAGCAAGATAGTGAGTCTGGGCATGCGCAGTAACAATCTGGTAATGTGTGTTCTGCGAATGAACAAGAGGGTGAGTCTGGGCATGCGCAGTAACAATCTGGTAATGTGCGTTCTGCGAATGAGCAAGAGGGTGATTCTGGGCATGCGCAGTAAGTATCTGGTAATGTGCGTTCTGCGAATGAGCAAGAGGGTGAGTCTGGGCATGCGCAGTAACAATCTGGTAATGTACGTTCTGCGAATGAGCAAGATGGTGAGTCTGGGCATGTGCAGCAACAATCTGGTAATGTGCGTTCTGCGAATGAGCATTAGGGTGAGTCTGGGCATGTGCAGTAACAATGTAGTAATGTGCTTTCTGCGAATGAGCAATAGGGTGAGTCTGGGTATGCGCAGTAACAATCTGGTAATGTGCGTTCTGCGAATGAGCAATTGGGTGAGTCTGGGCATGCTCAGTAACAATTTATTAATGTGCGTTCTGCGAATGAGCAATAGGGTGAGTCTGGGCATGCGCAGTAACAATCTGGTAATGTGCGTTCTGCGAATGAGCAAGAGGGTGAGTCTGGGCATGTGCAGTAACAATCTGGTAATGTGCGTTCTGGGAATGAGTAAGATGGTGAGTCTGGGCATGCGCAGTAACAATCTGGTAATGTGCGTTCTGCGAATGAGCAATATGGTGAGTCTGGGCATGTGCAGTAACAATGTAGTAATGTGCTTTCTGCGAATGAGCAATAGGGTGAGTCTGGCCATGTGCAGTAACAATGTAGTAATGTGCGTTCTGAGAATGAGGCAAGATGGTGAGTCTGGGCAGGGCAGTAACAATGTAGTAATGTGCGTTCTGCTAATGAGCAATAGGGTGAGTCTTGGCATGCGCAGTAACAATCTGGTAATGTGCGTTCTGCGAATGAGCAATAGGGTGAGTCTGGACATGCGCAGTAACAATCTGGTAATGTGCGTTCTGCGAATGAGCAAGAGGGTGAATCTGGGCATGTGCAGTAACAATGTAGTAATATGCGTTCTGCGAATGAGCAATAGGGTGAGTCTGGGCATGCGCAGTAACAATCTGGTAATATGCGTTCTGCGAATGAGCAAGAGAGTGAGTCTGGGCATGTGCAGTAACAATCTGGTAATGTGCGTTCTGCGAATGAGCAAGTGGGTGAGTCTGGGAATGTGCAGTAACAATCAAGTAATGTGCGTTCTGCGAATGAGCAAGAGGGTGAGTCTGGGCATGCACAGTAACAATCTGGTAATGTGCGTTCTGCGAATGAGCAAGTGGGTGAGTCTGGGCATGTGCAGTAACAATGTAGTAATGTGCGTTCTGCGAATGAGCAAGATGGTGAGTCTGGGCATGCACAGTAACAATCTGGTAATGTGCGTTCTGCGTAAGAGCAAGATGGTGAGTCTGGGCATGCACAGTAACAATCTGGTAATGTGCGTTCTGCGAATGAGCAATTGGGTGAGTCTGGGCATGCACAGTAACAATCTGGTAATGTGCGTTCTGCGAATGAGCACTAGGGTGAGTCTGGGCATGTGCAGTAACAATCTGGTAATATGCGTTCTGCAAATGAGCAAGTGGGTGAGTCTGGGCATGTGCAGTAACAATGCAGTAATGTGCGTTCTGCGAATGAGCAAGAGGGTGAGTCTGGGCATGTGCAGTAACAATGAAGTAATGTGCGTTCTGCGAATGAGCAATAGGGTGAGTCTGGGCATGTCCAGTAACAATCTAGTAATGTGCGTTCTGCGAATGAGCAAGAGGGTGAGTCTGGGCATGTGCAGTAACAATGTAGTAATGTGCGTTTCTGCGAATGAGCAATAGGGTGAGTCTGGGCATGTGCAGTAACAATGTAGTAATGTGCGTTCTGCGAATGAGCAAGAGGGTAAGTCAGGGCATGTGCAGTAACAATGTAGTAATGTGCGTTCTGCGAATGAGCAAGATGGTGAGTCTGGGAATGCACAGTAACAATCTGGTAATGTGCGTTCTGCGTAAGAGCAAGATGGTGAGTCTGGGCATGCACAGTAACAATCTTGGTAATGTGCGTTCTGCGAATGAGCAAAATGGTGAGTCTGGGCAGGGCGCAGTAACAATGTAGTAATGTGCGTTCTGCGAATGAGCAATAGGGTGAGTCTGGGCATGTGCAGTAACAATGTAGTAATGTGCGTTCTGCGAATGAGCAAGACAGTGAGTCTGGGCATGCGCAGTAACAATCTGGTAATGTGCGTTCTGGGAATGTGTAAGATGGTGAGTCTGGGCATGTGCAGTAACAATGTTGTAATGTGCGTTCTGCGAATGAGCAAGATGGTGAGTCTGGGCATGTGCAGTAACAATGTTGTAATGTGCGTTCTGCGAATGAGCAATTAGGGTGAGTCTGGGCATGTGCAGTAACAATCTGGTAATGTGCGTTCTGCGAATGAGCAAGATAGTGAGTCTGGGCATGTGCAGTAACAATCTGGTAATGTGCGTTCTGCGAATGAGCAAGATGGTGAGTTTGGGCATTTGCAGTAACAATCTGGTAATGTGCGTTCTGCGAATGAACAAGAGGGTGAGTCTGGGCATGCGCAGTAACAATCTGGTAATGTGCGTTCTGCGAATGAGCAAGATGGTGAGTCTGGGCATGTGCAGTAACAATCTGGTAATGTGTGTTCTGCGAATGAGCAAGAGGGTGAGTCTGGGCATGCGCAGTAACAATCTAGTAATGTGCGTTCTGCGAATGAGCAATTGGGTGAGTCTGGGCATGTGCAGTAACAATCTGGTAATGTGCGTTCTGCGAATGAGCAATAGGGTGAGTCTGGGCATGTGCAGTAACAATGTGGTAATGTGCGTTCTGCGAATGAGCAATAGGGAGAGTCTGGGCATGCGCAGTAACAATCTGGTAATATGCGTTCTGCGAATGAGCAAGAGAGTGAGTCTGGGCATGTGCAGTAACAATCTGGTAATGTGCGTTCTGCGAATGAGCAAGTGGGTGAGTCTGGGCATGTGCAGTAACAATTTAGTAATGTGCATTCTGCGAATGAGCAATACGGTGAGTCTGGGCATGTGCAGTAACAATCTGGTAATGTGCGTTCTGGGAATGAGTAAGATGGTGAGTCTGGGCATGTGCAGTAACAATCTGGTAATATGCGTTCTGCGAATGAGCAATAGGGTGAGTCTGGGCATGCGCAGTAACAATGTTGTAATGTGCGTTCTGCGAATGAGCAATAGGGTGAGTCTGGGCATGTGCAGCAACAATGTAGTAATGTGCGTTCTGCGAATGAGCAATAGGGTGAGTCTGGGCATGCGCAGTAACAATCTGGTAATATGCGTTCTGCGAATGAGCAATAGGGTGAGTCTGGGCAGGCGCAGTAACAATCTGGTAATGTGCATTCTGCGAATGAGCAATAGGGTGAGTCTGGGCATGCGCAGTAACAATCTGGTAATGTGCGTTCTGCGTATGAGTAAGAGGGTGAGTCTGGGCATGTGCAGTAACAATCTGGTAATGTGCATTCTGCGAATGAGCAATAGGGTGAGTCTGGGCATGCGCAGTAACAATGTAGTAATGTGCGTTCTGCAAATGAGCAAGATGGTGAGTCTGGGCAGGCGCAGTAACAATGTAGTAATGTGCGTTCTGCGAATGAGCAATAGGGTGAGTCTGGGCATGTGCAGTAACAATGTAGTAATGTGCGTTCTGCGAATGAGCAAGACAGTGAGTCTGGGCATGCGCAGTAACAATCTGGTAATGTGCATTCTGGGAATGTGTAAGATGGTGAGTCTGGGCATGTGCAGTAACAATGTTGTAATGTGCGTTCTGCGAATGAGCAAGATGGTGAGTCTGGGCATGTGCAGTAACAATGTTGTAATGTGCGTTCTGCGAATGAGCAATAGGGTGAGTCTGGGCATGTGCAGTAACAATCTGGTAATGTGCGTTCTGCGAATGAGCAAGATAGTGAGTCTGGGCATGTGCAGTAACAATCTGGTAATGTGCGTTCTGCGAATGAGCAAGATGGTGAGTTTGGGCATTTGCAGTAACAATCTGGTAATGTGCGTTCTGCGAATGAACAAGAGGGTGAGTCTGGGCATGCGCAGTAACAATCTTGTAATGTGCGTTCTGCGAATGAGCAAGATGGTGAGTCTGGGCATGTGCAGTAACAATCTGGTAATGTGTGTTCTGCGAATGAGCAAGAGGGTGAGTCTGGGCATGCGCAGTAACAATCTGGTAATGTGCGTTCTGCGAATGAGCAAGATGGTGAGTCTGGGCATGCGCAGTAACAATCTGGTAATGTGCGTTCTGCGAATGAGCAAGATGGTGAGTCTGGGCATACGCAGTAACAATCTGGTAATATGCGTTCTGCGAATGAGCAAGAGAGTGAGTCTGGGCATGTGCAGTAACAATCTGGTAATGTGCGTTCTGCGAATGAGCAAGTGGGTGAGTCTGGGCATGTGCAGTAACAATTTAGTAATGTGCATTCTGCGAATGAGCAATATGGTGAGTCTGGGCATGTGCAGTAACAATCTGGTAATGTGCGTTCTGGGAATGAGTAAGATGGTGAGTCTGGGCATGTGCAGTAACAATCTGGTAATATGCGTTCTGCGAATGAGCAATAGGGTGAGTCTGGGCATGCGCAGTAACAATGTTGTAATGTGCGTTCTGCGAATGAGCAATAGGGTGAGTCTGGGCATGTGCAGTAACAATGTAGTAATGTGCTTTCTGCGAAAGAGCAAGATGCTGAGTTTGGGCATGCGCAGTAACAATCTGGTAATGTGTGTTCTGCGAATGAGTAAGAGGGTGAGTCTGGGCATGCGCAGTAACAATCTGGTAATGTGCATTCTGCGAATGAGCAAGAGGGTGAGTCTGGGCATGCGCAGTAACTATCTGGTAATGTGCGTTCTGCGAATGAGCAAGAGGGTGAGTCTGGGCATGCGCAGTATCAATCTGGTAATGTGCGTTCTGCGAATGAGCAAGATGGTGAGTCTGGGCTTGTGCAGTAACAATCTGGTAATGTGCGTTCTGCGAATGAGCAATAGGGTGAGTCTGGGCATGTGCAGTAACAATGTAGTAATGTGCTTTCTGCGAATGAGCAATAGGGTGAGTCTGGGCATGCGCAGTAACAATCTGGTAATGTGCGTTCTGCGAATGAGCAATTGGGTGAGTCTGGGCATGCTCAGTAACAATTTATTAATGTGCGTTCTGCGAATGAGCAATAGGGTGAGTCTGGGCATGCGCAGTAACAATGTTGTAATGTGCGTTCTGCGAATGAGCAATAGGGTGAGTCTGGGCATGTGCAGTAACAATGTAGTAATGTGCTTTCTGCGAAAGAGCAAGATGCTGAGTTTGGGCATGCGCAGTAACAATCTGGTAATGTGTGTTCTGCGAATGAGTAAGAGGGTGAGTCTGGGCATGCGCAGTAACAATCTGGTAATGTGCGTTCTGCGAATGAGCAAGATGGTGAGTCTGGGCATGCGCAGTAACAATCTGGTAATATGCGTTCTGCGAATGAGCAAGAGAGTGAGTCTGGGCATGTGCAGTAACAATCTGGTAATGTGCGTTCTGCGAATGAGCAAGTGGGTGAGTCTGGGCATGTGCAGTAACAATTTAGTAATGTGCATTCTGCGAATGAGCAATACGGTGAGTCTGGGCATGTGCAGTAACAATCTGGTAATGTGCGTTCTGGGAATGAGTAAGATGGTGAGTCTGGGCATGTGCAGTAACAATCTGGTAATATGCGTTCTGCGAATGAGCAATAGGGTGAGTCTGGGCATGCGCAGTAACAATGTTGTAATGTGCGTTCTGCGAATGAGCAATAGGGTGAGTCTGGGCATGTGCAGTAACAATGTAGTAATGTGCTTTCTGCGAAAGAGCAAGATGCTGAGTTTGGGCATGCGCAGTAACAATCTGGTAATGTGTGTTCTGCGAATGAGTAAGAGGGTGAGTCTGGGCATGCGCAGTAACAATCTGGTAATGTGCATTCTGCGAATGAGCAAGAGGGTGAGTCTGGGCATGCGCAGTAACTATCTGGTAATGTGCGTTCTGCGAATGAGCAAGAGGGTGAGTCTGGGCATGCGCAGTATCAATCTGGTAATGTGCGTTCTGCGAATGAGCAAGATGGTGAGTCTGGGCTTGTGCAGTAACAATCTGGTAATGTGCGTTCTGCGAATGAGCAATAGGGTGAGTCTGGGCATGTGCAGTAACAATGTAGTAATGTGCTTTCTGCGAATGAGCAATAGGGTGAGTCTGGGCATGCGCAGTAACAATCTGGTAATGTGCGTTCTGCGAATGAGCAATTGGGTGAGTCTGGGCATGCTCAGTAACAATTTATTAATGTGCGTTCTGCGAATGAGCAATAGGGTGAGTCTGGGCATGCGCAGTAACAATCTGGTAATGTGCGTTCTGCGAATGAGCAATATGGTGAGTCTGGGCATGCGCAGTAACAATGTAGTAATGTGCTTTCTGCGAATGAGCAATAGGGTGAGTCTGGCCATGTGCAGTAACAATGTAGTAATGTGCGTTCTGCGAATGAGCAAGATGGTGAGTCTGGGCAGGCGCAGTAACAATGTAGTAATGTGCGTTCTGCTAATGAGCAATAGGGTGAGTCTGGGCATGCGCAGTAACAATCTGGTAATGTGCGTTCTGCGAATGAGCAATAGGGTGAGTCTGGGCATGCGCAGTAACAATCTGGTAATGTGCGTTCTGCGAATGAGCAAGAGGGTGAGTCTGGGCATGTGCAGTAACAATCTGGTAATGTGCATTCTGCGAATAAGCAAGAGGGTGAGTCTGGGCATGTGCAGTAACAATGTAGTAATATGCGTTCTGCGAATGAGCAATAGGGTGAGTCTGGGCAAGCGCAGTAACAATCTGGTAATATGCATTCTGCGAATGAGCAAGAGAGTGAGTCTGGGCATGTGCAGTAACAATCTGGTAATGTGCGTTCTGCGAATGAGCAAGTGGGTGAGTCTGGGCATGTGCTGTAACAATCAAGTAATGTGCGTTCTGCGAATGAGCAAGAGGGTGAGTCTGGGCATGCACAGTAACAATCTGGTAATGTGCGTTCTGCGAATGAGAAAGTGGGTGAGTCTGGGCATGTGCAGTAACAATGTAGTAATGTGCGTTCTGCGAATGAGCAAGATGGTGAGTCTGGGCATGCACAGTAACAATCTGGTAATGTGCGTTCTGCGTATGAGCAAGATGGTGAGTCTGGGCATGCACAGTAACAATCTGGTAATGTGCGTTCTGCGAATGAGCAATAGGGTGAGTCTGGGCATGTGCAGTAACAATGAAGTAATGTGCGTTCTGCGAATGAGCAATAGGGTGAGTCTGGGCATGTCCAGTAACAATCTAGTAATGTGCGTTCTGCGAATGAGCAAGAGGGTGAGTCTGGGCATGTGCAGTAACAATGTAGTAATGTGCGTTCTGCGAATGAGCAATAGGGTGAGTCTGGGCATGTGCAGTAACAATGTAGTAATGTGCGTTCTGCGAATGAGCAAGAGGGTGAGTCAGGGCATGTGCAGTAACAATGTAGTAATGTGTGTTCTGCGAATGAGCAAAATGGTGAGTCTGGGCATGCACAGTAACAATCTGGTAATGTGCGTTCTGCGTATGAGCAAGATGGTGAGACTGGGCATGCACAGTAACAATCTGGTAATGTGCGTTCTGCGAATGAGCAAGTGGGTGAGTCTGGGCATGCGCAGTAACAATCTGGTAATGTGCGTTCTGCGAATGAGCAATAGGGTGAGTCTGGGCAGGTGCAGTAACAATCTGGTAATGTGCGTTCTGCGAATGAGCAATAGGGTGAGTCTGGGCATGCGCAGTAACAATCTGGTAATATGCGTTCTGCGAATGAGCAAGAGAGTGAGTCTGGGCATGTGCAGTAACAATCTGGTAATGTGCGTTCTGCGAATGAGCAATAGGGAGAGTCTGGGCATGCGCAGTAACAATCTGGTAATATGCGTTCTGCGAATGAGCAAGAGAGTGAGTCTGGGCATGTGCAGTAACAATCTGGTAATGTGCGTTCTGCGAATGAGCAAGTGGGTGAGTCTGGGCATGTGCAGTAACAATTTAGTAATGTGCATTCTGCGAATGAGCAATACGGTGAGTCTGGGCATGTGCAGTAACAATCTGGTAATGTGCGTTCTGGGAATGAGTAAGATGGTGAGTCTGGGCATGTGCAGTAACAATCTGGTAATATGCGTTCTGCGAATGAGCAATAGGGTGAGTCTGGGCATGCGCAGTAACAATGTTGTAATGTGCGTTCTGCGAATGAGCAATAGGGTGAGTCTGGGCATGCGCAGTAACAATCTGGTAATATGCGTTCTGCGAATGAGCAATAGGTTGAGTCTGGGCAGGCGCAGTAACAATCTGGTAATGTGCATTCTGCGAATGAGCAATAGGGTGAGTCTGGGCATGCGCAGTAACAATGTAGTAATGTGCGTTCTGCAAATGAGCAAGATGGTGAGTCTGGGCAGGCGCAGTAACAATGTAGTAATGTGCGTTCTGCGAATGAGCAATAGGGTGAGTCTGGGCATGTGCAGTAACAATGTAGTAATGTGCGTTCTGCGAATGAGCAAGACACTGAGTCTGGGCATGCGCAGTAACAATCTGGTAATGTGCATTCTGGGAATATGTAAGATGGTGAGTCTGGGCATGTGCAGTAACAATGTTGTAATGTGCGTTCTGCGAATGAGCAAGAGGGTGAGTCAGGGCATGTGCAGTAACAATGTAGTAATGTGTGTTCTGCGAATGAGCAAGATGGTGAGTCTGGGCATGCACAATAACAATCTGGTAATGTGCGTTCTGCGTATGAGCAAGATGGTGAGACTGGGCATGCACAGTAACAATCTGGTAATGTGCGTTCTGCGAATGAGCAAGTGGGTGAGTCTGGGCATGCGCAGTAACAATCTGGTAATGTGCGTTCTGCGAATGAGCAATAGGGTGAGTCTGGGCATGTGCAGTAACAATCTGGTAATGTGCGTTCTGCGAATGAGCAATAGGGTGAGTCTGGGCATGCGCAGTAACAATCTGGTAATATGCGTTCTGCGAATGAGCAAGAGAGTGAGTCTGGGCATGTGCAGTAACAATCTGGTAATGTGCGTTCTGCGAATGAGCAAATGGGTGAGTCTGGGCATGTGCAGTAACAATTTAGTAATGTGCATTCTGCGAATGAGCAATACGGTGAGTCTGGGCATGTGCAGTAACAATCTGGTAATGTGCGTTCTGGGAATGAGTAAGATGGTGAGTCTGGGCATGTGCAGTAACAATCTGGTAATATGCGTTCTGCGAATGAGCAATAGGGTGAGTCTGGGCATGCGCAGTAACAATGTTGTAACGTGCGTTCTGCGAATGAGCAATAGGGTGAGTCTGGGAATGTGCAGCAACAATGTAGTAATGTGCGTTCTGCGAATGAGCAATAGGGTGAGTCTGGGCATGCGCAGTAACAATCTGGTAATATGCGTTCTGCGAATGAGCAATTGGGTGAGTCTGGGCAGGCGCAGTAACAATCTGGTAATGTGCGTTCTGCGAATGAGCAATAGGGTGAGTCTGGGCATGCGCAGTAACAATCTGGTAATGTGCGTTCTGCGTATGAGTAAGAGTGTGAGTCTGGGCATGTGCAGTAACAATCTGGTAATGTGCATTCTGCGAATGAGCAATAGGGTGAGTCTGGGCATGCGCAGTAACAATGTAGTAAAGTGCGTTCTGCAAATGAGCAAGATGGTGAGTCTGGGCAGGCGCAGTAACAATGTAGTAAGGTGCGTTCTGCGAATGAGCAATAGGGTGAGTCTGGGCATGTGCAGTAACAATCTGGTAATGTGCGTTCTGCGAATGAGCAATAGGGAGAGTCTGGGCATGCGCAGTAACAATCTGGTAATATGCGTTCTGAGAATGAGCAAGAGAGTGAGTCTGGGCATGTGCAGTAACAATCTGGTAATGTGCGTTCTGCGAATGAGCAAGTGGGTGAGTCTGGGCATGTGCAGTAACAATCTGGTAATGTGCATTCTGCGAATGAGCAATACGGTGAGTCTGGGCATGTGCAGTAACAATCTGGTAATGTGCGTTCTGGGAATGAGTAAGATGGTGAGTCTGGGCATGTGCAGTAACAATCTGGTAATATGCGTTCTGCGAATGAGCAATAGGGTGAGTCTGGGCATGCGCAGTAACAATGTTGTAATGTGCGTTCTGCGAATGAGCAATAGGGTGAGTCTGGGCATGTGCAGTAACAATGTAGTAATGTGCTTTCTGCGAAAGAGCAAGATGCTGAGTTTGGGCATGCGCAGTAACAATCTGGTAATGTGTGTTCTGCGAATGAGTAAGAGGGTGAGTCTGGGCATGCGCAGTAACAATCTGGTAATGTGCATTCTGCGAATGAGCAAGAGGGTGAGTCTGGGCATGCGCAGTAACTATCTGGTAATGTGCGTTCTGCGAATGAGCAAGAGGGTGAGTCTGGGCATGCGCAGTAACAATCTGGTAATGTGCGTTCTGCGAATGAGCAATAGGGTGAGTCTGGGCATGTGCAGTAACAATGTAGTAATGTGCTTTCTGCGAATGAGCAATAGGGTGAGTCTGGGCATGCGCAGTAACAATCTGGTAATGTGCGTTCTGCGAATGAGCAATTGGGTGAGTCTGGGCATGCTCAGTAACAATTTATTAATGTGCGTTCTGCGAATGAGCAATAGGGTGAGTCTGGGCATGCGCAGTAACAATCTGGTAATGTGCGTTCTGCGAATGAGCAATATGGTGAGTCTGGGCATGCGCAGTAACAATGTAGTAATGTGCTTTCTGCGAATGAGCAATAGGGTGAGTCTGGCCATGTGCAGTAACAATGTAGTAATGTGCGTTCTGCGAATGAGCAAGATGGTGAGTCTGGGCAGGCGCAGTAACAATGTAGTAATGTGCGTTCTGCTAATGAGCAATAGGGTGAGTCTGGGCATGCGCAGTAACAATCTGGTAATGTGCGTTCTGCGAATGAGCAATAGGGTGAGTCTGGGCATGCGCAGTAACAATCTGGTAATGTGCGTTCTGCGAATGAGCAAGAGGGTGAGTCTGGGCATGTGCAGTAATAATCTGGTAATGTGCATTCTGCGAATAAGCAAGAGGGTGAGTCTGGGCATGTGCAGTAACAATGTAGTAATATGCGTTCTGCGAATGAGCAATAGGGTGAGTCTGGGCAAGCGCAGTAACAATCTGGTAATATGCATTCTGCGAATGAGCAAGAGAGTGAGTCTGGGCATGTGCAGTAACAATCTGGTAATGTGCGTTCTGCGAATGAGCAAGTGGGTGAGTCTGGGCATGTGCTGTAACAATCAAGTAATGTGCGTTCTGCGAATGAGCAAGAGGGTGAGTCTGGGCATGCACAGTAACAATCTGGTAATGTGCGTTCTGCGAATGAGAAAGTGGGTGAGTCTGGGCATGTGCAGTAACAATGTAGTAATGTGCGTTCTGCGAATGAGCAAGATGGTGAGTCTGGGCATGCACAGTAACAATCTGGTAATGTGCGTTCTGCGTATGAGCAAGATGGTGAGTCTGGGCATGCACAGTAACAATCTGGTAATGTGCGTTCTGCGAATGAGCAATTGGGTGAGTCTGGGCATGCGCAGTAACAATCTGGTAATGTGCGTTCTGCGAATGAGCAATAGGGTGAGTCTGGGCATGTGCAGTAACAATGAAGTAATGTGCGTTCTGCGAATGAGCAATAGGGTGAGTCTGGGCATGTCCAGTAACAATCTAGTAATGTGCGTTCTGCGAATGAGCAAGAGGGTGAGTCTGGGCATGTGCAGTAACAATGTAGTAATGTGCGTTCTGCGAATGAGCAATAGGGTGAGTCTGGGCATGTGCAGTAACAATGTAGTAATGTGCGTTCTGCGAATGAGCAAGAGGGTGAGTCAGGGCATGTGCAGTAACAATGTAGTAATGTGTGTTCTGCGAATGAGCAAGATGGTGAGTCTGGGCATGCACAGTAACAATCTGGTAATGTGCGTTCTGCGTATGAGCAAGATGGTGAGACTGTGCATGCACAGTAACAATCTGGTAATGTGCGTTCTGCGAATGAGCAAGTGGGTGAGTCTGGGCATGCGCAGTAACAATCTGGTAATGTGCGTTCTGCGAATGAGCAATAGGGTGTCTGGGCATGTGCAGTAACAATCTGGTAATGTGCGTTCTGCGAATGAGCAATAGGGTGAGTCTGGGCATGCGCAGTAACAATCTGGTAATATGCGTTCTGCGAATGAGCAAGAGAGTGAGTCTGGGCATGTGCAGTAACAATCTGGTAATGTGCGTTCTGCGAATGAGCAATAGGGAGAGTCTGGGCATGCGCAGTAACAATCTGGTAATATGCGTTCTGCGAATGAGCAAGAGAGTGAGTCTGGGCATGTGCAGTAACAATCTGGTAATGTGCGTTCTGCGAATGAGCAAGTGGGTGAGTCTGGGCATGTGCAGTAACAATTTAGTAATGTGCATTCTGCGAATGAGCAATACGGTGAGTCTGGGCATGTGCAGTAACAATCTGGTAATGTGCGTTCTGGGAATGAGTAAGATGGTGAGTCTGGGCATGTGCAGTAACAATCTGGTAATTTGCGTTCTGCGAATGAGCAATAGGGTGAGTCTGGGCATGCGCAGTAACAATGTTGTAATGTGCGTTCTGCGAATGAGCAATAGGGTGAGTCTGGGCATGCGCAGTAACAATCTGGTAATATGCGTTCTGCGAATGAGCAATAGGTTGAGTCTGGGCAGGCGCAGTAACAATCTGGTAATGTGCATTCTGCGAATGAGCAATAGGGTGAGTCTGGGCATGCGCAGTAACAATGTAGTAATGTGCGTTCTGCAAATGAGCAAGATGGTGAGTCTGGGCAGGCGCAGTAACAATGTAGTAATGTGCGTTCTGCGAATGAGCAATAGGGTGAGTCTGGGCATGTGCAGTAACAATGTAGTAATGTGCGTTCTGCGAATGAGCAAGACACTGAGTCTGGGCATGCGCAGTAACAATCTGGTAATGTGCATTCTGGGAATATGTAAGATGGTGAGTCTGGGCATGTGCAGTAACAATGTTGTAATGTGCGTTCTGCGAATGAGCAAGAGGGTGAGTCAGGGCATGTGCAGTAACAATGTAGTAATGTGTGTTCTGCGAATGAGCAAGATGGTGAGTCTGGGCATGCACAGTAACAATCTGGTAATGTGCGTTCTGCGTATGAGCAAGATGGTGAGACTGGGCATGCACAGTAACAATCTGGTAATGTGCGTTCTGCGAATGAGCAAGTGGGTGAGTCTGGGCATGCGCAGTAACAATCTGGTAATGTGCGTTCTGCGAATGAGCAATAGGGTGAGTCTGGGCATGTGCAGTAACAATCTGGTAATGTGCGTTCTGCGAATGAGCAATAGGGTGAGTCTGGGCATGCGCAGTAACAATCTGGTAATATGCGTTCTGCGAATGAGCAAGAGAGTGAGTCTGGGCATGTGCAGTAACAATCTGGTAATGTGCGTTCTGCGAATGAGCAAATGGGTGAGTCTGGGCATGTGCAGTAACAATTTAGTAATGTGCATTCTGCGAATGAGCAATACGGTGAGTCTGGGCATGTGCAGTAACAATCTGGTAATGTGCGTTCTGGGATTGAGTAAGATGGTGAGTCTGGGCATGTGCAGTAACAATCTGGTAATATGCGTTCTGCGAATGAGCAATAGGGTGAGTCTGGGCATGCGCAGTAACAATGTTGTAACGTGCGTTCTGCGAATGAGCAATAGGGTGAGTCTGGGAATGTGCAGCAACAATGTAGTAATGTGCGTTCTGCGAATGAGCAATAGGGTGAGTCTGGGCATGCGCAGTAACAATCTGGTAATATGCGTTCTGCGAATGAGCAATTGGGTGAGTCTGGGCAGGCGCAGTAACAATCTGGTAATGTGCGTTCTGCGAATGAGCAATAGGGTGAGTCTGGGCATGCGCAGTAACAATCTGGTAATGTGCGTTCTGCGTATGAGTAAGAGTGTGAGTCTGGGCATGTGCAGTAACAATCTGGTAATGTGCATTCTGCGAATGAGCAATAGGGTGAGTCTGGGCATGCGCAGTAACAATGTAGTAAAGTGCGTTCTGCAAATGAGCAAGATGGTGAGTCTGGGCAGGCGCAGTAACAATGTAGTAATGTGCGTTCTGCGAATGAGCAATAGGGTGAGTCTGGGCATGTGCAGTAACAATCTGGTAATGTGCGTTCTGTGAATGAGCAATAGGGAGAGTCTGGGCATGCGCAGTAACAATCTGGTAATATGCGTTCTGAGAATGAGCAAGAGAGTGAGTCTGGGCATGTGCAGTAACAATCTGGTAATGTGCGTTCTGCGAATGAGCAAGTGGGTGAGTCTGGGCATGTGCAGTAACAATCTGGTAATGTGCATTCTGCGAATGAGCAATACGGTGAGTCTGGGCATGTGCAGTAACAATCTGGTAATGTGCGTTCTGGGAATGAGTAAGATGGTGAGTCTGGGCATGTGCAGTAACAATCTGGTAATATGCGTTCTGCGAATGAGCAATAGGGTGAGTCTGGGCATGCGCAGTAACAATGTTGTAACGTGCGTTCTGCGAATGAGCAATAGGGTGAGTCTGGGCATGTGCAGCAACAATTTAGTAATGTGCGTTCTGCGAATGAGCAATAGGGTGAGTCTGGGCATGCGCAGTAACAATCTGGTAATATGCTTTCTGCGAATGAGCAATAGGGTGAGTCTGGGCAGGCGCAGTAACAATCTGGTAATGTGCGTTCTGCGAATGAGCAATAGGGTGAGTCTGGGCATGCGCAGTAACAATCTGGTAATGTGCGTTCTGCGTATGAGTAAGAGGGTGAGTCTGGGCATGTGCAGTAACAATCTGGTAATGTGCATTCTGCGAATGAGCAAGAGGGTGAGTCTGGGCATGCGCAGTAACAATGTAGTAAAGTGCGTTCTGCAAATGAGCAAGATGGTGAGTCTGGGCAGGCGCAGTAACAATGTAGTAATGTGCGTTCTGCGAATGAGCTATAGGGTGAGTCTGGGCATGTGCAGTAACAATGTAGTAATGTGCGTTCTGCGAATGAGCAAGACAGTGAGTCTGGGCATGTGCAGTAACAATCTGGTAATGTGCGTTCTGCGAATGAGCAAGATAGTGAGTCTGGGCATGTGCAGTAACAATCTGGTAATGTGCGTTCTGCGAATGAGCAAGATGGTGAGTTTGGGCATTTGCAGTAACAATCTGGTAATGTGCGTTCTGCGAATGAACAAGAGGGTGAGTCTGGGCATGCGCAGTAACAATCTTGTAATGTGCGTTCTGCGAATGAGCAAGATGGTGAGTCTGGGCATGTGCAGTAACAATCTGGTAATGTGTGTTCTGCTAATGAGCAAGAGGGTGAGTCTGGGCATGCGCAGTAACAATCTAGTAATGTGCGTTCTGCGAATGAGCAATAGGGTGAGTCTGGGCATGTGCAGTAACAATCTGGTAATGTGCGTTCTGCGAATGAGCAAGAGGGTGAGTCTGGGCATGTGCAGTAACAATGTGGTAATGTGCGTTCTGCGAATGAGCAATAGGGAGAGTCTGGGCATGCGCAGTAACAATCTGGTAATATGTGTTCTGCGAATGAGCAAGAGAGTGAGTCTGGGCATGTGCAGTAACAATCTGGTAATGTGCGTTCTGCGAATGAGCAAGTGGGTGAGTCTGGGCATGTGCAGTAACAATTTAGTAATGTGCATTCTGCGAATGAGCAATACGGTGAGTCTGGGCATGTGCAGTAACAATCTGGTAATGTGCGTTCTGGGAATGAGTAAGATGGTGAGTCTGGGCATGTGCAGTAACAATCTGGTAATATGCGTTCTGCGAATGAGCAATAGGGTGAGTCTGGGCATGCGCAGTAACAATGTTGTAATGTGCGTTCTGCGAATGAGCAATAGGGTGAGTCTGGGCATGCGCAGTAACAATCTGGTAATATGCGTTCTGCGAATGAGCAATAGGTTGAGTCTGGGCAGGCGCAGTAACAATCTGGTAATGTGCATTCTGCGAAAGAGCAATAGGGTGAGTCTGGGCATGCGCAGTAACAATGTAGTAATGTGCGTTCTGCAAATGAGCAAGATGGTGAGTCTGGGCAGGCGCAGTAACAATGTAGTAATGTGCGTTCTGCGAATGAGCAATAGGGTGAGTCTGGGCATGTGCAGTAACAATGTAGTAATGTGCGTTCTGCGAATGAGCAAGACACTGAGTCTGGGCATGCGCAGTAACAATCTGGTAATGTGCATTCTGGGAATATGTAAGATGGTGAGTCTGGGCATGTGCAGTAAAAATGTTGTAATGTGCGTTCTGCGAATGAGCAAGATGGTGAGTCTGGGCATGTGCAGTAACAATGTTGTAATGTGCGTTCTGCGAATGAGCAATTGGGTGAGTCTGGGCATGTGCAGTAACAATCTGGTAATGTGCGTTCTGCGAATGAGCAAGATAGTGAGTCTGGGCATGTGCAGTAACAATCTGGTAATGTGCGTTCTGCGAATGAGCAAGATGGTGAGTTTGGGCATTTGCAGTAACAATCTGGTAATGTGCGTTCTGCGAATGAACAAGAGGGTGAGTCTGGGCATGCGCAGTAACAATCTGGTAATGTGCGTTCTGCGAATGAGCAAGATGGTGAGTCTGGGCATGTGTAGTAACAATCTGGTAATGTGTGTTCTGCGAATGAGCAAGAGAGTGAGTCTGGGCATGTGCAGTAACAATCTGGTAATGTGCGTTCTGGGAATGAGTAAGATGGTGAGTCTGGGCATGTGCAGTAACAATCTGGTAATATGCGTTCTGCGAATGAGCAATAGGGTGAGTCTGGGCATGCGCAGTAACAATGTTGTAACGTGCGTTCTGCGAATGAGCAATAGGGTGAGTCTGGGCATGTGCAGCAACAATTTAGTAATGTGCGTTCTGCGAATGAGCAATCGGTTGAGTCTGGGCATGTGCAGTAACAATCTGGTAATATGCGTTCTGCGAATGAGCAATAGGGTGAGTCTGGGCATGCGCAGTAACAATGTTGTAACGTGCGTTCTGCGAATGAGCAATAGGGTGAGTCTGGGAATGTGCAGCAACAATGTAGTAATGTGCGTTCTGCGAATGAGCAATAGGGTGAGTCTGGGCATGCGCAGTAACAATCTGGTAATATGCGTTCTGCGAATGAGCAATTGGGTGAGTCTGGGCAGGCGCAGTAACAATCTGGTAATGTGCGTTCTTCGAATGAGCAATAGGGTGAGTCTGGGCATGCGCAGTAACAATCTGGTAATGTGCGTTCTGCGTATGAGTAAGAGTGTGAGTCTGGGCATGTGCAGTAACAATCTGGTAATGTGCATTCTGCGAATGAGCAATAGGGTGAGTCTGGGCATGCGCAGTAACAATGTAGTAAAGTGCGTTCTGCAAATGAGCAAGATGGTGAGTCTGGGCAGGCGCAGTAACAATGTAGTAATGTGCGTTCTGCGAATGAGCAATAGGGTGAGTCTGGGCATGTGCAGTAACAATCTGGTAATGTGCGTTCTGCGAATGAGCAATAGGGAGAGTCTGGGCATGCGCAGTAACAATCTGGTAATATGCGTTCTGAGAATGAGCAAGAGAGTGAGTCTGGGCATGTGCAGTAACAATCTGGTAATGTGCGTTCTGCGAATGAGCAAGTGGGTGAGTCTGGGCATGTGCAGTAACAATCTGGTAATGTGCATTCTGCGAATGAGCAATACGGTGAGTCTGGGCATGCGCAGTAACAATCTGGTAATATGCGTTCTGAGAATGAGCAAGAGAGTGAGTCTGGGCATGTGCAGTAACAATCTGGTAATGTGCGTTCTGCGAATGAGCAAGTAGGTGAGTCTGGGCATGTGCAGTAACAATCTGGTAATGTGCATTCTGCGAATGAGCAATACGGTGAGTCTGGGCATGTGCAGTAACAATCTGGTAATGTGCGTTCTGGGAATGAGTAAGATGGTGAGTCTGGGCATGTGCAGTAACAATCTGGTAATATGCGTTCTGCGAATGAGCAATAGGGTGAGTCTGGGCATGCGCAGTAACAATGTTGTAACGTGCGTTCTGCGAATGAGCAATAGGGTGAGACTGGGCATGTGCAGCAACAATTTAGTAATGTGCGTTCTGCGAATGAGCAATAGGGTGAGTCTGGGCATGCGCAGTAACAATCTGGTAATATGCTTTCTGCGAATGAGCAATAGGGTGAGTCTGGGCAGGCGCAGTAACAATCTGGTAATGTGCGTTCTGCGAATGAGCAATAGGGTGAGTCTGGGCATGCGCAGTAACAATCTGGTAATGTGCGTTCTGCGTATGAGTAAGAGGGTGAGTCTGGGCATGTGCAGTAACAATCTGGTAATGTGCATTCTGCGAATGAGCAAGAGGGTGAGTCTGGGCATGCGCAGTAACAATGTAGTAAAGTGCGTTCTGCAAATGAGCAAGATGGTGAGTCTGGGCAGGCGCAGTAACAATGTAGTAATGTGCGTTCTGCGAATGAGCTATAGGGTGAGTCTGGGCATGTGCAGTAACAATGTAGTAATGTGCGTTCTGCGAATGAGCAAGACAGTGAGTCTGGGCATGTGCAGTAACAATCTGGTAATGTGCGTTCTGCGAATGAGCAAGATAGTGAGTCTGGGCATGTGCAGTAACAATCTGGTAATGTGCGTTCTGCGAATGAGCAAGATGGTGAGTTTGGGCATTTGCAGTAACAATCTGGTAATGTGCGTTCTGCGAATGAACAAGAGGGTGAGTCTGGGCATGCGCAGTAACAATCTGGTAATGTGCGTTCTGCGAATGAGCAAGATGGTGAGTCTGGGCATGTGCAGTAACAATCTGGTAATGTGTGTTCTGCTAATGAGCAAGAGGGTGAGTCTGGGCATGCGCAGTAACAATCTAGTAATGTGCGTTCTGCGAATGAGCAATAGGGTGAGTCTGGGCATGTGCAGTAACAATCTGGTAATGTGCGTTCTGCGAATGAGCAAGAGGGTGAGTCTGGGCATGTGCAGTAACAATGTGGTAATGTGCGTTCTGCGAATGAGCAATAGGGAGAGTCTGGGCATGCGCAGTAACAATCTGGTAATATGTGTTCTGCGAATGAGCAAGAAAGTGAGTCTGGGCATGTGCAGTAACAATCTGGTAATGTGCGTTCTGCGAATGAGCAAGTGGGTGAGTCTGGGCATGTGCAGTAACAATTTAGTAATGTGCATTCTGCGAATGAGCAATACGGTGAGTCTGGGCATGTGCAGTAACAATCTGGTAATGTGCGTTCTGGGAATGAGTAAGATGGTGAGTCTGGGCATGTGCAGTAACAATCTGGTAATATGCGTTCTGCGAATGAGCAATAGGGTGAGTCTGGGCATGCGCAGTAACAATGTTGTAATGTGCGTTCTGCGAATGAGCAATAGGGTGAGTCTGGGCATGCGCAGTAACAATCTGGTAATATGCGTTCTGCGAATGAGCAATAGGTTGAGTCTGGGCAGGCGCAGTAACAATCTGGTAATGTGCATTCTGCGAAAGAGCAATAGGGTGAGTCTGGGCATGCGCAGTAACAATGTAGTAATGTGCGTTCTGCAAATGAGCAAGATGGTGAGTCTGGGCAGGCGCAGTAACAATGTAGTAATGTGCGTTCTGCGAATGAGCAATAGGGTGAGTCTGGGCATGTGCAGTAACAATGTAGTAATGTGCGTTCTGCGAATGAGCAAGACACTGAGTCTGGGCATGCGCAGTAACAATCTGGTAATGTGCATTCTGGGAATATGTAAGATGGTGAGTCTGGGCATGTGCAGTAAAAATGTTGTAATGTGCGTTCTGCGAATGAGCAAGATGGTGAGTCTGGGCATGTGCAGTAACAATGTTGTAATGTGCGTTCTGCGAATGAGCAATTGGGTGAGTCTGGGCATGTGCAGTAACAATCTGGTAATGTGCGTTCTGCGAATGAGCAAGATAGTGAGTCTGGGCATGTGCAGTAACAATCTGGTAATGTGCGTTCTGCGAATGAGCAAGATGGTGAGTTTGGGCATTTGCAGTAACAATCTGGTAATGTTCGTTCTGCGAATGAACAAGAGGGTGAGTCTGGGCATGCGCAGTAACAATCTGGTAATGTGCGTTCTGCGAATGAGCAAGATGGTGAGTCTGGGCATGTGTAGTAACAATCTGGTAATGTGTGTTCTGCGAATGAGCAAGAGAGTGAGTCTGGGCATGTGCAGTAACAATCTGGTAATGTGCGTTCTGGGAATGAGTAAGATGGTGAGTCTGGGCATGTGCAGTAACAATCTGGTAATATGCGTTCTGCGAATGAGCAATAGGGTGAGTCTGGGCATGCGCAGTAACAATGTTGTAACGTGCGTTCTGCGAATGAGCAATAGGGTGAGTCTGGGCATGTGCAGCAACAATTTAGTAATGTGCGTTCTGCGAATGAGCAATAGGTTGAGTCTGGGCATGTGCAGTAACAATCTGGTAATATGCGTTCTGCGAATGAGCAATAGGGTGAGTCTGGGCATGCGCAGTAACAATGTTGTAACGTACGTTCTGCGAATGAGCAATAGGGTGAGTCTGGGAATGTGCAGCAACAATGTAGTAATGTGCGTTCTGCGAATGAGCAATAGGGTGAGTCTGGGCATGCGCAGTAACAATCTGGTAATATGCGTTCTGCGAATGAGCAATTGGGTGAGTCTGGGCAGGCGCAGTAACAATCTGGTAATGTGCGTTCTGCGAATGAGCAATAGGGTGAGTCTGGGCATGCGCAGTAACAATCTGGTAATGTGCGTTCTGCGTATGAGTAAGAGTGTGAGTCTGGGCATGTGCAGTAACAATCTGGTAATGTGCATTCTGCGAATGAGCAATAGGGTGAGTCTGGGCATGCGCAGTAACAATGTAGTAAAGTGCGTTCTGCAAATGAGCAAGATGGTGAGTCTGGGCAGGCGCAGTAACAATGTAGTAATGTGCGTTCTGCGAATGAGCAATAGGGTGAGTCTGGGCATGTGCAGTAACAATCTGGTAATGTGCGTTCTGCGAATGAGCAATAGGGAGAGTCTGGGCATGCGCAGTAACAATCTGGTAATATGCGTTCTGAGAATGAGCAAGAGAGTGAGTCTGGGCATGTGCAGTAACAATCTGGTAATGTGCGTTCTGCGAATGAGCAAGTGGGTGAGTCTGGGCATGTGCAGTAACAATCTGGTAATGTGCATTCTGCGAATGAGCAATACGGTGAGTCTGGGCATGTGCAGTAACAATCTGGTAATGTGCGTTCTGGGAATGAGTAAGATGGTGAGTCTGGGCATGTGCAGTAACAATCTGGTAATATGCGTTCTGCGAATGAGCAATAGGGTGAGTCTGGGCATGCGCAGTAACAATGTTGTAACGTGCGTTCTGCGAATGAGCAATAGGGTGAGTCTGGGCATGTGCAGCAACAATTTAGTAATGTGCGTTCTGCGAATGAGCAATAGGGTGAGTCTGGGCATGCGCAGTAACAATCTGGTAATATGCTTTCTGCGAATGAGCAATAGGGTGAGTCTGGGCAGGCGCAGTAACAATCTGGTAATGTGCGTTCTGCGAATGAGCAATAGGGTGAGTCTGGGCATGCGCAGTAACAATCTGGTAATCTGCGTTCTGCGTATGAGTAAGAGGGTGAGTCTGGGCATGTGCAGTAACAATCTGGTAATGTGCATTCTGCGAATGAGCAATAGGGTGAGTCTGGGCATGCGCAGTAACAATGTAGTAAAGTGCGTTCTGCAAATGAGCAAGATGGTGAGTCTGGGCAGGCGCAGTAACAATGTAGTAATGTGCGTTCTGCGAATGAGCTATAGGGTGAGTCTGGGCATGTGCAGTAACAATGTAGTAATGTGCGTTCTGCGAATGAGCAAGACAGTGAGTCTGGGCATGTGCAGTAACAATCTGGTAATGTGCGTTCTGCGAATGAGCAAGATAGTGAGTCTGGGCATGTGCAGTAACAATCTGGTAATGTGCGTTCTGCGAATGAGCAAGATGGTGAGTTTGGGCATTTGCAGTAACAATCTGGTAATGTGCGTTCTGCGAATGAACAAGAGGGTGAGTCTGGGCATGCGCAGTAACAATCTGGTAATGTGCGTTCTGCGAATGAGCAAGATGGTGAGTCTGGGCATGTGCAGTAACAATCTGGTAATGTGTGTTCTGCTAATGAGCAAGAGGGTGAGTCTGGGCATGCGCAGTAACAATCTAGTAATGTGCGTTCTGCGAATGAGCAATAGGGTGAGTCTGGGCATGTGCAGTAACAATCTGGTAATGTGCGTTCTGCGAATGAGCAATAGGGAGAGTCTGGGCATGCGCAGTAACAATCTGGTAATATGCGTTCTGCGAATGAGCAAGAGAGTGAGTCTGGGCATGTGCAGTAACAATCTGGTAATGTGCGTTCTGCGAATGAGCAAGTGGGTGAGTCTGGGCATGTGCAGTAACAATTTAGTAATGTGCATTCTGCGAATGAGCAATACGGTGAGTCTGGGCATGTGCAGTAACAATCTGGTAATGTGCGTTCTGGGAATGAGTAAGATGGTGAGTCTGGGCATGTGCAGTAACAATCTGGTAATATGCGTTCTGCGAATGAGCAATAGGGTGAGTCTGGGCATGCGCAGTAACAATGTTGTAATGTGCGTTCTGCGAATGAGCAATAGGGTGAGTCTGGGCATGCGCAGTAACAATCTGGTAATATGCGTTCTGCGAATGAGCAATAGGTTGAGTCTGGGCAGGCGCAGTAACAATCTGGTAATGTGCATTCTGCGAATGAGCAATAGGGTGAGTCTGGGCATGCGCAGTAACAATGTAGTAATGTGCGTTCTGCAAATGAGCAAGATGGTGAGTCTGGGCAGGCGCAGTAACAATGTAGTAATGTGCGTTCTGCGAATGAGCAATAGGGTGAGTCTGGGCATGTGCAGTAACAACGTAGTAATGTGCGTTCTGCGAATGAGCAAGACACTGAGTCTGGGCATGCGCAGTAACAATCTGGTAATGTGCATTCTGGGAATATGTAAGATGGTGAGTCTGGGCATGTGCAGTAACAATGTTGTAATGTGCGTTCTGCGAATGAGCAAGAGGGTGAGTCAGGGCATGTGCAGTAACAATGTAGTAATGTGTGTTCTGCGAATGAGCAAGATGGTGAGTCTGGGCATGCACAGTAACAATCTGGTAATGTGCGTTCTGCGTATGAGCAAGATGGTGAGACTGGGCATGCACAGTAACAATCTGGTAATGTGCGTTCTGCGAATGAGCAAGTGGGTGAGTCTGGGCATGCGCAGTAACAATCTGGTAATGTGCGTTCTGCGTATGAGCAAGATGGTGAGACTGGGCATGCACAGTAACAATCTGGTAATGTGCGTTCTGCGAATGAGCAAGTGGGTGAGTCTGGGCATGCGCAGTAACAATCTGGTAATGTGCGTTCTGCGAATGAGCAATAGGGTGAGTCTGGGCATGCGCAGTAACAATCTGGTAATATGCGTTCTGCGAATGAGCAAGAGAGTGAGTCCGGGCATGTGCAGTAACAATCTGGTAATGTGCGTTCTGCGAATGAGCAAATGGGTGAGTCTGGGCATGTGCAGTAACAATTTAGTAATGTGCATTCTGCGAATGAGCAATACGGTGAGTCTGGGCATGTGCAGTAACAATCTGGTAATGTGCGTTCTGGGAATGAGTAAGATGGTGAGTCTGGGCATGTGCAGTAACAATCTGGTAATATGCGTTCTGCGAATGAGCAATAGGGTGAGTCTGGGCATGCGCAGTAACAATGTTGTAACGTGCGTTCTGCGAATGAGCAATAGGGTGAGTCTGGGAATGTGCAGCAACAATGTAGTAATGTGCGTTCTGCGAATGAGCAATAGGGTGAGTCTGGGCATGCGCAGTAACAATCTGGTAATATGCGTTCTGCGAATGAGCAATTGGGTGAGTCTGGGCAGGCGCAGTAACAATCTGGTAATGTGCGTTCTGCGAATGAGCAATAGGGTGAGTCTGGGCATGCGCAGTAACAATCTGGTAATGTGCGTTCTGCGTATGAGTAAGAGTGTGAGTCTGGGCATGTGCAGTAACAATCTGGTAATGTGCATTCTGCGAATGAGCAATAGGGTGAGTCTGGGCATGCGCAGTAACAATGTAGTAAAGTGCGTTCTGCAAATGAGCAAGATGGTGAGTCTGGGCAGGCGCAGTAACAATGTAGTAATGTGCGTTCTGCGAATGAGCAATAGGGTGAGTCTGGGCATGTGCAGTAACAATCTGGTAATGTGCGTTCTGCGAATGAGCAATAGGGAGAGTCTGGGCATGCGCAGTAACAATCTGGTAATATGCGTTCTGAGAATGAGCAAGAGAGTGAGTCTGGGCATGTGCAGTAACAATCTGGTAATGTGCGTTCTGCGAATGAGCAAGTGGGTGAGTCTGGGCATGTGCAGTAACAATCTGGTAATGTGCATTCTGCGAATGAGCAATACGGTGAGTCTGGGCATGTGCAGTAACAATCTGGTAATGTGCGTTCTGGGAATGAGTAAGATGGTGAGTCTGGGCATGTGCAGTAACAATCTGGTAATATGCGTTCTGCGAATGAGCAATAGGGTGAGTCTGGGCATGCGCAGTAACAATGTTGTAACGTGCGTTCTGCGAATGAGCAATAGGGTGAGTCTGGGCATGTGCAGCAACAATTTAGTAATGTGCGTTCTGCGAATGAGCAATAGGGTGAGTCTGGGCATGCGCAGTAACAATCTGGTAATATGCTTTCTGCGAATGAGCAATAGGGTGAGTCTGGGCAGGCGCAGTAACAATCTGGTAATGTGCGTTCTGCGAATGAGCAATAGGGTGAGTCTGGGCATGCGCAGTAACAATCTGGTAATGTGCGTTCTGCGTATGAGTAAGAGGGTGAGTCTGGGCATGTGCAGTAACAATCTGGTAATGTGCATTCTGCGAATGAGCAATAGGGTGAGTCTGGGCATGCGCAGTAACAATGTAGTAAAGTGCGATCTGCAAATGAGCAAGATGGTGAGTCTGGGCAGGCGCAGTAACAATGTAGTAATGTGCGTTCTGCGAATGAGCTATAGGGTGAGTCTGGGCATGTGCAGTAACAATGTAGTAATGTGCGTTCTGCGAATGAGCAAGACAGTGAGTCTGGGCATGTGCAGTAACAATCTGGTAATGTGCGTTCTGCGAATGAGCAAGATAGTGAGTCTGGGCATGTGCAGTAACAATCTGGTAATGTGCGTTCTGCGAATGAGCAAGATGGTGAGTTTGGGCATTTGCAGTAACAATCTGGTAATGTGCGTTCTGCGAATGAACAAGAGGGTGAGTCTGGGCATGCGCAGTAACAATCTGGTAATGTGCGTTCTGCGAATGAGCAAGATGGTGAGTCTGGGCATGTGCAGTAACAATCTGGTAATGTGTGTTCTGCTAATGAGCAAGAGGGTGAGTCTGGGCATGCGCAGTAACAATCTAGTAATGTGCGTTCTGCGAATGAGCAATAGGGTGAGTCTGGGCATGTGCAGTAACAATCTGGTAATGTGCGTTCTGCGAATGAGCAAGAGGGTGAGTCTGGGCATGTGCAGTAACAATGTGGTAATGTGCGTTCTGCGAATGAGCAATAGGGAGAGTCTGGGCATGCGCAGTAACAATCTGGTAATATGCGTTCTGCGAATGAGCAAGAGAGTGAGTCTGGGCATGTGCAGTAACAATCTGGTAATGTGCGTTCTGCGAATGAGCAAGTGGGTGAGTCTGGGCATGTGCAGTAACAATTTAGTAATGTGCATTCTGCGAATGAGCAATACGGTGAGTCTGGGCATGTGCAGTAACAATCTGGTAATGTGCGTTCTGGGAATGAGTAAGATGGTGAGTCTGGGCATGTGCAGTAACAATCTGGTAATATGCGTTCTGCGAATGAGCAATAGGGTGAGTCTGGGCATGCGCAGTAACAATGTTGTAATGTGCGTTCTGCGAATGAGCAATAGGGTGAGTCTGGGCATGCGCAGTAACAATCTGGTAATATGCGTTCTGCGAATGAGCAATAGGTTGAGTCTGGGCAGGCGCAGTAACAATCTGGTAATGTGCATTCTGCGAATGAGCAATAGGGTGAGTCTGGGCATGCGCAGTAACAATGTAGTAATGTGCGTTCTGCAAATGAGCAAGATGGTGAGTCTGGGCAGGCGCAGTAACAATGTAGTAATGTGCGTTCTGCGAATGAGCAATAGGGTGAGTCTGGGCATGTGCAGTAACAATGTAGTAATGTGCGTTCTGCGAATGAGCAAGACACTGAGTCTGGGCATGCGCAGTAACAATCTGGTAATGTGCATTCTGGGAATATGTAAGATGGTGAGTCTGGGCATGTGCAGTAACAATGTTGTAATGTGCGTTCTGCGAATGAGCAAGATGGTGAGTCTGGGCATGTGCAGTAACAATGTTGTAATGTGCGTTCTGCGAATGAGCAATAGGGTGAGTCTGGGCATGTGCAGTAACAATCTGGTAATGTGCGTTCTGCGAATGAGCAAGATAGTGAGTCTGGGCATGTGCAGTAACAATCTGGTAATGTGCGTTCTGCGAATGAGCAAGATGGTGAGTTTGGGCATTTGCAGTAACAATCTGGTAATGTGCGTTCTGCGAATGAACAAGAGGGTGAGTCTGGGCATGCGCAGTAACAATCTGGTAATGTGCGTTCTGCGAATGAGCAAGATGGTGAGTCTGGGCATGTGTAGTAACAATCTGGTAATGTGTGTTCTGCGAATGAGCAAGAGGGTGAGTCTGGGCATGTGCAGTAACAATCTGGTAATGTGCGTTCTGGGAATGAGTAAGATGGTGAGTCTGGGCATGTGCAGTAACAATCTGGTAATATGCGTTCTGCGAATGAGCAATAGGGTGAGTCTGGGCATGCGCAGTAACAATGTTGTATCGTGCGTTCTGCGAATGAGCAATAGGGTGAGTCTGGGCATGTGCAGCAACAATTTAGTAATGTGCGTTCTGCGAATGAGCAATAGGGTGAGTCTGGGCATGCGCAGTAACAATCTGGTAATATGCTTTCTGCGAATGAGCAATAGGGTGAGTCTGGGCAGGCGCAGTAACAATCTGGTAATGTGCGTTCTGCGAATGAGTAAGAGGGTGAGTCTGGGCATGTGCAGTAACAATCTGGTAATGTGCATTCTGCGAATGAGCAATAGGGTGAGTCTGGGCATGCGCAGTAACAATGTAGTAAAGTGCGTTCTGCAAATGAGCAAGATGGTGAGTCTGGGCAGGCGCAGTAACAATGTAGTAATGTGCGTTCTGCGAATGAGCTATAGGGTGAGTCTGGGCATGTGCAGTAACAATGTAGTAATGTGCATTCTGCGAATGAGCAAGACAGTGAGTCTGGGCATGTGCAGTAACAATCTGGTAATGTGCGTTCTGCGAATGAGCAAGATAGTGAGTCTGGGCATGTGCAGTAACAATCTGGTAATGTGCGTTCTGCGAATGAGCAAGATGGTGAGTTTGGGCATTTGCAGTAACAATCTGGTAATGTGCGTTCTGCGAATGAACAAGAGGGTGAGTCTGGGCATGCGCAGTAACAATCTGGTAATGTGCGTTCTGCGAATGAGCAAGATGGTGAGTCTGGGCATGTGCAGTAACAATCTGGTAATGTGTGTTCTGCTAATGAGCAAGAGGGTGAGTCTGGGCATGCGCAGTAACAATCTAGTAATGTGCGTTCTGCGAATGAGCAATAGGGTGAGTCTGGGCATGTGCAGTAACAATCTGGTAATGTGCGTTCTGCGAATGAGCAAGAGGGTGAGTCTGGGCATGTGCAGTAACAATGTGGTAATGTGCGTTCTGCGAATGAGCAATAGGGAGAGTCTGGGCATGCGCAGTAACAATCTGGTAATATGCGTTCTGCGAATGAGCAAGAGAGTGAGTCTGGGCATGTGCAGTAACAATCTGGTAATGTGCGTTCTGCGAATGAGCAAGTGGGTGAGTCTGGGCATGTGCAGTAACAATTTAGTAATGTGCATTCTGCGAATGAGCAATACGGTGAGTCTGGGCATGTGCAGTAACAATCTGGTAATGTGCGTTCTGGGAATGAGTAAGATGGTGAGTCTGGGCATGTGCAGTAACAATCTGGTAATATGCGTTCTGCGAATGAGCAAGATGGTGAGTCTGGGCATGTGTAGTAACAATCTGGTAATGTGTGTTCTGCGAATGAGCAAGAGGGTGAGTCTGGGCATGTGCAGTAACAATCTGGTAATGTGCGTTCTGGGAATGAGTAAGATGGTGAGTCTGGGCATGTGCAGTAACAATCTGGTAATATGCGTTCTGCGAATGAGCAATAGGGTGAGTCTGGGCATGCGCAGTAACAATGTTGTAACGTGCGTTCTGCGAATGAGCAATAGGGTGAGTCTGGGCATGTGCAGCAACAATTTAGTAATGTGCGTTCTGCGAATGAGCAATAGGTTGAGTCTGGGCATGTGCAGTAACAATCTGGTAATATGCGTTCTGCGAATGAGCAATAGGGTGAGTCTGGGCATGCGCAGTAACAATGTTGTAACGTGCGTTCTGCGAATGAGCAATAGGGTGAGTCTGGGAATGTGCAGCAACAATGTAGTAATGTGCGTTCTGCGAATGAGCAATAGGGTGAGTCTGGGCATGCGCAGTAACAATCTGGTAATATGCGTTCTGCGAATGAGCAATTGGGTGAGTCTGGGCAGGTGCAGTAACAATCTGGTAATGTGCGTTCTGCGAATGAGCAATAGGGTGAGTCTGGGCATGCGCAGTAACAATCTGGTAATGTGCGTTCTGCGTATGAGTAAGAGTGTGAGTCTGGGCATGTGCAGTAACAATCTGGTAATGTGCATTCTGCGAATGAGCAATAGGGTGAGTCTGGGCATGCGCAGTAACAATGTAGTAAAGTGCGTTCTGCAAATGAGCAAGATGGTGAGTCTGGGCAGGCGCAGTAACAATGTAGTAATGTGCGTTCTGCGAATGAGCAATAGGGTGAGTCTGGGCATGTGCAGTAACAATCTGGTAATGTGCGTTCTGCGAATGAGCAATAGGGAGAGTCTGGGCATGCGCAGTAACAATCTGGTAATATGCGTTCTGAGAATGAGCAAGAGAGTGAGTCTGGGCATGTGCAGTAACAATCTGGTAATGTGCGTTCTGCGAATGAGCAAGTGGGTGAGTCTGGGCATGTGCAGTAACAATCTGGTAATGTGCGTTCTGGGAATGAGTAAGATGGTGAGTCTGGGCATGTGCAGTAACAATCTGGTAATATGCGTTCTGCGAATGAGCAATAGGGTGAGTCTGGGCATGCGCAGTAACAATGTTGTAACGTGCGTTCTGCGAATGAGCAATAGGGTGAGTCTGGGCATGTGCAGCAACAATTTAGTAATGTGCGTTCTGCGAATGAGCAATAGGGTGAGTCTGGGCATGCGCAGTAACAATCTGGTAATATGCTTTCTGCGAATGAGCAATAGGGTGAGTCTGGGCAGGCGCAGTAACAATCTGGTAATGTGCGTTCTGCGAATGAGCAATAGGGTGAGTCTGGGCATGCGCAGTAACAATCTGGTAATGTGCGTTCTGCGTATGAGTAAGAGGGTGAGTCTGGGCATGTGCAGTAACAATCTGGTAATGTGCATTCTGCGAATGAGCAATAGGGTGAGTCTAGGCATGCGCAGTAACAATGTAGTAAAGTGCGTTCTGCACATGAGCAAGATGGTGAGTCTGGGCAGGCGCAGTAACAATGTAGTAATGTGCATTCTGCGAATGAGCTATAGGGTGAGTCTGGGCATGTGCAGTAACAATGTAGTAATGTGCGTTCTGCGAATGAGCAAGACAGTGAGTCTGGGCATGTGCAGTAACAATCTGGTAATGTGCGTTCTGCGAATGAGCAAGATAGTGAGTCTGGGCATGTGCAGTAACAATCTGGTAATGTGCGTTCTGCGAATGAGCAAGATGGTGAGTTTGGGCATTTGCAGTAACAATCTGGTAATGTGCGTTCTGCGAATGAACAAGAGGGTGAGTCTGGGCATGCGCAGTAACAATCTGGTAATGTGCGTTCTGCGAATGAGCAAGATGGTGAGTCTGGGCATGTGCAGTAACAATCTGGTAATGTGTGTTCTGCTAATGAGCAAGAGGGTGAGTCTGGGCATGCGCAGTAACAATCTAGTAATGTGCGTTCTGCGAATGAGCAATAGGGTGAGTCTGGGCATGTGCAGTAACAATCTGGTAATGTGCGTTCTGCGAATGAGCAATAGGGAGAGTCTGGGCATGCGCAGTAACAATCTGGTAATGTGCGTTCTGCGAATGAGCAAGAGAGTGAGTCTGGGCATGTGCAGTAACAATCTGGTAATGTGCGTTCTGCGAATGAGCAAGTGGGTGAGTCTGGGCATGTGCAGTAACAATTTAGTAATGTGCATTCTGCGAATGAGCAATACGGTGAGTCTGGGCATGTGCAGTAACAATCTGGTAATGTGCGTTCTGGGAATGAGTAAGATGGTGAGTCTGGGCATGTGCAGTAACAATCTGGTAATATGCGTTCTGCGAATGAGCAATAGGGTGAGTCTGGGCATGCGCAGTAACAATGTTGTAATGTGCGTTCTGCGAATGAGCAATAGGGTGAGTCTGGGCATGCGCAGTAACAATCTGGTAATATGCGTTCTGCGAATGAGCAATAGGTTGAGTCTGGGCAGGCGCAGTAACAATCTGGTAATGTGCATTCTGCGAATGAGCAATAGGGTGAGTCTGGGCATGCGCAGTAACAATGTAGTAATGTGCGTTCTGCAAATTAGCAAGATGGTGAGTCTGGGCAGGCGCAGTAACAATGTAGTAATGTGCGTTCTGCGAATGAGCAATAGGGTGAGTCTGGGCATGTGCAGTAACAATGTAGTAATGTGCGTTCTGCGAATGAGCAAGACACTGAGTCTGGGCATGCGCAGTAACAATCTGGTAATGTGCATTCTGGGAATATGTAAGATGGTGAGTCTGGGCATGTGCAGTAACAATGTTGTAATGTGCGTTCTGCGAATGAGCAAGAGGGTGAGTCAGGGCATGTGCAGTAACAATGTAGTAATGTGTGTTCTGCGAATGAGCAAGATGGTGAGTCTGGGCATGCACAGTAACAATCTGGTAATGTGCGTTCTGCGTATGAGCAAGATGGTGAGACTGGGCATGCACAGTAACAATCTGGTAATGTGCGTTCTGCGAATGAGCAAGTGGGTGAGTCTGGGCATGCGCAGTAACAATCTGGTAATGTGCGTTCTGCGAATGAGCAATAGGGTGAGTCTGGGCATGTGCAGTAACAATCTGGTAATGTGCGTTCTGCGAATGAGCAATAGGGTGAGTCTGGGCATGCGCAGTAACAATCTGGTAATATGCGTTCTGCGAATGAGCAAGAGAGTGAGTCTGGGCATGTGCAGTAACAATCTGGTAATGTGCATTCTGCGAATGAGCAAATGGGTGAGTCTGGGCATGTGCAGTAACAATTTAGTAATGTGCATTCTGCGAATGAGCAAAACGGTGAGTCTGGGCATGTGCAGTAACAATCTGGTAATGTGCGTTCTGGGAATGAGTAAGATGGTGAGTCTGGGCATGTGCAGTAACAATCTGGTAATATGCGTTCTGCGAATGAGCAATAGGGTGAGTCTGGGCATGCGCAGTAACAATGTTGTAACGTGCGTTCTGCGAATGAGCAATAGGGTGAGTCTGGGAATGTGCAGCAACAATGTAGTAATGTGCGTTCTGCGAATGAGCAATAGGGTGAGTCTGGGCATGCGCAGTAACAATCTGGTAATATGCGTTCTGCGAATGAGCAATTGGGTGAGTCTGGGCAGGCGCAGTAACAATCTGGTAATGTGCGTTCTGCGAATGAGCAATAGGGTGAGTCTGGGCATGCGCAGTAACAATCTGGTAATGTGCGTTCTGCGTATGAGTAAGAGTGTGAGTCTGGGCATGTGCAGTAACAATCTGGTAATGTGCATTCTGCGAATGAGCAATAGGGTGAGTCTGGGCATGCGCAGTAACAATGTAGTAAAGTGCGTTCTGCAAATGAGCAAGATGGTGAGTCTGGGCAGGCGCAGTAACAATGTAGTAATGTGCGTTCTGCGAATGAGCAATAGGGTGAGTCTGGGCATGTGCAGTAACAATCTGGTAATGTGCGTTCTGCGAATGAGCAATAGGGAGAGTCTGGGCATGCGCAGTAACAATCTGGTAATATGCGTTCTGAGAATGAGCAAGAGAGTGAGTCTGGGCATGTGCAGTAACAATCTGGTAATGTGCGTTCTGCGAATGAGCAAGTGGGTGAGTCTGGGCATGTGCAGTAACAATCTGGTAATGTGCATTCTGCGAATGAGCAATACGTTGAGTCTGGGCATGTGCAGTAACAATCTGGTAATGTGCGTTCTGGGAATGAGTAAGATGGTGAGTCTGGGCATGTGCAGTAACAATCTGGTAATATGCGTTCTGCGAATGAGCAATAGGGTGAGTCTGGGCATGCGCAGTAACAATGTTGTAACGTGCGTTCTGCGAATGAGCAATAGGGTGAGTCTGGGCATGTGCAGCAACAATTTAGTAATGTGCGTTCTGCGAATGAGCAATAGGGTGAGTCTGGGCAGGCGCAGTAACAATCTGGTAATGTGCGTTCTGCGAATGAGCAATAGGGTGAGTCTGGGCATGCGCAGTAACAATCTGGTAATGTGCGTTCTGCGTATGAGTAAGAGGGTGAGTCTGGGCATGTGCAGTAACAATCTGGTAATGTGCATTCTGCGAATGAGCAATAGGGTGAGTCTGGGCATGCGCAGTAACAATGTAGTAAAGTGCGTTCTGCAAATGAGCAAGATGGTGAGTCTGGGCAGGCGCAGTAACAATGTAGTAATGTGCGTTCTGCGAATGAGCTATAGGGTGAGTCTGGGCATGTGCAGTAACAATGTAGTAATGTGCGTTCTGCGAATGAGCAAGACAGTGAGTCTGGGCATGTGCAGTAACAATCTGGTAATGTGCGTTCTGCGAATGAGCAAGATAGTGAGTCTGGGCATGTGCAGTAACAATCTGGTAATGTGCGTTCTGCGAATGAGCAAGATGGTGAGTTTGGGCATTTGCAGTAACAATCTGGTAATGTGCGTTCTGCGAATGAACAAGAGGGTGAGTCTGGGCATGCGCAGTAACAATCTGGTAATGTGCGTTCTGCGAATGAGCAAGATGGTGAGTCTGGGCATGTGCAGTAACAATCTGGTAATGTGTGTTCTGCTAATGAGCAAGAGGGTGAGTCTGGGCATGCGCAGTAACAATCTAGTAATGTGCGTTCTGCGAATGAGCAATAGGGTGAGTCTGGGCATGTGCAGTAACAATCTGGTAATGTGCGTTCTGCGAATGAGCAAGAGGGTGAGTCTGGGCATGTGCAGTAACAATGTGGTAATGTGCGTTCTGCGAATGAGCAATAGGGAGAGTCTGGGCATGCGCAGTAACAATCTGGTAATATGCGTTCTGCGAATGAGCAAGAGAGTGAGTCTGGGCATGTGCAGTAACAATCTGGTAATGTGCGTTCTGCGAATGAGCAAGTGGGTGAGTCTGGGCATGTGCAGTAACAATTTAGTAATGTGCATTCTGCGAATGAGCAATACGGTGAGTCTGGGCATGTGCAGTAACAATCTGGTAATGTGCGTTCTGGGAATGAGTAAGATGGTGAGTCTGGGCATGTGCAGTAACAATCTGGTAATATGCGTTCTGCGAATGAGCAATAGGGTGAGTCTGGGCATGCGCAGTAACAATGTTGTAATGTGCGTTCTGCGAATGAGCAATAGGGTGAGCCTGGGCATGCGCAGTAACAATCTGGTAATATGCGTTCTGCGAATGAGCAATAGGTTGAGTCTGGGCAGGCGCAGTAACAATCTGGTAATGTGCATTCTGCGAATGAGCAATAGGGTGAGTCTGGGCATGCGCAGTAACAATGTAGTAATGTGCGTTCTGCAAATGAGCAAGATGGTGAGTCTGGGCAGGCGCAGTAACAATGTAGTAATGTGCGTTCTGCGAATGAGCAATAGGGTGAGTCTGGGCATGTGCAGTAACAATGTAGTAATGTGCGTTCTGCGAATGAGCAAGACACTGAGTCTGGGCATGCGCAGTAACAATCTGGTAATGTGCATTCTGGGAATATGTAAGATGGTGAGTCTGGGCATGTGCAGTAACAATGTTGTAATGTGCGTTCTGCGAATGAGCAAGATGGTGAGTCTGGGCATGTGCAGTAACAATGTTGTAATGTGCGTTCTGCGAATGAGCAATAGGGTGAGTCTGGGCATGTGCAGTAACAATCTGGTAATGTGCGTTCTGCGAATGAGCAAGATAGTGAGTCTGGGCATGTGCAGTAACAATCTGGTAATGTGCGTTCTGCGAATGAGCAAGATGGTGAGTTTGGGCATTTGCAGTAACAATCTGGTAATGTGCGTTCTGCGAATGAACAAGAGGGTGAGTCTGGGCATGCGCAGTAACAATCTGGTAATGTGCGTTCTGCGAATGAGCAAGATGGTGAGTCTGGGCATGTGTAGTAACAATCTGGTAATGTGTGTTCTGCGAATGAGCAAGAGGGTGAGTCTGGGCATGTGCAGTAACAATCTGGTAATGTGCGTTCTGGGAATGAGTAAGATGGTGAGTCTGGGCATGTGCAGTAACAATCTGGTAATATGCGTTCTGCGAATGAGCAATAGGGTGAGTCTGGGCATGCGCAGTAACAATGTTGTAACGTGCGTTCTGCGAATGAGCAATAGGGTGAGTCTGGGCATGTGCAGCAACAATTTAGTAATGTGCGTTCTGCGAATGAGCAATAGGGTGAGTCTGGGCATGCGCAGTAACAATCTGGTAATATGCTTTCTGCGAATGAGCAATAGGGTGAGTCTGGGCAGGCGCAGTAACAATCTGGTAATGTGCGTTCTGCGAATGAGCAATAGGGTGAGTCTGGGCATGCGCAGTAACAATCTGGTAATGTGCGTTCTGCGTATGAGTAAGAGGGTGAGTCTGGGCATGTGCACTAACAATCTGGTAATGTGCATTCTGCGAATGAGCAATAGGGTGAGTCTGGGCATGCGCAGTAACAATGTAGTAAAGTGCGTTCTGCAAATGAGCAAGATGGTGAGTCTGGGCAGGCGCAGTAACAATGTAGTAATGTGCGTTCTGCGAATGAGCTATAGGGTGAGTCTGGGCATGTGCAGTAACAATGTAGTAATGTGCGTTCTGCGAATGAGCAAGACAGTGAGTCTGGGCATGTGCAGTAACAATCTGGTAATGTGCGTTCTGCGAATGAGCAAGATAGTGAGTCTGGGCATGTGCAGTAACAATCTGGTAATGTGCGTTCTGCGAATGAGCAAGATGGTGAGTTTGGGCATTTGCAGTAACAATCTGGTAATGTGCGTTCTGCGAATGAACAAGAGGGTGAGTCTGGGCATGCGCAGTAACAATCTGGTAATGTGCGTTCTGCGAATGAGCAAGATGGTGAGTCTGGGCATGTGCAGTAACAATCTGGTAATGTGTGTTCTGCTAATGAGCAAGAGGGTGAGTCTGGGCATGCGCAGTAACAATCTAGTAATGTGCGTTCTGCGAATGAGCAATAGGGTGAGTCTGGGCATGTGCAGTAACAATCTGGTAATGTGCGTTCTGCGAATGAGCAAGAGGGTGAGTCTGGGCATGTGCAGTAACAATGTGGTAATGTGCGTTCTGCGAATGAGCAATAGGGAGAGTCTGGGCATGCGCAGTAACAATCTGGTAATATGCGTTCTGCGAATGAGCAAGAGAGTGAGTCTGGGCATGTGCAGTAACAATCTGGTAATGTGCGTTCTGCGAATGAGCAAGTGGGTGAGTCTGGGCATGTGCAGTAACAATTTAGTAATGTGCATTCTGCGAATGAGCAATACGGTGAGTCTGGGCATGTGCAGTAACAATCTGGTAATGTGCGTTCTGGGAATGAGTAAGATGGTGAGTCTGGGCATGTGCAGTAACAATCTGGTAATATGCGTTCTGCGAATGAGCAATAGGGTGAGTCTGGGCATGCGCAGTAACAATGTTGTAATGTGCGTTCTGCGAATGAGCAATAGGGTGAGTCTGGGCATGCGCAGTAACAATCTGGTAATATGCGTTCTGCGAATGAGCAAGATGGTGAGTTTGGGCATTTGCAGTAACAATCTGGTAATGTGCGTTCTGCGAATGAACAAGAGGGTGAGTCTGGGCATGCGCAGTAACAATCTGGTAATGTGCGTTCTTCGAATGAGCAAGATGGTGAGTCTGAGCATGTGTAGTAACAATCTGGTAATGTGTGTTCTGCGAATGAGCAAGAGGGTGAGTCTGGGCATGCGCAGTAACAATCTGGTAATGTGCGTTCTGCGAATGAGCAAGATGGTGAGTCTGGGCATGCGCAGTAACAATCTGGTAATGTGCATTCTGCGAATGAGCAAGATGGTGAGTCTGGGCATGCGCAGTAACAATCTGGTAATGTGCGTTCTGCGAATGAGCAAGATGGTGAGTCTGGGCATGCGCAGTAACAATCTGGTAATGTGTGTTCTGCGAATGAGCAAGAGGGTGAGTCTGGGCATGCGCAGTAACAATGTAGTAATGTGCGTTCTGCGAATGAGCAATATGGTGAGTCTGGGCATGCGCAGTAACAATCTGGTAATGTGCGTTCAGCGAATGAGCAAGATGGTGAGTCTGGGCATGCGCAGTAACAATCTGGTAATGTGTGTTCTGCGAATGAGCAAGAGGGTGAGTCTGGGCATGTGCAGTAACAACGTAGTAATGTGCATTCTGCGAATGAGCAATACGTTGAGTCTGGGCATGTGCAGTAACAATCTGGTAATGTGCGTTCTGGGAATGAGTAAGATGGTGAGTCTGGGCATGTGCAGTAACAATCTGGTAATATGCGTTCTGCGAATGAGCAATAGGGTGAGTCTGGGCATGCGCAGTAACAATGTTGTAACGTGCGTTCTGCGAATGAGCAATAGGGTGAGTCTGGGCATGTGCAGCAACAATTTAGTAATGTGCGTTCTGCGAATGAGCAATAGGGTGAGTCTGGGCAGGCGCAGTAACAATCTGGTAATGTGCGTTCTGCGAATGAGCAATAGGGTGAGTCTGGGCATGCGCAGTAACAATCTGGTAATGTGCGTTCTGCGTATGAGTAAGAGGGTGAGTCTGGGCATGTGCAGTAACAATCTGGTAATGTGCATTCTGCGAATGAGCAATAGGGTGAGTCTGGGCATGCGCAGTAACAATGTAGTAAAGTGCGTTCTGCAAATGAGCAAGATGGTGAGTCTGGGCAGGCGCAGTAACAATGTAGTAATGTGCGTTCTGCGAATGAGCTATAGGGTGAGTCTGGGCATGTGCAGTAACAATGTAGTAATGTGCGTTCTGCGAATGAGCAAGACAGTGAGTCTGGGCATGTGCAGTAACAATCTGGTAATGTGCGTTCTGCGAATGAGCAAGATAGTGAGTCTGGGCATGTGCAGTAACAATCTGGTAATGTGCGTTCTGCGAATGAGCAAGATGGTGAGTTTGGGCATTTGCAGTAACAATCTGGTAATGTGCGTTCTGCGAATGAACAAGAGGGTGAGTCTGGGCATGCGCAGTAACAATCTGGTAATGTGCGTTCTGCGAATGAGCAAGATGGTGAGTCTGGGCATGTGCAGTAACAATCTGGTAATGTGTGTTCTGCTAATGAGCAAGAGGGTGAGTCTGGGCATGCGCAGTAACAATCTAGTAATGTGCGTTCTGCGAATGAGCAATAGGGTGAGTCTGGGCATGTGCAGTAACAATCTGGTAATGTGCGTTCTGCGAATGAGCAAGAGGGTGAGTCTGGGCATGTGCAGTAACAATGTGGTAATGTGCGTTCTGCGAATGAGCAATAGGGAGAGTCTGGGCATGCGCAGTAACAATCTGGTAATATGCGTTCTGCGAATGAGCAAGAGAGTGAGTCTGGGCATGTGCAGTAACAATCTGGTAATGTGCGTTCTGCGAATGAGCAAGTGGGTGAGTCTGGGCATGTGCAGTAACAATTTAGTAATGTGCATTCTGCGAATGAGCAATACGGTGAGTCTGGGCATGTGCAGTAACAATCTGGTAATGTGCGTTCTGGGAATGAGTAAGATGGTGAGTCTGGGCATGTGCAGTAACAATCTGGTAATATGCGTTCTGCGAATGAGCAATAGGGTGAGTCTGGGCATGCGCAGTAACAATGTTGTAATGTGCGTTCTGCGAATGAGCAATAGGGTGAGCCTGGGCATGCGCAGTAACAATCTGGTAATATGCGTTCTGCGAATGAGCAATAGGTTGAGTCTGGGCAGGCGCAGTAACAATCTGGTAATGTGCATTCTGCGAATGAGCAATAGGGTGAGTCTGGGCATGCGCAGTAACAATGTAGTAATGTGCGTTCTGCAAATGAGCAAGATGGTGAGTCTGGGCAGGCGCAGTAACAATGTAGTAATGTGCGTTCTGCGAATGAGCAATAGGGTGAGTCTGGGCATGTGCAGTAACAATGTAGTAATGTGCGTTCTGCGAATGAGCAAGACACTGAGTCTGGGCATGCGCAGTAACAATCTGGTAATGTGCATTCTGGGAATATGTAAGATGGTGAGTCTGGGCATGTGCAGTAACAATGTTGTAATGTGCGTTCTGCGAATGAGCAAGATGGTGAGTCTGGGCATGTGCAGTAACAATGTTGTAATGTGCGTTCTGCGAATGAGCAATAGGGTGAGTCTGGGCATGTGCAGTAACAATCTGGTAATGTGCGTTCTGCGAATGAGCAAGATAGTGAGTCTGGGCATGTGCAGTAACAATCTGGTAATGTGCGTTCTGCGAATGAGCAAGATGGTGAGTTTGGGCATTTGCAGTAACAATCTGGTAATGTGCGTTCTGCGAATGAACAAGAGGGTGAGTCTGGGCATGCGCAGTAACAATCTGGTAATGTGCGTTCTGCGAATGAGCAAGATGGTGAGTCTGGGCATGTGTAGTAACAATCTGGTAATGTGTGTTCTGCGAATGAGCAAGAGGGTGAGTCTGGGCATGTGCAGTAACAATCTGGTAATGTGCGTTCTGGGAATGAGTAAGATGGTGAGTCTGGGCATGTGCAGTAACAATCTGGTAATATGCGTTCTGCGAATGAGCAATAGGGTGAGTCTGGGCATGCGCAGTAACAATGTTGTAACGTGCGTTCTGCGAATGAGCAATAGGGTGAGTCTGGGCATGTGCAGCAACAATTTAGTAATGTGCGTTCTGCGAATGAGCAATAGGGTGAGTCTGGGCATGCGCAGTAACAATCTGGTAATATGCTTTCTGCGAATGAGCAATAGGGTGAGTCTGGGCAGGCGCAGTAACAATCTGGTAATGTGCGTTCTGCGAATGAGCAATAGGGTGAGTCTGGGCATGCGCAGTAACAATCTGGTAATGTGCGTTCTGCGTATGAGTAAGAGGGTGAGTCTGGGCATGTGCACTAACAATCTGGTAATGTGCATTCTGCGAATGAGCAATAGGGTGAGTCTGGGCATGCGCAGTAACAATGTAGTAAAGTGCGTTCTGCAAATGAGCAAGATGGTGAGTCTGGGCAGGCGCAGTAACAATGTAGTAATGTGCGTTCTGCGAATGAGCTATAGGGTGAGTCTGGGCATGTGCAGTAACAATGTAGTAATGTGCGTTCTGCGAATGAGCAAGACAGTGAGTCTGGGCATGTGCAGTAACAATCTGGTAATGTGCGTTCTGCGAATGAGCAAGATAGTGAGTCTGGGCATGTGCAGTAACAATCTGGTAATGTGCGTTCTGCGAATGAGCAAGATGGTGAGTTTGGGCATTTGCAGTAACAATCTGGTAATGTGCGTTCTGCGAATGAACAAGAGGGTGAGTCTGGGCATGCGCAGTAACAATCTGGTAATGTGCGTTCTGCGAATGAGCAAGATGGTGAGTCTGGGCATGTGCAGTAACAATCTGGTAATGTGTGTTCTGCTAATGAGCAAGAGGGTGAGTCTGGGCATGCGCAGTAACAATCTAGTAATGTGCGTTCTGCGAATGAGCAATAGGGTGAGTCTGGGCATGTGCAGTAACAATCTGGTAATGTGCGTTCTGCGAATGAGCAAGAGGGTGAGTCTGGGCATGTGCAGTAACAATGTGGTAATGTGCGTTCTGCGAATGAGCAATAGGGAGAGTCTGGGCATGCGCAGTAACAATCTGGTAATATGCGTTCTGCGAATGAGCAAGAGAGTGAGTCTGGGCATGTGCAGTAACAATCTGGTAATGTGCGTTCTGCGAATGAGCAAGTGGGTGAGTCTGGGCATGTGCAGTAACAATTTAGTAATGTGCATTCTGCGAATGAGCAATACGGTGAGTCTGGGCATGTGCAGTAACAATCTGGTAATGTGCGTTCTGGGAATGAGTAAGATGGTGAGTCTGGGCATGTGCAGTAACAATCTGGTAATATGCGTTCTGCGAATGAGCAATAGGGTGAGTCTGGGCATGCGCAGTAACAATGTTGTAATGTGCGTTCTGCGAATGAGCAATAGGGTGAGTCTGGGCATGCGCAGTAACAATCTGGTAATATGCGTTCTGCGAATGAGCAAGATGGTGAGTTTGGGCATTTGCAGTAACAATCTGGTAATGTGCGTTCTGCGAATGAACAAGAGGGTGAGTCTGGGCATGCGCAGTAACAATCTGGTAATGTGCGTTCTTCGAATGAGCAAGATGGTGAGTCTGAGCATGTGTAGTAACAATCTGGTAATGTGTGTTCTGCGAATGAGCAAGAGGGTGAGTCTGGGCATGCGCAGTAACAATCTGGTAATGTGCGTTCTGCGAATGAGCAAGATGGTGAGTCTGGGCATGCGCAGTAACAATCTGGTAATGTGCATTCTGCGAATGAGCAAGATGGTGAGTCTGGGCATGCGCAGTAACAATCTGGTAATGTGCGTTCTGCGAATGAGCAAGATGGTGAGTCTGGGCATGCGCAGTAACAATCTGGTAATGTGTGTTCTGCGAATGAGCAAGAGGGTGAGTCTGGGCATGCGCAGTAACAATGTAGTAATGTGCGTTCTGCGAATGAGCAATATGGTGAGTCTGGGCATGCGCAGTAACAATCTGGTAATGTGCGTTCAGCGAATGAGCAAGATGGTGAGTCTGGGCATGCGCAGTAACAATCTGGTAATGTGTGTTCTGCGAATGAGCAAGAGGGTGAGTCTGGGCATGTGCAGTAACAACGTAGTAATGTGTGTTCTGCGAATGAGCAATATGGTGAGTCTGGGCATGCGCAGTAACAATCTGGTAATGTGCGTTCTGCGAATGAGCAAGAGGGTGAGTCTGGGCATGCGCAGTAACAATCTGGTAATGTGCGTTCTGCGAATGAGCAAGAGGGTGAGTCTGGGCATGTGCAGTAGCAATGTAGTAATGTGCGTTCTGCGAATGAGCAGGATGGTAAGTCTGGCCATGCGCAGTAACAATCTGGTAATGTGCCTTCTGCTAATGAGCAATAGGGTGAGTCTGGGCATGTGCAGTAACAATCTGGTAATGTTCTTTCTGCGAATGAGCAAGATAGTGAGTCTGGGCATGTGCAGTAACAATCCGGTAATGTGCGTTCTGCGAATGAGCAAGATGGTGAGTTTGGGAATGCGCAGTAACAATCTGGTAATATGTGTTCTGCGAATGAGCAAGAGGGTGAGTCTGGGCATGCGCAGTAACAATCTGGTAATGTGCGTTCTGCGAATGAGCAATAGGGAGAGTCTAGGCATGTGCAGTAACAATCTGGTAATGTGCTTTCTGCGAATGAGCAAGATGGTGAGTTTGGGCATGCGCAGTAACAATCCGGTAATGTGTGTTCTGCGAATGAGCAAGAGGGTGAGTCTGGGCATGCGCAGTAACAATCTGGTAATGTGCGTTCTGCGAATGAGCAATAGGGTGAGTCTGGGCATGTGCAGTAACAATCTGGTAATGTACGTTCTGCGAATGAGCAATAGGGAGAGTCTGGGCATGTGCAGTAACAATCTGGTAATGTGCTTTCTGCGAATGAGCAAGATGGTGAGTTTGGGCATGCGCAGTAACAATCTGGTAATGTGTGTTCTGCGAATGAGTAAGAGGGTGAGTCTGGGCATGCGCAGTAACAATCTGGTAATGTGCGTTCTGCGAATGAGCAAGATGGTGAGTCTGGGCATGTGCAGTAACAATCTGGTAATGTGCGTTCTGCGAATGAGCAAGAGGGTGAGTCTGGGCATGCGCAGTAACAATCTGGTTATGTGTGTTCTGCGAATGAGCAAGAGGGTGAGTCTGGGCATGCGCAGTAACAATCTGGTAATGTGTGTTCGGCGAATGAACAAGAGGGTGAGTCTGGGCATGCGCAGTAACAATCTGGTAATGTGCCTTCTGCGAATGAGCAAGAGGGTGAGTCTGGGCATGCGCAGTAACAATGTAGTAATGTGCGTTCTGCGAATGAGCAAGATGGTGAGTCTGGGCAGGCGCAGTAACAATGTAGTAATGTGCGTTCTGCGAATGAGCAAGATGGTGAGTCTGGGAATGCGCAGTAACAATCTGGTAATGTGCGTTCTGCTAATGAGCAAGATGGTGAGTCTGGGCATGCGCAGTAACAATCTGGTAATGTGCTTTCTGCGAATGAGCAATAGGGTGAGTCTGGGCATGCGCAGTAACAATGTAGTAATGTGCGTTCTGCGAATGAGCAAGATGGTGAGTCTGGGCATGTGCAGTAACAATCTGGTAATGTGCGTTCTGCGAATGAGCAATATGGTGAGTCTGCTCATGTGCAGTAACAATGTAATAATGTGCGTTCTGCGAATGAGCAAGATGGTGAGTCTGGGCAGGCGCAGTAACAATGTAGTAATGTGCGTTCTGCGAATGAGCAATAGGGTGAGTCTGGGCATGCGCAGTAACAATCTGGTAATGTACATTCTGCGAATGAGCAATAGGGTGAGTCTGGGCATGCGCATTAACAATCTGGTAATGTGCATTCTGCGAATGAGCAATAGGGTGAGTCTGGGCATGCGCAGTAACAATCTGGTAATGTGCATTCTGTGAATGAGCAATAGGGTGAGTCTGGGCATGCGCAGTAACAATCTGGTAATGTGCGTTCTTGCGAATGAGCAAGATAGTGAGTCTGGGCATGCGCAGTAACAATCTGGTAATGTGTGTTCTGCGAATGAACAAGAGGGTGAGTCTGGGCATGCGCAGTAACAATCTGGTAATGTGCGTTCTGCGAATGAGCAAGAGGGTGAGTCTGGACATGCGCAATAACAATCTGGTAATGTGCGTTCTGCGAATGAGCAAGAGGGTGAGTCTGGGCATGCGCAGTAACAATCTGGTAATGTGCGTTCTGCGAATGAGCAAGATGGTGAGTCTGGGCATGTGCAGTAACAATCTGGTAATGTGCGTTCTGCGAATGAGCAATATGGTGAGTCTGCTCATGTGCAGTAGCAATGTAATAATGTGCTTTCTGCGAATGAGCAATAGCGTGAGTCTGGGCATGCGCAGTAACAATCTGGTAATGTGCGTTCTGCGAATGAGCAATAGGGTGAGTCTGGGCATGCTCAGTAACAATTTATTAATTTGCGTTCTGCGAATGAGCAATAGGGTGAGTCTGGGCATGCGCAGTAACAATCTGGTAATGTGCATTCTGCGAAAGAGCAATAGGGTGAGTCTGGGCATGCGCAGTAACAATCTTGTAATGTGCATTCTGCGAATGAGCAATAGGGTGAGTCTGGGCATGCGCAGTAACAATCTGGTAATGTGCATTCTGCGAATGAGCAATAGGGTGAGTCTGGGCATTCGCAGTAACAATCTGGTAATGTGCGTTCTTGCGAATGAGCAAGATAGTGAGTCTGGGCATGCGCAGTAACAATCTGGTAATGTGTGTTCTGCGAATGAACAAGAGGGTGAGTCTGGGCATGCGCAGTAACAATCTGGTAATGTGCATTCTGCGAATGAGCAAGAGGGTGAGTCTGGGCATGCGCAGTAACAATCTGGTAATGTGTGTTCTGCGAATGAGCAAGAGGGTGAGTCTGGGCATGCGCAGTAACAATCTGGTAATGTGCGTTCTGCGAATGAGCAAGATGGTGAGTCTGGGCATGTGCAGTAACAATCTGGTAATGTGCGTTCTGCGAATGAGCAATAGAGTGAGCCTGGGCATGTGCAGTAACAATGTAGTAATGTGCTTTCTGCGAATGAGCAATAGGGTGAGTCTGGGCATGCACAGTAACAATCTGGTAATGTGCGTTCTGCGAATGAGCAATAGGGTGAGTCTGGGCATGCTCAGTAACAATTTATTAATGTGCGTTCTGCGAATGAGCAAAAGGGTGAGTCTGGGCATGCGCAGTAACAATCTGGTAATGTGCGTTCTGCAAATGAGCAATAGGGTGAGTCTGGGCATGTGCAGTAACAATCTGGTAATGTGCTGTCTGCGAATGAGCAAGATAGTGATTTTGGGCATGTGCAGTAACAATCTGGTAATGTGCGTTCTGCGAATGAGCAAGATGGTGAGTTTGGGAATGCGCAGTAACAATCTGGTAATGTGTGTTCTGCGAATGTGCAAGAGGGTGAGTCTGGGCATGCGCAGTAACAATCTGGTAATGTGCATTCTGCGAATGAGCAATAGGGAGAGTCTGGGCATGTGCAGTAACAATCTGGTAATGTGCTTTCTGCGAATGAGCAAGATGGTGAGTTTGGGCATGCGCAGTAACAATCTGGTAATGTGTGTTCTGCGAATGAGCAAGAGGGTGAGTCTGGGCATGCGCAGTAACAATCTGGTAATGTGCGTTCTGTGAATGAGCAATAGGGTGAGTCTGGGCATGTGCAGTAACAAACTGGTAATGTGCGTTCTGCGAATGAGCAATAGGGAGAGTCTGGGCATGTGCAGTAACAATCTGGTAATGTGCTTTCTGCGAATGAGCAAGATGGTGAGTTTGGGCATGCGCAGTAACAATCTGGTAATGTGTGTTCTGCGAATGAGTAAGAGGGTGAGTCTGGGCATGCGCAGTAACAATCTGGTAATGTGCGTTCTGCGAATGAGCAAGATGGTGAGTCTGGGCATGTGCAGTAACAATCTTGTAATGTGCGTTCTGCGAATGAGCAAGATGGTGAGTCTGGGCATGCGCAGTAACAATCTGGTTATGTGTGTTCTGCGAATGAGCAAGAGGGTGAGTCTGGGCATGCGCAGTAACAATCTGGTAATGTGTGTTCTGCGAATGAACAAGAGGGTGAGTCTGGGCATGCGCAGTAACAATCTGGTAATGTGCGTTCTGCGAATGAGCAATAGGGAGAGTCTGGGCATGTGCAGTAACAATCTGGTAATGTGCTTTCTGCGAATGAGCAAGATGGTGAGTTTGGGCATGCGCAGTAACAATCTGGTAATGTGTGTTCTGCGAATGAGCAAGAGGGTGAGTCTGGGCATGCGCAGTAACAATCTGGTAATGTGCGTTCTGTGAATGAGCAATAGGGTGAGTCTGGGCATGTGCAGTAACAAACTGGTAATGTGCGTTCTGCGAATGAGCAATAGGGAGAGTCTGGGCATGTGCAGTAACAATCTGGTATTGTGCTTTCTGCGAATGAGCAAGATGGTGAGTTTGGGCATGCGCAGTAACAATCTGGTAATGTGTGTTCTGCGAATGAGTAAGAGGGTGAGTCTGGGCATGCGCAGTAACAATCTGGTAATGTGCGTTCTGCGAATGAGCAAGATGGTGAGTCTGGGCATGTGCAGTAACAATCTTGTAATGTGCGTTCTGCGAATGAGCAAGAGGGTGAGTCTGGGCATGCGCAGTAACAATCTGGTTATGTGTGTTCTGCGAATGAGCAAGAGGGTGAGTCTGGGCATGCGCAGTAACAATCTGGTAATGTGTGTTCTGCGAATGAACAAGAGGGTGAGTCTGGGCATGCGCAGTAACAATCTGGTAATGTGCGTTCTGCGAATGAGCAAGAGGGTGAGTCTGGCATGCGCAGTAACAATGTAGTAATGTGCGTTCTGCGAATGAGCAAGATGGTGAGTCTGGGCAGGCGCAGTAACAATGTAGTAATGTGCGTTCTGCGAATGAGCAAGATGCTGAGTCTGGGCATGCGCAGTAACAATCTGGTAATGTGCGTTCTGCTAATGAGCAAGATGGTGAGTCTGGGCATGCGCAGTAACAATCTGGTAATGTGCTTTCTGCGAATGAGCAATAGGGTGAGTCTGGGCATGCGCAGTAACAATGTAGTAATGTGCGTTCTGCGAATGAGCAAGATGGTGAGTCTGGGCAGGCGCAGTAACAATGTAGTAATGTGCGTTCTGCGAATGAGCAATAGGGTGAGTCTGGGCATGCGCAGCAACAATCTGGTAATGTGCATTCTGCGAATGAGCAATAGGGTGAGTCTGGGCATGCGCAGTAACAATCTGGTAATGTGCATTCTGCGAATGAGCAATAGGGTGAGTCTGGGCATGCGCAGTAACAATCTGGTAATGTGCATTCTGTGAATGAGCAATAGGGTGAGTCTGGGCATGCGCAGTAACAATCTGGTAATGTGCGTTCTTGCGAATGAGCAAGATAGTGAGTCTGGGCATGCGCAGTAACAATCTGGTAATGTGAGTTCTGCGAATGAGCAAGAGGGTGAGTCTGGGCATGCGCAGTAACAATCTGGTAATGTGCGTTCTGCGAATGAGCAAGAGGGTGAGTCTGGGCATGCGCAGTAACAATCTGGTTATGTGTGTTCTGCGAATGAGCAAGAGGGTGAGTCTGGGCATGCGCAGTAACAATCTGGTAATGTGTGTTCTGCGAATGAACAAGAGGGTGAGTCTGGGCATGCGCAGTAACAATCTGGTAATGTGCGTTCTGCGAATGAGCAAGAGGGTGAGTCTGGGCATGCGCAGTAACAATGTAGTAATGTGCGTTCTGCGAATGAGCAAGAGGGTGAGTCTGGGCATGCGCAGTAACAATCTGGTAATGTGCTTTCTGCTAATGAGCAAGATGGTGAGTCTGGGCATGCGCAGTAACAATCTGGTAATGTGCCTTCTGCGAATGAGCAATAGGGTGAGTCTGGGCATGCGCAGTAACAATTTAGTAATGTGCGTTCTGCGAATGAGCAAGATGGTGAGCCTGGGCAGGCGCAGTAACAATCTGGTAATGTGCATTCTGCGAATGAGCAATAGGGTGAGTCTGGGCATGCGCAGTAACAATCTGGAAATGTGCATTCTGCGAAAGAGCAATAGGGTGAGTCTGGGCATGCGCAGTAACAATCTGGTAATGTGCTTTCTTCGAATGAGCAAGATGGTGAGTCTGGACATGTGCAGTAAAAATGTAGTAATGTGCGTTCTGCGAATGAGCAATAGGGTGAGTCTGGGCATGCGCAGTAACAATCTGGTAATGTGCGTTCTGCGAATGAGCAAGACAGTGAGTCTGGGCATGCGCAGTAATGATCTGGTAATGTGCGTTCTACGAATGAGCAAGATGGTGAGTCTGGGCATGTGCTGTAACAATCTGGTAATGTGCGTTCTGCGAATGAGCAAGATAGTGAGTCTGGGCATGTGCAGTAACAATCTGGTAATGTGCGTTCTGCGAATGAGCAAGAGGGTGAGTCTGGGCATGTGCAGTAACAATGTTGAAATGTGCGTTCTGCGAATGAGCAATAGGGTGAGTCTGGGCATGTGCAGTAACAATGTTGTAAAGTGCGTTCTGCGAATGAGCAATAGGGAGAGTCTGGGCATGTGCAGTAACAATCTGGTAATGTGTGTTCTGCGAATGAGCAAGATGGTGAGTTTGGGCATGCGCAGTAACAATCTGGTAATGTGCGTTCTGCGAATGAGCAATAGGGAGAGTCTGGGCATGTGCAGTAACAATCTGGTAATGTGTGTTCTGCGAATGAGCAAGATGGTGAGTTTGGGCATGCGCAGTAACAATCTGGAAATGTGTGTTCTGCGAATGAACAAGAGGGTGAGTCTGGGCATGCGCAGTAACAATCTGGTAATGTGCGTTCTGCAAATGAGCAAGATGGTGAGTCAGGGCATGCGCAGTAACAATCTGGTAATGTGCGTTCTGGGAATGAGAAATAGGGTGAGTCTGGGCATGCGCGGTAACAATGTAGTAATGTGCGTTCTGGGAATGAGCAATAGGGTGGGTCTGGGCATGTGCAGTAACAATCTGGTAATGTGCGTTCTGCGATTGAGCAAGAGGGTGAGTGTGGGCTTGCACAGTAACAATCTAGTAATGTGCGTTCTGCGAATGAGCAAGATGGTGAGTCTGGGCATGCGCAGTAACAATCTAGTAATGTGCGTTCTGCGAATGAGCAAGATGGTGAGTCTGGGCATGCGCAGTAACAATCTGGTAATGTGCGTTCTGCGAATGAGCAAGAGGGTGAGTCTGGGCATGCGTAGTAACAATGTAGTAATGTGCGTTCTGCGAATGAGCAACAGGGTGAGTCTGGGCATGCGCAGTAACAATCTGGTAATGTGCGTTCTGCGAATGAGCAAGAGGGTGAGTCTGGGAATGCGCAGTAACAATGTAGTAATGTGTGTTCTGCGAATGAGCAATAGGGTGAGTCTGGCCATGCGCAGTAACAATCTGGTAATGTGCGTTCTGCTAATGAGCAAGATAGTGAGTCTGGGCATGCGCAGTAACAATCTGGTAATGTGCTTTCTGCGAATGAGCAATAGGGTGAGTCTGGGCATGTGCAGTAACAATGTAGTAATGTGCGTTCTGCGAATGAGCAAGATGAAGAGTCTGGGCAGGCGCAGTAACAATGTAGTAATGTGCGTTCTGCTAATGAGCAATAGGGTGAGTCTGGGCATGCGCAGTAACAATCTGGTAATGTGCGTTCTGCGAATGAGCAATAGGGTGAGTCTGGGCATGCGCAGTAACAATCTGGTAATGTGCGTTCTGCGTATGAGTAAGAGGGTGAGTCTGGGCATGTGCAGTAACAATCTGGTAATGTGCATTCTGCGAATGAGCAATAGAGTGAGTCTGGGCATGCACAGTAACAATGTAGTAATGTGCGTTCTGCAAATGAGCAAGATGGTGAGTCTGGGCAGGCGCAGTAACAATGTAGTAATGTGCATTCTGCGAATGAGCAATAGGGTGAGTCTGGGCATGCGCAGTAACAATCTGGTAATGTGCGTTCTTGCGAATGCGCAAGATAGTGAGTCTGGGCCTGCGCAGTAACAATCTGGTAATGTGTGTTCTGCGAATGAATAAGAGGGTGAGTCTAGGCATGCGCAGTAACGATCTGGTAATGTGCGTTCTGCGAATGAGCAAGAGGGTGAGTCTGGGCATGCGCAGTAACAATCTGGTAATGTGCGTTCTGCGAATGAGCAAGAGGGTGAGTCTGGGCATGCGCAGTAACAATCTGGTAATGTGCGTTCTGCGAATGAGCAAGATGGTGAGTCTGGGCATGTGCAGTAACAATCTGGTAATGTGCGTTCTGCGAATGAGCAATAGGGTGAGTCTGGGCATGTGCAGTAACAATGTAGTAATGTGCTTTCTGCGAATGAGCAATAGGGTGAGTCTGGGCATGCGCAGTTACAATCTGGTAATGTGCGTTCTGCGAATGAGCAAGAGGGTGAGTCTGGGCATGCGCAGTAACAATCTGGTAATGTGCGTTCTGCGAATGAGCAAGAGGGTGAGTCTGGGCATGCGCAGTAACAATGTAGTAATGTGCGTTCTGCAAATGAGCAAGATGGTGAGTCTGGGCAGGCGTAGTAACAATGTAGTAATGTGCGTTCTGCGAATGAGCAAGATGGTGAGTCTGGGCATGCGCAGTAACAATCTGGTAATGTGCGTTCTGCTAATGAGCAAGATGGTGAGTCTGGGCATGCGCAGTAACAATCTGGTAATGTGCTTTCTGCGAATGAGCAATAGGGTGAGTCTGGGCATGCGCAGTAACAATGTAGTAATGTGCGTTCTGCGAATGAGCAAGATGGTGAGTCTGGGCAGGCGCAGTAACAATGTAGTAATGTGCGTTCTGCGAATGAGCAATAGGGTGAGTCTGGGCATGCGCAGTAACAATCTGGTAATGTGCATTCTGCGAATGAGCAATAGGGTGAGTCTGGGCATGCACAGTAACAATGTAGTAATGTGAGTTCTGCAAATGAGCAAGATGGTGAGTCTGGGCAGGCGCAGTAACAATGTAGTAATGTGCATTCTGCGAATGAGCAATAGGGTGAGTCTGGGCATGCGCAGTAACAATCTGGTAATGTGCGTTCTTGCGAATGCGCAAGATAGTGAGTCTGGGCCTGCGCAGTAACAATCTGGTAATGTGTGTTCTGCGAATGAATAAGAGGGTGAGTCTGGGCATGCGCAGTAACGATCTGGTAATGTGCGTTCTGCGAATGAGCAAGAGGGTGAGTCTGGGCATGCGCAGTAACAATCTGGTAATGTGCGTTCTGCGAATGAGCAAGAGGGTGAGTCTGGGCATGCGCAGTAACAATCTGGTAATGTGCGTTCTGCGAATGAGCAAGATGGTGAGTCTGGGCATGTGCAGTAACAATCTGGTAATGTGCGTTCTGCGAATGAGCAATAGGGTGAGTCTGGGCATGTGCAGTAACAATGTAGTAATGTGCTTTCTGCGAATGAGCAATAGGGTGAGTCTGGGCATGCGCAGTAACAATCTGGTAATGTGCGTTCTGCGAATGAGCAAGAGGGTGAGTCTGGGCATGCGCAGTAACAATCTGGTAATGTGCGTTCTGCGAATGAGCAAGAGGGTGAGTCTGGGCATGCGCAGTAACAATGTAGTAATGTGCGTTCTGCAAATGAGCAAGATGGTGAGTCTGGGCAGGCGTAGTAACAATGTAGTAATGTGCGTTCTGCGAATGAGCAAGATGGTGAGTCTGGGCATGCGCAGTAACAATCTGGTAATGTGCGTTCTGCTAATGAGCAAGATGGTGAGTCTGGGCATGCGCAGTAACTATCTGGTAATGTGCTTTCTGCGAATGAGCAATAGGGTGAGTCTGGGCATGCGCAGTAACAATGTAGTAATGTGCGTTCTGTGAATGAGCAAGATGGTGAGTCTGGGCAGGCGCAGTAACAATGTAGTAATGTGCGTTCTGCGAATGAGCAATAGGGTGAGTCTGGGCATGCGCAGTAACAATCTGGTAATGTGCATTCTGCGAATGAGCAATAGGGTGAGTCTGGGCATGCGCAGTAACAATCTGGTAATGTGCATTCTGTGAATGAGCAATAGGGTGAGCCTGGGCATGCGCAGTAACAACCTGGTAATGTGCGTTTTCTTGCGAATGAGGAAGATAGTGAGTCTGGGCATGCGCAGTAATAATCTGGTAATGTGTGTTCTGCGAATGAACAAGAGGGTGAGTCTGGGCATGCGCAGTAAAAATCTGGTAATGTGCGTTCTGCGAATGAGCAAGAGGGTGAGTCTGGGCATGCGCAGTAACAATCTGGTAATGTGCGTTCTGCGAATGAGCAAGAGAGTGAGTCTGGGCATGCGCAGTAACAATCTGGTAATGTGCATTCTGCGAATGAGCAAGATGGTGAGTCTGGGCATGTGCAGTAACAATCTGGTAATGTGCATTCTGTGAATGAGCAATAGGGTGAGTCTGGGCATGTGCAGTAACAATGTAGTAATGTGCTTTCTGCGAATGAGCAATAGGGTGAGTCTGGGCATGCGCAGTAACAATCTGGTAATGTGCGTTCTGCGAATGAGCAAGAGGGTGAGTCTGGGCATGCGCAGTAACAATCTGGTAATGTGCGTTCTGCGAATGAGCAAGAGGGTGAGTCTGGGCATGCGCAGTAACAATGTAGTAATGTGCGTTCTGCAAATGAGCAAGATGGTGAGTCTGGGCAGGCGTAGTAACAATGTAGTAATGTGCGTTCTGCGAATGAGCAAGATGGTGAGTCTGGGCATGCGCAGTAACAATCTGGTAATGTGCGTTCTGCTAATGAGCAAGATGGTGAGTCTGGGCATGCGCAGTAACAATCTGGTAATGTGCTTTCTGCGAATGAGCAATAGGGTGAGTCTGGGCATGCGCAGTAACAATGTAGTAATGTGCGTTCTGCGAATGAGCAAGATGGTGAGTCTGGGCAGGCGCAGTAACAATGTAGTAATGTGCGTTCTGCGAATGAGCAATAGGGTGAGTCTGGGCATGCGCAGTAACAATCTGGTAATGTGCATTCTGCGAATGAGCAATAGGGTGAGTCTGGGCATGCGCAGTAACAATCTGGTAATGTGCATTCTGCGAATCAGCAATAGGGTGAGTCTGGGCATGCGCAGTAACAATCTGGTAATGTGCATTCTGTGAATGAGCAATAGGGTGAGCCTGGGCATGCGCAGTAACAACCTGGTAATGTGCGTTTTCTTGCGAATGAGGAAGATAGTGAGTCTGGGCATGCGCAGTAATAATCTGGTAATGTGTGTTCTGCGAATGAACAAGAGGGTGAGTCTGGGCATGCGCAGTAAAAATCTGGTAATGTGCGTTCTGCGAATGAGCAAGACAGTGAGTCTGGGCATGCGCAGTAATGATCTGGTAATGTGCGTTCTACGAATGAGCAAGATGGTGAGTCTGGGCATGTGCTGTAACAATCTGGTAATGTGCGTTCTGCGAATGAGCAAGATAGTGAGTCTTGGCATGTGCAGTAACAATCTGGTAATGTGCGTTCTGCGAATGAGCAAGAGGGTGAGTCTGGGCATGTGCAGTAACAATGTTGAAATGTGCGTTCTGCGAATGAGCAATAGGGTGAGTCTGGGCATGTGCAGTAACAATGTTGTAATGTGCGTTCTGCGAATGAGCAATAGGGAGAGTCTGGGCATGTGCAGTAACAATCTGGTAATGTGTGTTCTGCGAATGAGCAAGATGGTGAGTTTGGGCATGCGCAGTAACAATCTGGTAATGTGCGTTCTGCGAATGAGCAATAGGGAGAGTCTGGGCATGTGCAGTAACAATCTGGTAATGTGTGTTCTGCGAATGAGCAAGATGGTGAGTTTGGGCATGCGCAGTAACAATCTGGTAATGTGTGTTCTGCGAATGAACAAGAGGGTGAGTCTGGGCATGCGCAGTAACAATCTGGTAATGTGCGTTCTGCAAATGAGCAAGATGGTGAGTCAGGGCATGCGCAGTAACAATCTGGTAATGTGCGTTCTGGGAATGAGCAATAGGGTGAGTCTGGGCATGCGCGGTAACAATGTAGTAATGTGCGTTCTGGGAATGAGCAATAGGGTGGGTCTGGGCATGTGCAGTAACAATCTGGTAATGTGCGTTCTGCGAATGAGCAAGAGGGTGAGTGTGGGCTTGCACAGTAACAATCTAGTAATGTGCGTTCTGCGAATGAGCAAGATGGTGAGTCTGGGCATGCGCAGTAACAATCTAGTAATGTGCGTTCTGCGAATGAGCAAGATGGTGAGTCTGGGCATGCGCAGTAACAATCTGGTAATGTGCGTTCTGCGAATGAGCAAGAGGGTGAGTCTGGGCATGTGCAGTAACAATGTAGTAATGTGCGTTCTGCGAATGAGCAACAGGGTGAGTCTGGGCATGCGCAGTAACAATCTGGTAATGTGCGTTCTGCGAATGAGCAAGAGGGTGAGTCTGGGAATGCGCAGTAACAATGTAGTAATGTGTGTTCTGCGAATGAGCAATAGGGTGAGTCTGGCCATGCGCAGTAACAATCTGGTAATGTGCTTTCTGAGAATGAGCAATAGGGTGAGTCTGGGCATGCGCAGTAACAATGTAGTAATGTGCGTTCTGCGAATGAGCAAGATGGTGAGTCTGGGCAGGCGCAGTAACAATGTAGTAATGTGCGTTCTGCGAATGAGCAATAGGGTGAGTCTGGGCATGCGCAGTAACAATCTGGTAATGTGCATTCTGCGAATGAGCAATAGGGTGAGTCTGGGCATGCGCAGTAACAATCTGGTAATGTGCATTCTGCGAATCAGCAATAGGGTGAGTCTGGGCATGCGCAGTAACAATCTGGTAATGTGCATTCTGTGAATGAGCAATAGGGTGAGCCTGGGCATGCGCAGTAACAACCTGGTAATGTGCGTTTTCTTGCGAATGAGGAAGATAGTGAGTCTGGGCATGCGCAGTAATAATCTGGTAATGTGTGTTCTGCGAATGAACAAGAGGGTGAGTCTGGGCATGCGCAGTAAAAATCTGGTAATGTGCGTTCTGCGAATGAGCAAGAGGGTGAATCTGGGCATGCGCAGTAACAATCTGGTAATGTGCGTTCTGCGAATGAGCAAGAGAGTGAGTCTGGGCATGCGCAGTAACAATCTAGTAATGTGCGTTCTGCGAATGAGCAAGATGGTGAGTCTGGGCATGTGCAGTAACAATCTGGTAATGTGCATTCTGTGAATGAGCAATAGGGTGAGTCTGGGCATGTGCAGTAACAATGTAGTAATGTGCTTTCTGCGAATGAGCAATAGGGTGAGTCTGGGCATGCGCAGTAACAATCTGGTAATGTGCGTTCTGCGAATGAGCAATCGGGTGAGTCTGGGCATGCTCAGTAACAATTTATTAATGTGCGTTCTGCGAATGAGCAATAGGGTGAGTCTGGGCATGCGAAGTATCAATCTGGTAATGTGCATTCTGCGAATGAGCAATAGGGTGAGTCTGGGCATGCGCAGTAACAATCTCGTAATGTGCATTCTGCGAATGAGCAATAGGGTGAGTCTGGGCATGCGCAGTAACAATCTGGTAATGTGCATTCTGCGAATGAGCAATAGGGTGAGTCTGGGCATGCGCAGTAACAATCTGGTAATGTGCGTTCTTGCGAATGAGCAAGATAGTGAGTCTGGGCATGCGCAGTAACAATCTGGTAATGTGCATTCTGCGAATGAGCAATAGGGTGAGTCTGGGCATGCGCAGTAACAATCTGGTAATGTGCATTCTGCGAAAGAGCAATAGGGTGAGTCTGGGCATGCGCAGTAACAATCTGGTAATGTGCTTTCTTCGAATGAGCAAGATGGTGAGTCTGGACATGTGCAGTAAAAATGTAGTAATGTGCGTTCTGCGAATGAGCAATAGGGTGAGTCTGGGCATGCGCAGTAACAATCTGGTAATGTGCGTTCTGCGAATGAGCAAGACAGTGAGTCTGGGCATGTGCAGTAATGATCTGGTAATGTGGGTTCTACGAATGAGCAAGATGGTGAGTCTGGGCATGTGCTGTAACAATCTGGTAATGTGCGTTCTGCGAATGAGCAAGATAGTGAGTCTGGGCATGTGCAGTAACAATCTGGTAATGTGCGTTCTGCGAATGAGCAAGAGGGTGAGTCTGGGCATGTGCAGTAACAATGTTGAAATGTGCGTTCTGCGAATGAGCAATAGGGTGAGTCTGGGCATGTGCAGTAACAATGTTGTAATGTGCGTTCTGCGAATGAGCAATAGGGAGAGTCTGGGCATGTGCAGTAACAATCTGGTAATGTGTGTTCTGCGAATGAGCAAGATGGTGAGTTTGGGCATGCGCAGTAACAATCTGGTAATGTGCGTTCTGCGAATGAGCAATAGGGAGAGTCTGGGCATGTGCAGTAACAATCTGATAATGTGTGTTCTGCGAATGAGCAATAGGGAGAGTCTGGGCATGTGCAGTAACAATCTGGTAATGTGTGTTCTGCGAATGAACAAGAGGGTGAGTCTGGGAATGCGCAGTAACAATCTGGTAATGTGCGTTCTGCAAATGAGCAAGATGGTGAGTCAGGGCATGCGCAGTAACAATCTGGTAATGTGCGTTCTGGGAATGAGCAATAGGGTGAGTCTGGGCATGCGCGGTAACAATGTAGTAATGTTCGTTCTGGGAATGAGCAATAGGGTGGGTCTGGGCATGTGCAGTAACAATCTGGTAATGTGCGTTCTGCGAATGAGCAAGAGGGTGAGTGTGGGCTTGCACAGTAACAATCTAGTAATGTGCGTTCTGCGAATGAGCAAGATGGTGAGTCTGGGCATGCGCAGTAACAATCTAGTAATGTGCGTTCTGCGAATGAGCAAGATGGTGAGTCTGGGCATGCGCAGTAACAATCTGGTAATGTGCGTTCTGCGAATGAGCAAGAGGGTGAGTCTGGGCATGCGCAGTAACAATGTAGTAATGTGCGTTCTGCGAATGAGCAACAGGGTGAGTCTGGGCATGCGCAGTAACAATCTGGTAATGTGCGTTCTGCGAATGAGCAAGAGGGTGAGTCTGGGAATGCGCAGTAACAATGTAGTAATGTGTGTTCTGCGAATGAGCAATAGGGTGAGTCTGGCCATGCGCAGTAACAATCTGGTAATGTGCGTTCTGCTAATGAGCAAGATAGTGAGTCTGGGCATGCGCAGTAACAATCTGGTAATGTGCTTTCTGCGAATGAGCAATAGGGTGAGTCTGGGCATGTGCAGTAACAATGTAGTAATGTGCGTTCTGCGAATGAGCAAGATGATGAGTCTGGGCAGGCGCAGTAACAATGTAGTAATGTGCGTTCTGCTAATGAGCAATAGGGTGAGTCTGGGCATGCGCAGTAACAATCTGGTAATGTGCGTTCTGCGAATGAGCAATAGGGTGAGTCTGGACATGCGCAGTAACAATCTGGTAATGTGCGTTCTGCGTATGAGTAAGAGGGTGAGTCTGGGCATGTGCAGTAACAATCTGGTAATGTGCATTCTGCGAATGAGCAATAGAGTGAGTCTGGGCATGCACAGTAACAATGTAGTAATGTGCGTTCTGCAAATGAGCAAGATGGTGAGTCTGGGCAGGCGCAGTAACAATGTAGTAATGTGCATTCTGCGAATGAGCAATAGGGTGAGTCTGGGCATGCGCAGTAACAATCTGGTAATGTGCGTTCTTGCGAATGAGCAAGATAGTGAGTCTGGGCCTGCGCAGTAACAATCTGGTAATGTGTGTTCTGCGAATGAATAAGAGGTTGAGTCTGGGCATGCGCAGTAACGATCTGGTAATGTGCGTTCTGCGAATGAGCAAGAGGGTGAGTCTGGGCATGCGCAGTAACAATCTGGTAATGTGCGTTCCGCGAATGAGCAAGAGGGTGAGTCTGGGCATGCGCAGTAACAATCTGGTAATGTGCGTTCTGCGAATGAGCAAGATGGTGAGTCTGGGCATGTGCAGTAACAATCTGGTAATGTGCGTTCTGCGAATGAGCAATAGGGTGAGTCTGGGCATGTGCAGTAACAATGTAGTAATGTGCTTTCTGCGAATGAGCAATAGGGTGAGTCTGGGCATGCGCAGTAACAATCTGGTAATGTGCGTTCTGCGAATGAGCAAGAGGGTGAGTCTGGGCATGCGCAGTAACAATCTGGTAATGTGCGTTCTGCGAATGAGCAAGAGGGTGAGTCTGGGCATGCGCAGTAACAATGTAGTAATGTGCGTTCTGCAAATGAGCAAGATGGTGAGTCTGGGCAGGCGTAGTAACAATGTAGTAATGTGCGTTCTGCGAATGAGCAAGATGGTGAGTCTGGGCATGCGCAGTAACAATCTCGTAATGTGCGTTCTGCTAATGAGCAAGATGGTGAGTCTGGGCATGCGCAGTAACAATCTGGTAATGTGCTTTCTGCGAATGAGCAATAGGGTGAGTCTGGGCATGCGCAGTAACAATGTAGTAATGTGTGTTCTGCGAATGAGCAAGATGGTGAGTCTGGGCAGGCGCAGTAACAATGTAGTAATGTCCGTTCTGCGAATCAGCAATAGGGTGAGTCTGGGCATGCGCAGTAACAATCTGGTAATGTGCATTCTGCGAATGAGCAATAGGGTGAGTCTGGGCATGCGCAGTAACAATCTGGTAATGTGCATTCTGCGAATCAGCAATAGGGTGAGTCTGGGCATGCGCAGTAACAATCTGGTAATGTGCATTCTGTGAATGAGCAATAGGGTGAGCCTGGGCATGCGCAGTAACAACCTGGTAATGTGCGTTTTCTTGCGAATGAGGAAGATAGTGAGTCTGGGCATGCGCAGTAATAATCTGGTAATGTGTGTTCTGCGAATGAACAAGAGGGTGAGTCTGGGCATGCGCAGTAAAAATCTGGTAATGTGCGTTCTGCGAATGAGCAAGAGGGTGAGTCTGGGCATGCGCAGTAACAATCTGGTAATGTGCGTTCTGCGAATGAGCAAGAGAGTGAGTCTGGGCATGCGCAGTAACAATCTGGTAATGTGCGTTCTGCGAATGAGCAAGATGGTGAGTCTGGGCATGTGCAGTAACAATCTGGTAATGTGCGTTCTGCGAATGAGCAAGAGGGTGAGTCTGGGCATGTGCAGTAACAATGTAGTAATGTGCTTTCTGTGAATGAGCAATAGGGTGAGTCTGGGCATGCGCAGTAACAATCTGGTAATGTGCGTTCTGTGAATGAGCAATCGGGTGAGTCTGGGCATGCTCAGTAACAATTTATTAATGTGCGTTCTGCGAATGAGCAATAGGGTGAGTCTGGGCATGCGCAGTATCAATCTGGTAATGTGCATTCTGCGAATGAGCAATAGGGTGAGTCTGGGCATGCGCAGTAACAATCTCGTAATGTGCATTCTGCGAATGAGCAATAGGGTGAGTCTGGGCATGCGCAGTAACAATCTGGTAATGTGCATTCTGCGAATGAGCAATAGGGTGAGTCTGGGCATGCGCAGTAACAATCTGGTAATGTGCGTTCTTGCGAATGAGCAAGATAGTGAGTCTGGGCATGCGCAGTAACAATCTGGTAATGTGTGTTCTGCGAACGAACAAGAGGGTGAGTCTGGGCATGCGCAGTAACAATCTGGTAATGTGTGTTCTGCGAATGAGCAAGAGAGTGAGTCTGGGCATGCGCAGTAACAATCTGGTAATGTGCATTCTGCGAATGAGCAAGAGGGTGAGTCTGGGTATGCGCAGTAACAATCTGGTAATGTGTGTTCTGCGAATGAACAAGAGGGTGAGACTTGGCATGCGCAGTAACAATCTGGTAATGTGCGTTCTGCGAATGAGCAAGAGGGTGAGTCTGGGCATGCGCAGTAACAATGTAGTAATGTGCGTCCTGCGAATGAGCAAGATGGTGAGTCTGGGCAGGTGCAGTAACAATGTAGTAATGTGCGTTCTGCGAATGAGCAAGATGGTGAGTCTGGGCATGCGCAGTAACAATCTGGTAATGTGCGTTCTGCTAATGAGCAAGATGGTGAGTCTGGGCATGCGCAGTAACAATCTGGTAATGTGCTTTCTGCGAATGAGCAATAGGGTGAGTCTGGGCATGCGCAGTAACAATGTAGTAATGTGCGTTCTGCGAATGAGCAAGATGGTGAGTCTGGGCAGGCGCAGTAACAATGTAGTAATGTGCGTTCTGCGAATGAGCAATAGGGTGAGTCTGGGCATGCGCAGTAACAATTTGGTAATGTGCATTCTGCGAATGAGCAATAGGGTGAGTCTGGGCATGCGCAGTAACAATCTGGTAATGTGCATTCTGCGAATGAGCAATAGGGTGAGTCTGGGCATGCGCAGTAACAATCTGGTAATGTGCATTCTGTGAATGAGCAATAGGGTGAGTCTGGGCATGCGCAGAAACAATCTGGTAATGTGCGTTCTTGCGAATGAGCAAGATAGTGAGTCTGGGCATGCGCAGTAACAATCTGGTAATGTGTGTTCTGCGAATGAACAAGAGGGTGAGTCTGGGCATGCGCAGTAACAATCTGGTAATGTGCGTTCTGCGAATGAGCAAGAGGGTGAGTCTGGGCATGCGCAGTAACAATCTGGTAATGTGCATTCTGTGAATGAGCAAGATGGTGAGTCTGGGCATGTGCAGTAACAATCTGGTAATGTGCGTTCTGCGAATGAGCAATAGGGTGAGTCTGGGCATGTGCAGTAACAATGTAGTAATGTGCTTTCTGCGAATGAGCAATAGGGTGAGTCTGGGCATACGCAGTAACAATCTGGTAATGTGCGTTCTGCGAATTAGCAATAGGGTGAGTCTGGGCATGCTCAGTAACAATTTATTAATGTGCATTCTGCGAATGAGCAATAGGGTGAGTCTGGGCATGCGCAGTAACAATCTGGTAATGTGCATTCTGCGAATGAGCAATAGGGTGAGTCTGGGCATGCGCAGTAACAGTCTCGTAATGTGCATTCTGCGAATGAGCAATAGGGTGAGTCTGGGCAAGCACAGTAACAATCTGGTAATGTGCATTCTGCGAATGAGCAATAGGGTGAGTCTGGGCATACGCAGTAACAATCTGGTAATGTGCGTTCTTGCGAATGAGCAAGATAGTGAGTCTGGGCATGCGCATTAACAATCTGGTAATGTGTGTTCTGCGAATGAACAAGAGGGTGAGTCTGGGCATGCGCAGTAACAATCTGGTAATGTGCGTTCTGCGAATGAGCAAGAGGGTGAGTCTGGGCATGCGCAGTAACAATCTGGTAATGTGCGTTCTGCGAATGAGCAAGAGGGTGAGTCTGGGCATGCGCAGTAACAATGTAGTAATGTGCGTTCTGCGAATGAGCAAGATGGTGAGTCTGGGCAGGCGCAGAAACAATGTAGTAAAGTGCGTTCTGCGAATGAGCAAGATGGTGAGTCTTGGCATGCGCAGTAACAATCTGGTAATGTGCATTCTGCTAATGAGCAAGATGGTGAGTCTGGGCATGCGCAGTAACAATCTGGTAATGTGCTTTCTGCGAATGAGCAATAGGTTGAGTCTGGGCATGCGCAGTAACAATATAGTAATGTGCGTTCTGCGAATGAGCAAGATGGTGAGTCTGGGCAGGCGCAGTAACAATGTAGTAATGTGCGTTCAGCGAATGAGCAATAGGGTGAGTCTGGGCATGCGCAGTAACAATCTGGTAATGTGCATTCTGCGAATGAGCAATAGGGTGAGTCTGGGCATGCGCAGTAACAATCTGGTAATGTGCATTCTGTGAATGAGCAATAGGGTGAGTCTGGGCATGCGCAGTAACAATCTGGTAATGTGCGTTTTCTTGCGAATGAGCAAGATAGTGAGTCTGGGCATGCGCAGTAACAATCTGGTAATGTGTGTTCTGCGAATGAACAAGAGGGTGAGTCTGGGCATGCGCAGTAACAATCTGGTAATGTGCGTTCTGCGAATGAGCAAGAGGGTGAGTCTGGGCATGCGCAGTAACAATCTGGTAATGTGCGTTCTGCGAATGAGCAAGAGGGTGAGTCTGGGCATGCGCAGTAACAATCTGGTAATGTGCGTTCTGCGAATGAGCAAGATGGTGAGTCTGGGCATGTGCAGTAACAATCTGGTAATGTGCATTCTGCGAATGAGCAATAGGGTGAGTCTGGGCATGTGCAGAAACAATGTAGTAATGTGCTTTCTGCGAATGAGCAATAGAGTGAGTCTGGGCATGCGCAGTAACAATCTGGTATGTGCGTTCTGCGAATGAGCAATAGGGTGAGTCTGGGCATGCTCAGTAACAATTTATTAATGTGCGTTCTGCGAATGAGCAATAGGGTGAGTCTGGGCATGCGCAGTAACAATCTGGTAATGTGCATTCTGCGAATGAGCAATAGGGTGAGTCTGGGCATGCGCAGTAACAATCTGGTAATGTGCGTTCTAGCGAAAGAGCAAGATAGTGAGTCTGGGCATGCGCAGTAACAATCTGGTAATGTGTGTTCTGCGAATGAACAAGAGGGTGAGTCTGGGCATGCGCAGTAACAATCTGGTAATGTGCGTTCTGCGAATGAGCAAGAGAGTGAGTCTGGGCATGCACAGTAACAATCTGGTAATGTGCGTTCTGCGAATGAGCAAGAGGGTGAGTCTGGGCATGCGCAGTAACAATCTGGTAATGTGCGTTCTGCGAATGAGCAAGATGGTGAGTCTGGGCATGTGCAGTAACAATCTGGTAATGTGCGTTCTGCGAATGAGCAATAGGGTGAGTCTGGGCATGTGCAGTAACAATGTAGTAATGTGCTTTCTGCGAATGAGCAATAGGGTGAGTCTGGGCATGCGCAGTAACAATCTGGTAATGTGCGTTCTGCGAATGAGCAATAGGGTGAGTCTGGGCATGCTCAGTAACAATTTATTAATGTGCGTTCTGCGAATGAGCAATAGGGTGAGTCTGGGCATGCGCAGTAACAATCTGGTAATGTGCGTTCTGCGAATGAGCAATAGGGTGAGTCTGGGCATGTGCAGTATCAATCTGGTAATGTGCTTTCTGCGAATGAGCAATATAGTGAGTCTGGGCATGTGCAGTAACAATCTGGAAATGTGCGTTCTGCGAATGAGCAATAGGGTGAGTCTGGGCATGTGCAGTAACAATGTAGTAATGTGCTTTCTGCGATTGAGCAATAGGGTGAGTCTGGGCATGCGCAGTAACAATCTGGTAATGTGCGTTCTGCGAATGAGCAATAGGGTGAGTCTGGGCATGCTCAGTAACAATTTATTAATGTGCGTTCTGCGAATGAGCAATAGGGTGAGTCTGGGCATGCGCAGTAACAATCTGGTAATGTGCATTCTGCGAATGAGCAATAGGGTGAGTCTGGGCATGCGCAGTAACAATCTCGTAATGTGCATTCTGCGAATGAGCAATAGGGTGAGTCTGGGCATGCGCAGTAACAATCTGGTAATGTGCATTCTGCAAATGAGCAATAGGGTGAGTCTGGGCATGCGCAGTAACAATCTGGTAATGTGCGTTCTTGCGAATGAGCAAGATAGTGAGTCTGGGCATGCGCAGTAACAATCTGGTAATGTGTGTTCTGCGAATGAACAAGAGGGTGAGTCTGGGCATGCGCAGTAACGATCTGGTAATGTGCGTTCTGCGAATGAGCAAGAGGGTGAGTCTGGGCATGCGCAGTAACAATCTGGTAATGTGCGTTCTGCGAATGAGCAAGAGGGTGAGTCTGGGCATGCGCAGTAACAATCTGGTAATGTGCGTTCTGCAAATGAGCAAGATGGTGAGTCTGGGCATGTGCAGTAACAATCTGGTAATGTGCGTTCTGCGAATGAGCAAGATGGTGAGTCTGGGCATGTGCAGTAACAATGTAGTAATGTGCTTTCTGCGAATGAGCAATAGGGTGAGTCTGGGCATGCGCAGTAACAATCTGGTAATGTGCGTTCTGCGAATGAGCAATAGGGTGAGTCTGGGCATGCTCAGTAACAATTTATTAATGTGCGTTCTGTGAATGAGCAATAGGGTGAGTCTGGGCATGCGCAGTAACAATCTGGTAATGTGCGTTCTGCGAATGAGCAATAGGGTGAGTCTGGGCATGTGCAGTAACAATCTGGTAATGTGCTTTCTGCGAATGAGCAAGATAGTGATTCTGCATGTGCAGTAACAATCTGGTAATGTGCGTTCTGCGAATGAGCAAGATGGTGAGTTTGGGAATGCGCAGTAACAATCTGGTAATGTGTGTTCTGCGAATGTGCAAGAGGGTGAGTCTGGGCATGCGCAGTAACAATCTGGTAATGTGCGTTCTGCGAATGAGCAATAGGGAGAGTCTGGGCATGCGCAGTAACAATCTGGTAATGTGCTTTCTGCGAATGAGCAATAGGGTGAGTCTGGGCATGCGCAGTAACAATGTAGTAATGTGCGTTCTGCGAATGAGCAAGTTGATGAGTCTGGGCAGGCGCAGTAACAATGTAGTAATGTGCGTTCTGCGAATGAGCAATAGGGTGAGTCTGGGCATGCGCAGCAACAGTCTGGTAATGTGCATTCTGCGAATGAGCAATAGGGTGAGTCTGGGCATGCGCAGTAACAATCTGTTAATGTGCATTCTGCGAATGAGCAATAGGGTGAGTCTGGGCATGCGCAGTAACAATCTGGTAATGTGCATTCTGTGAATGAGCAATAGGGTGAGTCTGGGCATGCGCAGTAACAATCTGGTAATGTGCGTTCTTGCGAATGAGCAAGATAGTGAGTCTGGGCATGCGCAGTAACAATCTGGTAATGTGAGTTCTGCGAATGAGCAAGAGGGTGAGTCTGGGCATGCGCAGTAACAATCTGGTAATGTGCGTTCTGCGAATGAGCAAGAGGGTGAGTCTGGGCATGTGCAGTAACAATCTGGTTATGTGTGTTCTGCGAATGAGCAAGAGGGTGAGTCTGGGCATGCGCAGTAACAATCTGGTAATGAGTGTTCTGCGAATGAACAAGAGGGTGAGTCTGGGCATGCGCAGTAACAATCTGGTAATGTACGTTCTGCGAATGAGAAAGAGGGTGAGTCTGGGCATGCGCAGTAACAATGTAGTAATGTGCGTTCTGCGAATGAGCAAGATGGTGAGTCTGGGCAGGCGCAGTAACAATGTAGTAATGTGCGTTCTGCGAATGAGCAAGATGGTGAGTCTGGGCATGCGCAGTAACAATCTGGTAATGTGCGTTCTGCTAATGAGCAAGATGGTGAGTCTGGGCATGCGCAGTAACAATCTGGTAATGTGCTTTCTGCGAATGAGCAATAGGGTGAGTCTGGGCATGCGCAGTAACAATGTAGTAATGTGCGTTCTGCGAATGAGCAAGATGGTGAGTCTGGGCAGGCGCAGTAACAATCTGGTAATGTGCATTCTGCGAATGAGCAATAGGGTGAGTCTGGGCATGCGCAGTAACAATCTGGTAATGTGCATTCTGCGAATGAGCAATAGGGTGAGTCTGGGCATGCGCAGTAACAATCTGGTAATGTGCGTTCTTGCGAATGAGCAAGATTGTGAGTCTGGGCATGCGCAGTAACAATCTGGTAAAGTGTGATCTGCGAATGAACAAGAGGGTGAGTCTGGGCATGCGCAGTAACAATCTGGTAATGTGCGTTCTGCGAATGAGCAAGAGGGTGAGTCTGGGCATGCGCAGTAACAATCTGGTAATGTGCGTTCTGCGAATGAGCAAGAGGGTGAGTCTGGGCATGCGCAGTAACAATCTGGTAATGTGCGTTCTGCGAATGAGCAAGATGGTGAGTCTGGGCATGTGCAGTAACAATCTGGTAATGTGCGTTCTGCGAATGAGCAATAGGGTGAGTCTGGGCATGTGCAGTAATAATGTAGTAATGTGCTTTCTGCGAATGAGCAATAGGGTGAGTCTGGGCATGCGCAGTAACAATCTGGTAATATGCGTTCTGCGAATGAGCAATAGGGTGAGTCTGGGCATGCTCAGTAACAATTTATTAATGTGCGTTCTGCGAATGAGCAATAGGGTGAGTCTGGGCATGCGCAGTAACAATCTGGTAATGTGCATTCTGCGAATGAGCAATAGGGTGAGTCTGGGCATGCGCAGTAACAATGTAGTAATGTGCGTTCTACGAATGAGCAAGATGGTGAGTCTGGGCATACGCAGTAACAATCTGGTAATGTGCGTTCTGCGAATGAGCAAGATGGTGAGTCTGGGCAAGCGCAGTAACAATGTAGTAATGTGCGTTCTGCGAATGAGCAAGATGGTGAGTCTGGGCATACGCAGTAACAATGTAGTAATGTGCTTTCTGCGAATGAGCAAGATGGTGAGTCTGGGCATACGCAGTAACAATCTGGTAATGTGCATTCTGCGAATGAGCAAGTTGGTGAGTTTGGGCATGCGCAGTAACAATCTGGTAATGTGCGTTCTGCGAATGAGCAAGATGGTTAGTCTGGGCATGCGCAGTAACAATCTGGTAATGTGCGTTCTGCGTATGAGTAAGAGGGTGAGTCTGGGCATGCGCAGTAACAATCTGGTAATGTGCGTTCTGGGAATGAGCAATAGGGTGAGTCTGGGCATGTGCTGTAACAATCTGGTAATGTGCATTCTGCGAATGAGCAAGTGGGGAGTCTGGGCATGTGCAGTAAGAATCTGGTAATGTGCGTTCTGGGAATGAGCAATACGGTGAGTCTGGGCATGTGCAGTAACAATCTGGTAATGTGCGTTCTGCGAATGAGCAATAGGGTGAGTCTGGGCATGTGCAATAACAATCTGGTAATCTGCGTTCTGCGAATGAGCAAGTGGGTGAGTCTGGGCATGCGCAGTAACAATCTGGTAATGTGAGTTCTGCGAATGAGCAATAGGGTGAGTCTGGGCATGTGCAGTAACAATCTGGTAATGTGCGTTCTGCGAATGAGCAATAGGGTGAGTCTGGGCATGTGCAGTAACAATCTGGTAATGTGCGTTCTGCGAATGAGCAATAGGGTGAGTCTGGGCATGCGCAGTAACAATGTAGTAATGTGCTTTCTTCGAATGAGCAAGATGGTGAGTCTGGACATGTGCAGTAACAATCTGGTAATGTGCGTTCTGCGAATTAGCAATAGGGTGAGTCTGGGCATGCTCAGTAACAATTTATTAATGTGCGTTCTGCGAATGAGCAATAGGGTGAGTCTGGGCATGCGCAGTAACAATGTAGTAATGTGCGTTCTGCGAATGAGCAATAGGGTGAGTCTGGGCATGCGCAGTAACAATCTGGTAATGTGCGTTCTGCGAATTAGCAATAGGGTGAGTCTGGGCATGCTCAGTAACAATTTATTAATGTGCGTTCTGCGAATGAGCAATAGGGTGAGTCTGGGCATGCGCAGTAACAATCTGGTAATGTGCATTCTGCGAATGAGCAATAGGGTGAGTCTGGGCATGCGCAGTAACGGTCTCGTAATGTGCATTCTGCGAATGAGCAATAGGGTGAGTCTGGGCATGCACAGTAACAATCTGGTAATGTGCATTCTGCGAATGAGCAATAGGGTGAGTCTGGGCATGCGCAGTAACAATCTGGTAATGTGCGTTCTTGCGAATGAGCAAGATAGTGAGTCTGGGCATGCGCAGTAACAATCTGGTAATGTGTGTTCTGCGAATGAACAAGGGGGTGAGTCTGGGCATGCGCAGTAACAATCTGGTAATGTGCGTTCTGCGAATGAGCAAGAGGGTGAGTCTGGGCATGCGCAGTAACAATCTGGTAATGTGCGTTCTGCGAATGAGCAAGAGGGTGAGTCTGGGCATGCGCAGTAACAATGTAGTAATGTGCGTTCTGCGAATAAGCAAGATGGTGAGTCTGGGCAGGCGCAGTAACAATGTAGTAAAGTGCGTTCTGCGAATGAGCAAGATGGTGAGTCTTGGCATGCGCAGTAACAATCTGGTAATGTGCGTTCTGCTAATGAGCAAGATGGTGAGTCTGGGCATGCGCAGTAACAATCTGGTAATGTGCTTTCTGCGAATGAGCAATAGGGTGAGTCTGGGCATGCGCAGTAACAATGTAGTAATGTGCGTTCTGCGAATGAGCAAGATGGTGAGTCTGGGCATGCGCAGTAACAATCTGGTAATGTGCGTTCTGCGAATGAGCAAGAGGGTGAGTCTGGGCATGCGCAGTAACAATCTGGTAATGTGCGTTCTGCGAATGAGCAAGAGGGTGAGTCTGGGCATGCGCAGTAACAATCTGGTAATGTGCGTTCTGCGAATGAGCAAGATGGTGAGTCTGGGCATGTGCAGTAACAATCTGGTAATGTGCGTTCTGCGAATGAGCAATAGGGTGAGTCTGGGCATGTGCAGTAATAATGTAGTAATGTGCTTTCTGCGAATGAGCAATAGGGTGAGTCTGGGCATGCGCAGTAACAATCTGGTAATATGCGTTCTGCGAATGAGCAATAGGGTGAGTCTGGGCATGCTCAGTAACAATTTATTAATGTGCGTTCTGCGAATGAGCAATAGGGTGAGTCTGGGCATGCGCAGTAACAATCTGGTAATGTGCATTCTGCGAATGAGCAATAGGGTGAGTCTGGGCATGCGCAGTAACAATGTAGTAATGTGCGTTCTGCGAATGAGCAAGATGGTGAGTCTGGGCATACGCAGTAACAATCTGGTAATGTGCGTTCTGCGAATGAGCAAGATGGTGAGTCTGGGCAAGCGCAGTAACAATGTAGTAATGTGCGTTCTGCGAATGAGCAAGATGGTGAGTCTGGGCATACGCAGTAACAATGTAGTAATGTGCTTTCTGCGAATGAGCAAGATGGTGAGTCTGGGCATACGCAGTAACAATCTGGTAATGTGCATTCTGCGAATGAGCAAGTTGGTGAGTTTGGGCATGCGCAGTAACAATCTGGTAATGTGCGTTCTGCGAATGAGCAAGATGGTTAGTCTGGGCATGCGCAGTAACAATCTGGTAATGTGCGTTCTGCGTATGAGTAAGAGGGTGAGTCTGGGCATGCGCAGTAACAATCTGGTAATGTGCGTTCTGGGAATGAGCAATAGGGTGAGTCTGGGCATGTGCTGTAACAATCTGGTAATGTGCATTCTGCGAATGAGCAAGTGGGGAGTCTGGGCATGTGCAGTAAGAATCTGGTAATGTGCGTTCTGGGAATGAGCAATACGGTGAGTCTGGGCATGTGCAGTAACAATCTGGTAATGTGCGTTCTGCGAATGAGCAATAGGGTGAGTCTGGGCATGTGCAGTAACAATCTGGTAATCTGCGTTCTGCGAATGAGCAAGTGGGTGAGTCTGGGCATGCGCAGTAACAATCTGGTAATGTGAGTTCTGCGAATGAGCAATAGGGTGAGTCTGGGCATGTGCAGTAACAATCTGGTAATGTGCGTTCTGCGAATGAGCAATAGGGTGAGTCTGGGCATGTGCAGTAACAATCTGGTAATGTGCGTTCTGCGAATGAGCAATAGGGTGAGTCTGGGCATGCGCAGTAACAATGTAGTAATGTGCTTTCTTCGAATGAGCAAGATGGTGAGTCTGGACATGTGCAGTAAAAATGTAGTAATGTGCGTTCTGCGAATGAGCAATAGGGTGAGTCTGGGCATGCGCAGTAACAATCTGGTAATGTGCGTTCTGCGAATTAGCAATAGGGTGAGTCTGGGCATGCTCAGTAACAATTTATTAATGTGCGTTCTGCGAATGAGCAATAGGGTGAGTCTGGGCATGCGCAGTAACAATCTGGTAATGTGCATTCTGCGAATGAGCAATAGGGTGAGTCTGGGCATGCGCAGTAACGGTCTCGTAATGTGCATTCTGCGAATGAGCAATAGGGTGAGTCTGGGCATGCACAGTAACAATCTGGTAATGTGCATTCTGCGAATGAGCAATAGGGTGAGTCTGGGCATGCGCAGTAACAATCTGGTAATGTGCGTTCTTGCGAATGAGCAAGATAGTGAGTCTGGGCATGCGCAGTAACAATCTGGTAATGTGTGTTCTGCGAATGAACAAGGGGGTGAGTCTGGGCATGCGCAGTAACAATCTGGTAATGTGCGTTCTGCGAATGAGCAAGAGGGTGAGTCTGGGCATGCGCAGTAACAATCTGGTAATGTGCGTTCTGCGAATGAGCAAGAGGGTGAGTCTGGGCATGCGCAGTAACAATGTAGTAATGTGCGTTCTGCGAATAAGCAAGATGGTGAGTCTGGGCAGGCGCAGTAACAATGTAGTAAAGTGCGTTCTGCGAATGAGCAAGATGGTGAGTCTTGGCATGCGCAGTAACAATCTGGTAATGTGCGTTCTGCTAATGAGCAAGATGGTGAGTCTGGGCATGCGCAGTAACAATCTGGTAATGTGCTTTCTGCGAATGAGCAATAGGGTGAGTCTGGGCATGCGCAGTAACAATGTAGTAATGTGCGTTCTGCGAATGAGCAAGATGGTGAGTCTGGGCAGGCGCAGTAACAATGTAGTAATGTGCGATTAGATATTGAGCTATAGGGTGAGTCTGGGCATGCGCAGTAACATTCTGGTAATGTGCATTCTGCGAATGAGCAATAGGGTGAGTCTGGGCATGCGCAGTAACAATCTGGTAATGTGCATTCTGCGAATGAGCAATAGGGTGAGTCTGGGCATGCGCAGTAACAATCTGGTAATGTGCGTTTTCTTGCGAATGAGCAAGATAGTGAGTCTGGGCATGCGCAGTAACAATCTGGTAATGTGTGTTCTGCGAATGAACAAGAGGGTGAGTCTGGGCATGCGCAGTAACAATCTGGTAATGTGCGTTCTGCGAATGAGCAAGAGGGTGAGTCTGGGCATGCGCAGTAACAATCTGGTAATGTGCGTTCTGCGAATGAGCAAGAGGGTGAGTCTGGGCATGCGCAGTAACAATCTGGTAATGTGCGTTCTGCGAATGAGCAAGATGGTGAGTCTGGGCATGTGCAGTAACAATCTGGTAATGTGCATTCTGCGAATGAGCAATAGGGTGAGTCTGGGCATGTGCAGAAACAATGTAGTAATGTGCTTTCTGCGAATGAGCAATAGGGTGAGTCTGGGCATGCGCAGTAACAATCTGGTAATGTGCGTTCTGCGAATGAGCAATAGGGTGAGTCTGGGCATGCTCAGTAACAATTTATTAATGTGCGTTCTGCGAATGAGCAATAGGGTGAGTCTGGGCATGCGCAGTAACAATCTGGTAATGTGCATTCTGCGAATGAGCAATAGGGTGAGTCTGGGCATGCGCAGTAACAATCTGGTAATGTGCGTTCTTGCGAATGAGCAAGATAGTGAGTCTGGGCATGCGCAGTAACAATCTGGTAATGTGTGTTCTGCGAATGAACAAGAGGGTGAGTCTGGGCATGCGCAGTAACAATCTGGTAATGTGCGTTCTGCGAATGAGCAAGAGAGTGAGTCTGGGCATGCACAGTAACAATCTGGTAATGTGCGTTCTGCGAATGAGCAAGAGGGTGAGTCTGGGCATGCGCAGTAACAATCTGGTAATGTGCGTTCTGCGAATGAGCAAGATGGTGAATCTGGGCATGTGCAGTAACAATCTGGTAATGTGCATTCTGCGAATGAGCAATAGGGTGAGTCTGGGCATGTGCAGAAACAATGTAGTAATGTGCTTTCTGCGAATGAGCAATAGGGTGAGTCTGGGCATGCGCAGTAACAATCTGGTAATGTGCGTTCTGCGAATGAGCAATAGGGTGAGTCTGGGCATGCTCAGTAACAATTTATTAATGTGCGTTCTGCGAATGAGCAATAGGGTGAGTCTGGGCATGCGCAGTAACAATCTGGTAATGTGCATTCTGCGAATGAGCAATAGGGTGAGTCTGGGCATGCGCAGTAACAATCTGGTAATGTGCGTTCTTGCGAATGAGCAAGATAGTGAGTCTGGGCATGCGCAGTAACAATCTGGTAATGTGTGTTCTGCGAATGAACAAGAGGGTGAGTCTGGGCATGCGCAGTAACAATCTGGTAATGTGCGTTCTGCGAATGAGCAAGAGAGTGAGTCTGGGCATGCACAGTAACAATCTGGTAATGTGCGTTCTGCGAATGAGCAAGAGGGTGAGTCTGGGCATGCGCAGTAACAATCTGGTAATGTGCGTTCTGCGAATGAGCAAGATGGTGAGTCTGGGCATGTGCAGTAACAATCTGGTAATGTGCGTTCTGCGAATGAGCAATGGGGTGAGTCTGGGCATGTGCAGTAACAATGTAGTAATGTGCTTTCTGCGAATGAGCAATAGGGTGAGTCTGGGCATGCGCAGTAACAATCTGGTAATGTGCGTTCTGCGAATGAGCAATAGGGTGAGTCTGGGCATGCTCAGTAACAATTTATTAATGTGCGTTCTTCGAATGAGCAATAGGGTGAGTCTGGGCATGCGCAGTAACAATCTGGTAATGTGCTTTCTGCGAATGAGCAATAGGGTGAGTCTGGGTATGTGCAGTATCAATCTGGTAATGTGCTTTCTGCGAATGAGCAATATAGTGAGTCTGGGCATGTGCAGTAACAATCTGGTAATGTGCGTTCTGCGAATGAGCAATAGGGTGAGTCTGGGCATGTGCAGTAACAATGTAGTAATGTGCTTTCTGCGATTGAGCAATAGGGTGAGTCTGGGCATGCGCAGTAACAATCTGGTAATGTGCGTTCTGCGAATGAGCAATAGGGTGAGTCTGGGCATGCTCAGTAACAATTTATGAATGTGCGTTCTGCGAATGAGCAATAGGGTGAGTCTGGGCATGCGCAGTAACAATCTGGTAATGTGCATTCTGCGAATGAGCAATAGGGTGAGTCTGGGCATGCGCAGTAACAATCTCATAATGTGCATTCTGCGAATGAGCAATAGGGTGAGTCTGGGCATGCGCAGTAACAATCTGGTAATGTGCATTCTGCAAATGAGCAATAGGGTGAGTCTGGGCATGCGCAGTAACAATCTGGTAATGTGCCTTCTTGCGAATGAGCAAGATAGTGAGTCTGGGCATGCGCAGTAACAATCTGGTAATGTGTGTTCTGCGAATGAACAAGAGGGTGAGTCTGGGCATGCGCAGTAACGATCTGGTAATGTGCGTTATGCGAATGAGCAAGAGGGTGAGTCTGGGCATGCTCAGTAACAATCTGGTAATGTGCGTTCTGCGAATGAGCAAGAGGGTGAGTCTGGGCATGCGCAGTAACAATCTGGTAATGTGCATTCTGCAAATGAGCAAGATGGTGAGTCTGGGCATGTGCAGTAACAATCTGGTAATGTGCGTTCTGCGAATGAGCAAGATGGTGAGTCTGGGCATGTGCAGTAACAATGTAGTAATGTGCTTTCTGCGAATGAGCAATAGGGTGAGTCTGGGCATGCGCAGTAACAATATGGTAATGTGCGTTCTGCGAATGAGCAATAGGGTGAGTCTGGGCATGCTCAGTAACAATTTATTAATGTGCGTTCTGCGAATGAGCAATAGGGTGAGTCTGGGCATGCGCAGTAACAATCTGGTAATGTGCGTTCTGCGAATGAGCAATAGGGTGAGTCTGGGCATGTGCAGTAACAATCTGGTAATGTGCTTTCTGCGAATGAGCAAGATAGTGATTCTGCATGTGCAGTAACAATCTGGTAATGTGCGTTCTGCGAATGAGCAAGATGGTGAGTTTGGGAATGCGCAGTAACAATCTGGTAATGTGTGTTCTGCGAATGTGCAAGAGGGTGAGTCTGGGCATGCGCAGTAACAATCTGGTAATGTGCGTTCTGCGAATGAGCAATAGGGAGAGTCTGGGCATGCGCAGTAACAATCTGGTAATGTGCGTTCTGCGAATGAGCAAGATGGTGAGTCTGGGCAGGCGCAGTAACAATGTAGTAATGTGCGTTCTGCGAATGAGCAATAGGGTGAGTCTGGGCATGCGCAGCAACAGTCTGGTAATGTGCATTCTGCGAATGAGCAATAGGGTGAGTCTGGGCATGCGCAGTAACAATCTGGTAATGTGCATTCTGCGAATGAGCAATAGGGTGAGTCTGGGCATGCGCAGTAACAATCTGGTAATGTGCATTCTGTGAATGAGCAATAGGGTGAGTCTGGGCATGCGCAGTAACAATCTGGTAATGTGCGTTCTTGCGAATGAGCAAGATAGTGAGTCTGGGCATGCGCAGTAACAATCTGGTAATGTGAGTTCTGCGAATGAGCAAGAGGGTGAGTCTGGGCATGCGCAGTAACAATCTGGTAATGTGCGTTCTGCGAATGAGCAAGAGGGTGAGTCTGGGCATGTGCAGTAACAATCTGGTTATGTGTGTTCTGCGAATGAGCAAGAGGGTGAGTCTGGGCATGCGCAGTAACAATCTGGTAATGAGTGTTCTGCGAATGAACAAGAGGGTGAGTCTGGGCATGCGCAGTAACAATCTGGTAATGTGCGTTCTGCGAATGAGAAAGAGGGTGAGTCTGGGCATGTGCAGTAACAATCTGGTAATGTGCGTTCTGCGAATGAGCAAGATGGTGAGTCTGGGCATGTGCAGTAACAATGTAGTAATGTGCTTTCTGCGAATGAGCAATAGGGTGAGTCTGGGCATGCGCAGTAACAATATGGTAATGTGCGTTCTGCGAATGAGCAATAGGGTGAGTCTGGGCATGCTCAGTAACAATTTATTAATGTGCGTTCTGCGAATGAGCAATAGGGTGAGTCTGGGCATGCGCAGTAACAATCTGGTAATGTGCGTTCTGCGAATGAGCAATAGGGTGAGTCTGGGCATGTGCAGTAACAATCTGGTAATGTGCTTTCTGCGAATGAGCAAGATAGTGATTCTGCATGTGCAGTAACAATCTGGTAATGTGCGTTCTGCGAATGAGCAAGATGGTGAGTTTGGGAATGCGCAGTAACAATCTGGTAATGTGTGTTCTGCGAATGTGCAAGAGGGTGAGTCTGGGCATGCGCAGTAACAATCTGGTAATGTGCGTTCTGCGAATGAGCAATAGGGAGAGTCTGGGCATGCGCAGTAACAATCTGGTAATGTGCTTTCTGCGAATGAGCAATAGGGTGAGTCTGGGCATGCGCAGTAACAATGTAGTAATGTGCGTTCTGCGAATGAGCAAGATGGTGAGTCTGGGCAGGCGCAGTAACAATGTAGTAATGTGCGTTCTGCGAATGAGCAATAGGGTGAGTCTGGGCATGCGCAGCAACAGTCTGGTAATGTGCATTCTGCGAATGAGCAATAGGGTGAGTCTGGGCATGCGCAGTAACAATCTGGTAATGTGCATTCTGCGAATGAGCAATAGGGTGAGTCTGGGCATGCGCAGTAACAATCTGGTAATGTGCATTCTGTGAATGAGCAATAGGGTGAGTCTGGGCATGCGCAGTAACAATCTGGTAATGTGCGTTCTTGCGAATGAGCAAGATAGTGAGTCTGGGCATGCGCAGTAACAATCTGGTAATGTGAGTTCTGCGAATGAGCAAGAGGGTGAGTCTGGGCATGCGCAGTAACAATCTGGTAATGTGCGTTCTGCGAATGAGCAAGAGGGTGAGTCTGGGCATGTGCAGTAACAATCTGGTTATGTGTGTTCTGCGAATGAGCAAGAGGGTGAGTCTGGGCATGCGCAGTAACAATCTGGTAATGAGTGTTCTGCGAATGAACAAGAGGGTGAGTCTGGGCATGCGCAGTAACAATCTGGTAATGTGCGTTCTGCGAATGAGAAAGAGGGTGAGTCTGGGCATGCGCAGTAACAATGTAGTAATGTGCGTTCTGCGAATGAGCAAGATGGTGAGTCTGGGCAGGCGCAGTAACAATGTAGTAATGTGCGTTCTGCGAATGAGCAAGATGGTGAGTCTGGGCATGCGCAGTAACAATCTGGTAATGTGCGTTCTGCTAATGAGCAAGATGGTGAGTCTGGGCATGCGCAGTAACAATCTGGTAATGTGCTTTCTGCGAATGAGCAATAGGGTGAGTCTGGGCATGCGCAGTAACAATGTAGTAATGTGCGTTCTGCGAATGAGCAAGATGGTGAGTCTGGGCAGGCGCAGTAACAATCTGGTAATGTGCATTCTGCGAATGAGCAATAGGGTGAGTCTGGGCATGCGCAGTAACAATCTGGTAATGTGCATTCTGCGAATGAGCAATAGGGTGAGTCTGGGCATGCGCAGTAACAATCTGGTAATGTGCGTTCTTGCGAATGAGCAAGATAGTGAGTCTCGGCATGCGCAGTAACAATCTGGTAAAGTGTGTTCTGCGAATGAACAAGAGGGTGAGTCTGGGCATGCGCAGTAACAATCTGGTAATGTGCGTTCTGCGAATGAGCAAGAGGGTGAGTCTGGGCATGCGCAGTAACAATCTGGTAATGTGCGTTCTGCGAATGAGCAAGAGGGTGAGTCTGGGCATGCGCAGTAACAATCTGGTAATGTGCGTTCTGCGAATGAGCAAGAGGGTGAGTCTGGGCATGCGCAGTACCAATCTGGTAATGTGCGTTCTGCGAATGAGCAAGATGGTGAGTCTGGGCATGTGCAGTAACAATCTGGTAATGTGCGTTCTGCGAATGAGCAATAGGGTGAGTCTGGGCATGTGCAGTAATAATGTAGTAATGTGCTTTCTGCGAATGAGCAATAGGGTGAGTCTGGGCATGCGCAGTAACAATCTGGTAATATGCGTTCTGCGAATGAGCAATAGGGTGAGTCTGGGCATGCTCAGTAACAATTTATTAATGTGCGTTCTGCGAATGAGCAATAGGGTGAGTCTGGGCATGCGCAGTAACAATCTGGTAATGTGCTTTCTGCGAATGAGCAATAGGGTGAGTCTGGGTATGTGCAGTATCAATCTGGTAATGTGCTTTCTGCGAATGAGCAATATAGTGAGTCTGGGCATGTGCAGTAACAATCTGGTAATGTGCGTTCTGCGAATGAGCAATAGGGTGAGTCTGGGCATGTGCAGTAACAATGTAGTAATGTGCTTTCTGCGATTGAGCAATAGGGTGAGTCTGGGCATGCGCAGTAACAATCTGGTAATGTGCGTTCTGCGAATGAGCAATAGGGTGAGTCTGGGCATGCGCAGTAACAATCTGGTAATGTGCATTCTGCAAATGAGCAATAGGGTGAGTCTGGGCATGCGCAGTAACAATCTGGTAATGTGCGTTCTTGCGAATGAGCAAGATAGTGAGTCTGGGCATGCGCAGTAACAATCTGGTAATGTGTGTTCTGCGAATGAACAAGAGGGTGAGTCTGGGCATGCGCAGTAACGATCTGGTAATGTACGTTCTGCGAATGAGCAAGAGGGTGAGTCTGGGCATGCTCAGTAACAATCTGGTAATGTGCGTTCTGCGAATGAGCAAGAGGGTGAGTCTGGGCATGCGCAGTAACAATCTGGTAATGTGCGTTCTGCAAATGAGCAAGATGGTGAGTCTGGGCATGTGCAGTAACAATCTGGTAATGTGCGTTCTGCGAATGAGCAAGATGGTGAGTCTGGGCATGTGCAGTAACAATGTAGTAATGTGCTTTCTGCGAATGAGCAATAGGGTGAGTCTGGGCATGCGCAGTAACAATATGGTAATGTGCGTTCTGCGAATGAGCAATAGGGTGAGTCTGGGCATGCTCAGTAACAATTTATTAATGTGCGTTCTGCGAATGAGCAATAGGGTGAGTCTGGGCATGCGCAGTAACAATCTGGTAATGTGCGTTCTGCGAATGAGCAATAGGGTGAGTCTGGGCATGTGCAGTAACAATCTGGTAATGTGCTTTCTGCGAATGAGCAAGATAGTGATTCTGCATGTGCAGTAACAATCTGGTAATGTGCGTTCTGCGAATGAGCAAGATGGTGAGTTTGGGAATGCGCAGTAACAATCTGGTAATGTGTGTTCTGCGAATGTGCAAGAGGGTGAGTCTGGGCATGCGCAGTAACAATCTGGTAATGTGCGTTCTGCGAAAGAGCAATAGGGAGAGTCTGGGCATGCGCAGTAACAATCTGGTAATGTGCTTTCTGCGAATGAGCAATAGGGTGAGTCTGGGCATGCGCAGTAACAATGTAGTAATGTGCGTTCTGCGAATGAGCAAGATGGTGAGTCTGGGCAGGCGCAGTAACAATGTAGTAATGTGCGTTCTGCGAATGAGCAATAGGGTGAGTCTGGGCATGCGCAGCAACAGTCTGGTAATGTGCATTCTGCGAATGAGCAATAGGGTGAGTCTGGGCATGCGCAGTAACAATCTGGTAATGTGCATTCTGCGAATGAGCAATAGGGTGAGTCTGGGCATGCGCAGTAACAATCTGGTAATGTGCATTCTGTGAATGAGCAATAGGGTGAGTCTGGGCATGCGCAGTAACAATCTGGTAATGTGCGTTCTTGCGAATGAGCAAGATAGTGAGTCTGGGCATGCGCAGTAACAATCTGGTAATGTGAGTTCTGCGAATGAGCAAGAGGGTGAGTCTGGGCATGCGCAGTAACAATCTGGTAATGTGCGTTCTGCGAATGAGCAAGAGGGTGAGTCTGGGCATGTGCAGTAACAATCTGGTTATGTGTGTTCTGCGAATGAGCAAGAGGGTGAGTCTGGGCATGCGCAGTAACAATCTGGTAATGAGTGTTCTGCGAATGAACAAGAGGGTGAGTCTGGGCATGCGAAGTAACAATCTGGTAATGTGCATTCTGCGAATGAGAAAGAGGGTGAGTCTGGGCATGCGCAGTAACAATGTAGTAATGTGCGTTCTGCGAATGAGCAAGATGGTGAGTCTGGGCAGGCGCAGTAACAATGTAGTAATGTGCGTTCTGCGAATGAGCAAGATGGTGAGTCTGGGCATGCGCAGTAACAATCTGGTAATGTGCGTTCTGCTAATGAGCAAGATGGTGAGTCTGGGCATGCGCAGTAACAATCTGGTAATGTGCTTTCTGCGAATGAGCAATAGGGTGAGTCTGGGCATGCGCAGTAACAATGTAGTAATGTGCGTTCTGCGAATGAGCAAGATGGTGAGTCTGGGCAGGCGCAGTAACAATCTGGTAATGTGCATTCTGCGAATGAGCAATAGGGTGAGTCTGGGCATGCGCAGTAACAATCTGGTAATGTGCATTCTGCGAATGAGCAATAGGGTGAGTCTGGGCAAGCGCAGTAACAATCTGATAATGTGCGTTCTTGCGAATGAGCAAGATAGTGAGTCTCGGCATGCGCAGTAACAATCTGGTAAAGTGTGTTCTGCGAATGAACAAGAGGGTGAGTCTGGGCATGCGCAGTAACAATCTGGTAATGTGCGTTCTGCGAATGAGCAAGAGGGTGAGTCTGGGCATGCGCAGTAACAATCTGGTAATGTGCGTTCTGCGAATGAGCAAGAGGGTGAGTCTGGGCATGCGCAGTAACAATCTGGTAATGTGCGTTCTGCGAATGAGCAAGAGGGTGAGTCTGGGCATGCGCAGTACCAATCTGGTAATGTGCGTTCTGCGAATGAGCAAGATGGTGAGTCTGGGCATGTGCAGTAACAATCTGGTAATGTGCGTTCTGCGAATGAGCAATAGGGTGAGTCTCGGTATGTGCAGTAATAATGTAGTAATGTGCTTTCTGCGAATGAGCAATAGGGTGAGTCTGGGCATGCGCAGTAACAATCTGGTAATATGCGTTCTGCGAATGAGCAATAGGGTGAGTCTGGGCATGCTCAGTAACAATTTATTAATGTGCGTTCTGCGAATGAGCAATAGGGTGAGTCTGGGCATGCGCAGTAACAATCTGGTAATGTGCTTTCTGCGAATGAGCAATAGGGTGAGTCTGGGTATGTGCAGTATCAATCTGGTAATGTGCTTTCTGCGAATGAGCAATATAGTGAGTCTGGGCATGTGCAGTAACAATCTGGTAATGTGCGTTCTGCGAATGAGCAATAGGGTGAGTCTGGGCATGTGCAGTAACAATGTAGTAATGTGCTTTCTGCGATTGAGCAATAGGGTGAGTCTGGGCATGCGCAGTAACAATCTGGTAATGTGCGTTCTGCGAATGAGCAATAGGGTGAGTCTGGGCATGCTCAGTAACAATTTATTAATGTGCGTTCTGCGAATGAGCAATAGGGTGAGTCTGGGCATGCGCAGTAACAATCTGGTAATGTGCATTCTGCGAATGAGCAATAGGGTGAGTCTGGGCATGCGCAGTAACAATCTCGTAATGTGCATTCTGCGAATGAGCAATAGGGTGAGTCTGGGCATGCGCAGTAACAATCTGGTAATGTGCATTCTGCAAATGAGCAATAGGGTGAGTCTGGGCATGCGCAGTAACAATCTGGTAATGTGCGTTCTTGCGAATGAGCAAGATAGTGAGTCTGGGCATGCGCAGTAACAATCTGGTAATGTGTGTTCTGCGAATGAACAAGAGGGTGAGTCTGGGCATGCGCAGTAACGATCTGGTAATGTGCGTTCTGCGAATGAGCAAGAGGGTGAGTCTGGGCATGCTCAGTAACAATCTGGTAATGTGCGTTCTGCGAATGAGCAAGAGGGTGAGTCTGGGCATGCGCAGTAACAATCTGGTAATGTGCGTTCTGCAAATGAGCAAGATGGTGAGTCTGGGCATGTGCAGTAACAATCTGGTAATGTGCGTTCTGCGAATGAGCAAGATGGTGAGTCTGGGCATGTGCAGTAACAATGTAGTAATGTGCTTTCTGCGAATGAGCAATAGGGTGAGTCTGGGCATGCGCAGTAACAATATGGTAATGTGCGTTCTGCGAATGAGCAATAGGGTGAGTCTGGGCATGCTCAGTAACAATTTATTAATGTGCGTTCTGCGAATGAGCAATAGGGTGAGTCTGGGCATGCGCAGTAACAATCTGGTAATGTGCGTTCTGCGAATGAGCAATAGGGTGAGTCTGGGCATGTGCAGTAACAATCTGGTAATGTGCTTTCTGCGAATGAGCAAGATAGTGATTCTGCATGTGCAGTAACAATCTGGTAATGTGCGTTCTGCGAATGAGCAAGATGGTGAGTTTGGGAATGCGCAGTAACAATCTGGTAATGTGTGTTCTGCGAATGTGCAAGAGGGTGAGTCTGGGCATGCGCAGTAACAATCTGGTAATGTGCGTTCTGCGAATGAGCAATAGGGAGAGTCTGGGCATGCGCAGTAACAATCTGGTAATGTGCTTTCTGCGAATGAGCAATAGGGTGAGTCTGGGCATGCGCAGTAACAATGTAGTAATGTGCGTTCTGCGAATGAGCAAGATGGTGAGTCTGGGCAGGCGCAGTAACAATGTAGTAATGTGCGTTCTGCGAATGAGCAATAGGGTGAGTCTGGGCATGCGCAGCAACAGTCTGGTAATGTGCATTCTGCGAATGAGCAATAGGGTGAGTCTGGGCATGCGCAGTAACAATCTGGTAATGTGCATTCTGCGAATGAGCAATAGGGTGAGTCTGGGCATGCGCAGTAACAATCTGGTAATGTGCATTCTGTGAATGAGCAATAGGGTGAGTCTGGGCATGCGCAGTAACAATCTGGTAATGTGCGTTCTTGCGAATGAGCAAGATAGTGAGTCTGGGCATGCGCAGTAACAATCTGGTAATGTGAGTTCTGCGAATGAGCAAGAGGGTGAGTCTGGGCATGCGCAGTAACAATCTGGTAATGTGCGTTCTGCGAATGAGCAAGAGGGTGAGTCTGGGCATGTGCAGTAACAATCTGGTTATGTGTGTTCTGCGAATGAGCAAGAGGGTGAGTCTGGGCATGCGAAGTAACAATCTGGTAATGAGTGTTCTGCGAATGAACAAGAGGGTGAGTCTGGGCATGCGCAGTAACAATCTGGTAATGTGCGTTCTGCGAATGAGAAAGAGGGTGAGTCTGGGCATGCGCAGTAACAATGTAGTAATGTGCGTTCTGCGAATGAGCAAGATGGTGAGTCTGGGCAGGCGCAGTAACAATGTAGTAATGTGCGTTCTGCGAATGAGCAAGATGGTGAGTCTGGGCATGCGCAGTAACAATCTGGTAATGTGCGTTCTGCTAATGAGCAAGATGGTGAGTCTGGGCATGCGCAGTAACAATCTGGTAATGTGCTTTCTGCGAATTAGCAATAGGGTGAGTCTGGGCATGCGCAGTAACAATGTAGTAATGTGCGTTCTGCGAATGAGCAAGATGGTGAGTCTGGGCAGGCGCAGTAACAATCTGGTAATGTGCATTCTGCGAATGAGCAATAGGGTGAGTCTGGGCATGCGCAGTAACAATCTGGTAATGTGCATTCTGCGAATGAGCAATAGGGTGAGTCTGGGCATGCGCAGTAACAATCTGGTAATGTGCGTTCTTGCGAATGAGCAAGATAGTGAGTCTCGGCATGCGCAGTAACAATCTGGTAAAGTGTGTTCTGCGAATGAACAAGAGGGTGAGTCTGGGCATGCGCAGTAACAATCTGGTAATGTGCGTTCTGCGAATGAGCAAGAGGGTGAGTCTGGGCATGCGCAGTAACAATCTGGTAATGTGCGTTCTGCGAATGAGCAAGAGGGTGAGTCTGGGCATGCGCAGTAACAATCTGGTAATGTGCGTTCTGCGAATGAGCAAGATGGTGAGTCTGGGCATGTGCAGTAACAATCTGGTAATGTGCGTTCTGCGAATGAGCAATAGGGTGAGTCTGGGCATGTGCAGTAATAATGTAGTAATGTGCTTTCTGCGAATGAGCAATAGGGTGAGTCTGGGCATGCGCAGTAACAATCTGGTAATATGCGTTCTGCGAATGAGCAATAGGGTGAGTCTGGGCATGCTCAGTAACAATTTATTAATGTGCGTTCTGCGAATGAGCAATAGGGTGAGTCTGGGCATGCGCAGTAACAATCTGGTAATGTGCATTCTGCGAATGAGCAATAGGGTGAGTCTGGGCATGCGCAGTAACAATGTAGTAATGTGCGTTCTGCGAATGAGCAAGATGGTGAGTCTGGGCATACGCAGTAACAATCTGGTAATGTGCGTTCTGCGAATGAGCAAGATGGTGAGTCTGGGCATGCGCAGTAACAATGTAGTAATGTGCGTTCTGCAAATGAGCAAGATGGTGAGTCTGGGCATACGCAGTAACAATGTAGTAATGTGCTTTCTGCGAATGAGCAAGATGGTGAGTCTGGGCTTACGCAGTAACAATCTGGTAATGTGCATTCTGCGAATGAGCAAGATGGTGAGTTTGGGCATGCGCAGTAACAATCTGGTAATGTGCGTTCTGCGAATGAGCAAGATGGTTAGTCTGGGCAGGCGCAGTAACAATGTAGTAATGTGCGTTCTGCGAATGAGCAATAGGGTGAGTCTGGGCATGCGCAGCAACAGTCTGGTAATGTGCATTCTGCGAATGAGCAATAGGGTGAGTCTGGGCATGCGCAGTAACAATCTGGTAATGTGCATTCTGCGAATGAGCAATAGGGTGAGTCTGGGCATGCGCAGTAACAATCTGGTAATGTGCATTCTGTGAATGAGCAATAGGGTGAGTCTGGGCATGCGCAGTAACAATCTGGTAATGTGCTTTCTGCGAATGAGCAATAGGGTGAGTCTGGGCATGCGCAGTAACAATGTAGTAATGTGCGTTCTGCGAATGAGCAAGATGGTGAGTCTGGGCAGGCGCAGTAACAATCTGGTAATGTGCATTCTGCGAATGAGCAATAGGGTGAGTCTGGGCATGCGCACTAACAATCTGGTAATGTGCATTCTGCGAATGAGCAATAGGGTGAGTCTGGGCATGCGCAGTAACAATCTGGTAATGTGCGTTCTTGCGAATGAGCAAGATAGTGAGTCTCGGCATGCGCAGTAACAATCTGGTAAAGTGTGTTCTGCGAATGAACAAGAGGGTGAGTCTGGGCATGCGCAGTAACAATCTGGTAATGTGCGTTCTGCGAATGAGCAAGAGGGTGAGTCTGGGCATGCGCAGTAACAATCTGGTAATGTGCGTTCTGCGAATGAGCAAGAGTATGAGTCTGGGCATGCGCAGTAACAATCTGGTAATGTGCGTTCTGCGAATGAGCAAGAGGGTGAGTCTGGGCATGCGCAGTACCAATCTGGTAATGTGCGTTCTGCGAATGAGCAAGATGGTGAGTCTGGGCATGTGCAGTAACAATCTGGTAATGTGCGTTCTGCGAATGAGCAATAGGGTGAGTCTCGGTATGTGCAGTAATAATGTAGTAATGTGCTTTCTGCGAATGAGCAATAGGGTGAGTCTGGGCATGCGCAGTAACAATCTGGTAATATGCGTTCTGCGAATGAGCAATAGGGTGAGTCTGGGCATGCTCAGTAACAATTTATTAATGTGCGTTCTGCGAATGAGCAATAGGGTGAGTCTGGGCATGCGCAGTAACAATCTGGTAATGTGCTTTCTGCGAATGAGCAATAGGGTGAGTCTGGGTATGTGCAGTATCAATCTGGTAATGTGCTTTCTGCGAATTAGCAATATAGTGAGTCTGGGCATGTGCAGTAACAATCTGGTAATGTGCGTTCTGCGAATGAGCAATAGGGTGAGTCTGGGCATGTGCAGTAACAATGTAGTAATGTGCTTTCTGCGATTGAGCAATAGGGTGAGTCTGGGCATGCGCAGTAACAATCTGGTAATGTGCGTTCTGCGAATGAGCAATAGGGTGAGTCTGGGCATGCTCAGTAACAATTTATTAATGTGCGTTCTGCGAATGAGCAATAGGGTGAGTCTGGGCATGCGCAGTAACAATCTGGTAATGTGCATTCTGCGAATGAGCAATAGGGTGAGTCTGGGCATGCGCAGTAACAATCTCGTAATGTGCATTCTGCGAATGAGCAATAGGGTGAGTCTGGGCATGCGCAGTAACAATCTGGTAATGTGCATTCTGCAAATGAGCAATAGGGTGAGTCTGGGCATGCGCAGTAACAATCTGGTAATGTGCGTTCTTGCGAATGAGCAAGATAGTGAGTCTGGGCATGCGCAGTAACAATCTGGTAATGTGTGTTCTGCGAATAAACAAGAGGGTGAGTCTGGGCATGCGCAGTAACGATCTGGTAATGTGCGTTCTGCGAATGAGCAAGAGGGTGAGTCTGGGCATGCTCAGTAACAATCTGGTAATGTGCGTTCTGCGAATGAGCAAGAGGGTGAGTCTGGGCATGCGCAGTAACAATCTGGTAATGTGCGTTCTGCAAATGAGCAAGATGGTGAGTCTGGGCATGTGCAGTAACAATCTGGTAATGTGCGTTCTGCGAATGAGCAAGATGGTGAGTCTGGGCATGTGCAGTAACAATGTAGTAATGTGCTTTCTGCGAATGAGCAATAGGGTGAGTCTGGGCATGCGCAGTAACAATTTATTAATGTGCGTTCTGCGAATGAGCAATAGGGTGAGTCTGGGCATGCGCAGTAACAATCTGGTAATGTGCGTTCTGCGAATGAGCAATAGGGTGAGTCTGGGCATGTGCAGTAACAATCTGGTAATGTGCTTTCTGCGAATGAGCAAGATAGTGATTCTGCATGTGCAGTAACAATCTGGTAATGTGCGTTCTGCGAATGAGCAAGATGGTGATTCTGCATGTGCAGTAACAATCTGGTAATGTGCGTTCTGCGAATGAGCAAGATGGTGAGTTTGGGAATGCGCAGTAACAATCTGGTAATGTGTGTTCTGCGAATGTGCAAGAGGGTGAGTCTGGGCATGCGCAGTAACAATCTGGTAATGTGCGTTCTGCGAATGAGCAATAGGGAGAGTCTGGGCATGCGCAGTAACAATCTGGTAATGTGCTTTCTGCGAATGAGCAATAGCGTGAGTCTGGGCATGCGCAGTAACAATGTAGTAATGTGCGTTCTGCGAATGAGCAAGATGGTGAGTCTGGGCATGCGCAGTAACAATGTAGTAATGTGCGTTCTGCGAATGAGCAAGATGGTGAGTCTGGGCATGTGCAGTAACAATGTAGTAATGTGCTTTCTGCGAATGAGCAATAGGGTGAGTCTGGGCATGCGCAGTAACAATATGGTAATGTGCGTTCTGCGAATGAGCAATAGGGTGAGTCTGGGCATGCTCAGTAACAATTTATTAATGTGCGTTCTGCGAATGAGCAATAGGGTGAGTCTGGGCATGCGCAGTAACAATCTGGTAATGTGCGTTCTGCGAATGAGCAATAGGGTGAGTCTGGGCATGTGCAGTAACAATCTGGTAATGTGCTTTCTGCGAATGAGCAAGATAGTGATTCTGCATGTGCAGTAACAATCTGGTAATGTGCGTTCTGCGAATGAGCAAGATGGTGATTCTGCATGTGCAGTAACAATCTGGTAATGTGCGTTCTGCGAATGAGCAAGATGGTGAGTTTGGGAATGCGCAGTAACAATCTGGTAATGTGTGTTCTGCGAATGTGCAAGAGGGTGAGTCTGGGCATGCGCAGTAACAATCTGGTAATGTGCGTTCTGCGAATGAGCAATAGGGAGAGTCTGGGCATGCGCAGTAACAATCTGGTAATGTGCTTTCTGCGAATGAGCAATAGGGTGAGTCTGGGCATGCGCAGTAACAATGTAGTAATGTGCGTTCTGCGAATGAGCAAGATGGTGAGTCTGGGCATGCGCAGTAACAATGTAGTAATGTGCGTTCTGCGAATGAGCAAGATGGTGAGTCTGGGCAGGCGCAGTAACAATGTAGTAATGTGCGTTCTGCGAATGAGCAATAGGGTGAGTCTGGGCATGCGCAGCAACAGTCTGGTAATGTGCATTCTGCGAATGAGCAATAGGGTGAGTCTGGGCATGCGCAGTAACAATCTGGTAATGTGCATTCTGCGAATGAGCAATAGGGTGAGTCTGGGCATGCGCAGTAACAATCTGGTAATGTGCATTCTGTGAATGAGCAATAGGGTGAGTCTGGGCATGCGCAGTAACAATCTGGTAATGTGCGTTCTTGCGAATGAGCAAGATAGTGAGTCTGGGCATGCGCAGTAACAATCTGGTAATGTGAGTTCTGCGAATGAGCAAGAGGGTGAGTCTGGGCATGCGCAGTAACAATCTGGTAATGTGCGTTCTGCGAATGAGCAAGAGGGTGAGTCTGGGCATGTGCAGTAACAATCTGGTTATGTGTGTTCTGCGAATGAGCAAGAGGGTGAGTCTGGGCATGCGCAGTAACAATCTGGTAATGAGTGTTCTGCGAATGAACAAGAGGGTGAGTCTGGGCATGCGCAGTAACAATCTGGTAATGTGCGTTCTGCGAATGAGAAAGAGGGTGAGTCTGGGCATGCGCAGTAACAATGTAGTAATGTGCGTTCTGCGAATGAGCAAGATGGTGAGTCTGGGCAGGCGCAGTAACAATGTAGTAATGTGCGTTCTGCGAATGAGCAAGATGGTGAGTCTGGGCATGCGCAGTAACAATCTGGTAATGTGCGTTCTGCTAATGAGCAAGATGGTGAGTCTGGGCATGCGCAGTAACAATCTGGTAATGTGCTTTCTGCGAATTAGCAATAGGGTGAGTCTGGGCATGCGCAGTAACAATGTAGTAATGTGCGTTCTGCGAATGAGCAAGATGGTGAGTCTGGGCAGGCGCAGTAACAATCTGGTAATGTGCATTCTGCGAATGAGCAATAGGGTGAGTCTGGGCATGCGCAGTAACAATCTGGTAATGTGCATTCTGCGAATGAGCAATAGGGTGAGTCTGGGCATGCGCAGTAACAATCTGGTAATGTGCGTTCTTGCGAATGAGCAAGATAGTGAGTCTCGGCATGCGCAGTAACAATCTGGTAAAGTGTGTTCTGCGAATGAACAAGAGGGTGAGTCTGGGCATGCGCAGTAACAATCTGGTAATGTGCGTTCTGCGAATGAGCAAGAGGGTGAGTCTGGGCATGCGCAGTAACAATCTGGTAATGTGCGTTCTGCGAATGAGCAAGAGGGTGAGTCTGGGCATGCGCAGTAACAATCTGGTAATGTGCGTTCTGCGAATGAGCAAGATGGTGAGTCTGGGCATGTGCAGTAACAATCTGGTAATGTGCGTTCTGCGAATGAGCAATAGGGTGAGTCTGGGCATGTGCAGTAATAATGTAGTAATGTGCTTTCTGCGAATGAGCAATAGGGTGAGTCTGGGCATGCGCAGTAACAATCTGGTAATATGCGTTCTGCGAATGAGCAATAGGGTGAGTCTGGGCATGCTCAGTAACAATTTATTAATGTGCGTTCTGCGAATGAGCAATAGGGTGAGTCTGGGCATGCGCAGTAACAATCTGGTAATGTGCATTCTGCGAATGAGCAATAGGGTGAGTCTGGGCATGCGCAGTAACAATGTAGTAATGTGCGTTCTGCGACTGAGCAAGATGGTGAGTCTGGGCATACGCAGTAACAATCTGGTAATGTGCGTTCTGCGAATGAGCAAGATGGTGAGTCTGGGCATGCGCAGTAACAATGTAGTAATGTGCGTTCTGCAAATGAGCAAGATGGTGAGTCTGGGCATACGCAGTAACAATGTAGTAATGTGCTTTCTGCGAATGAGCAAGATGGTGAGTCTGGGCATACGCAGTAACAATCTGGTAATGTGCATTCTGCGAATGAGCAAGATGGTGAGTTTGGGCATGCGCAGTAACAATCTGGTAATGTGCGTTCTGCGAATGAGCAAGATGGTTAGTCTGGGCAGGCGCAGTAACAATGTAGTAATGTGCGTTCTGCGAATGAGCAATAGGGTGAGTCTGGGCATGCGCAGCAACAGTCTGGTAATGTGCATTCTGCGAATGAGCAATAGGGTGAGTCTGGGCATGCGCAGTAACAATCTGGTAATGTGCATTCTGCGAATGAGCAATAGGGTGAGTCTGGGCATGCGCAGTAACAATCTGGTAATGTGCATTCTGTGAATGAGCAATAGGGTGAGTCTGGGCATGCGCAGTAACAATCTGGTAATGTGCGTTCTTGCGAATGAGCAAGATAGTGAGTCTGGGCATGCGCAGTAACAATCTGGTAATGTGAGTTCTGCGAATGAGCAAGAGGGTGAGTCTGGGCATGCGCAGTAACAATCTGGTAATGTGCGTTCTGCGAATGAGCAAGAGGGTGAGTCTGGGCATGTGCAGTAACAATCTGGTTATGTGTGTTCTGCGAATGAGCAAGAGGGTGAGTCTGGGCATGCGCAGTAACAATCTGGTAATGAGTGTTCTGCGAATGAACAAGAGGGTGAGTCTGGGCATGCGCAGTAACAATCTGGTAATGTGCGTTCTGCGAATGAGAAAGAGGGTGAGTCTGGGCATGCGCAGTAACAATGTAGTAATGTGCGTTCTGCGAATGAGCAAGATGGTGAGTCTGGGCAGGCGCAGTAACAATGTAGTAATGTGCGTTCTGCGAATGAGCAAGATGGTGAGTCTGGGCATGCGCAGTAACAATCTGGTAATGTGCGTTCTGCTAATGAGCAAGATGGTGAGTCTGGGCATGCGCAGTAACAATCTGGTAATGTGCTTTCTGCGAATGAGCAATAGGGTGAGTCTGGGCATGCGCAGTAACAATGTAGTAATGTGCGTTCTGCGAATGAGCAAGATGGTGAGTCTGGGCAGGCGCAGTAACAATCTGGTAATGTGCATTCTGCGAATGAGCAATAGGGTGAGTCTGGGCATGCGCAGTAACAATCTGGTAATGTGCATTCTGCGAATGAGCAATAGGGTGAGTCTGGGCATGCGCAGTAACAATCTGGTAATGTGCGTTCTTGCGAATGAGCAAGATAGTGAGTCTCGGCATGCGCAGTAACAATCTGGTAAAGTGTGTTCTGCGAATGAACAAGAGGGTGAGTCTGGGCATGCGCAGTAACAATCTGGTAATGTGCGTTCTGCGAATGAGCAAGAGGGTGAGTCTGGGCATGCGCAGTAACAATCTGGTAATGTGCGTTCTGCGAATGAGCAAGAGGGTGAGTCTGGGCATGCGCAGTACCAATCTGGTAATGTGCGTTCTGCGAATGAGCAAGATGGTGAGTCTGGGCATGTGCAGTAACAATCTGGTAATGTGCGTTCTGCGAATGAGCAATAGGGTGAGTCTGGGCATGTGCAGTAATAATGTAATAATGTGCTTTCTGCGAATGAGCAATAGGGTGAGTCTGGGCATGCGCAGTAACAATCTGGTAATATGCGTTCTGCGAATGAGCAATAGGGTGAGTCTGGGCATGCTCAGTAACAATTTATTAATGTGCGTTCTGCGAATGAGCAATAGGGTGAGTCTGGGCATGCGCAGTAACAATCTGGTAATGTGCTTTCTGCGAATGAGCAATAGGGTGAGTCTGGGTATGTGCAGTATCAATCTGGTAATGTGCTTTCTGCGAATGAGCAATATAGTGAGTCTGGGCATGTGCAGTAACAATCTGGTAATGTGCGTTCTGCGAATGAGCAATAGGGTGAGTCTGGGCATGTGCAGTAACAATGTAGTAATGTGCTTTCTGCGATTGAGCAATAGGGTGAGTCTGGGCATGCGCAGTAACAATCTGGTAATGTGCGTTCTGCGAATGAGCAATAGGGTGAGTCTGGGCATGCTCAGTAACAATTTATTAATGTGCGTTCTGCGAATGAGCAATAGGGTGAGTCTGGGCATGCGCAGTAACAATCTGGTAATGTGCATTCTGCGAATGAGCAATAGGGTGAGTCTGGGCATGCGCAGTAACAATCTCGTAATGTGCATTCTGCGAATGAGCAATAGGGTGAGTCTGGGCATGCGCAGTAACAATCTGGTAATGTGCATTCTGCAAATGAGCAATAGGGTGAGTCTGGGCATGCGCAGTAACAATCTGGTAATGTGCGTTCTTGCGAATGAGCAAGATAGTGAGTCTGGGCATGCGCAGTAACAATCTGGTAATGTGTGTTCTGCGAATGAACAAGAGGGTGAGTCTGGGCATGCGCAGTAACGATCTGGTAATGTGCGTTCTGCGAATGAGCAAGAGGGTGAGTCTGGGCATGCTCAGTAACAATCTGGTAATGTGCGTTCTGCGAATGAGCAAGAGGGTGAGTCTGGGCATGCGCAGTAACAATCTGGTAATGTGCGTTCTGCAAATGAGCAAGATGGTGAGTCTGGGCATGTGCAGTAACAATCTGGTAATGTGCGTTCTGCGAATGAGCAAGATGGTGAGTCTGGGCATGTGCAGTAACAATGTAGTAATGTGCTTTCTGCGAATGAGCAATAGGGTGAGTCTGGGCATGCGCAGTAACAATATGGTAATGTGCGTTCTGCGAATGAGCAATAGGGTGAGTCTGGGCATGCTCAGTAACAATTTATTAATGTGCGTTCTGCGAATGAGCAATAGGGTGAGTCTGGGCATGCGCAGTAACAATCTGGTAATGTGCGTTCTGCGAATGAGCAATAGGGTGAGTCTGGGCATGTGCAGTAACAATCTGGTAATGTGCTTTCTGCGAATGAGCAAGATAGTGATTCTGCATGTGCAGTAACAATCTGGTAATGTGCGTTCTGCGAATGAGCAAGATGGTGAGTTTGGGAATGCGCAGTAACAATCTGGTAATGTGTGTTCTGCGAATGTGCAAGAGGGTGAGTCTGGGCATGCGCAGTAACAATCTGGTAATGTGCGTTCTGCGAATGAGCAATAGGGAGAGTCTGGGCATGCGCAGTAACAATCTGGTAATGTGCTTTCTGCGAATGAGCAATAGGGTGAGTCTGGGCATGCGCAGTAACAATGTAGTAATGTGCCTTCTGCGAATGAGCAAGATGGTGAGTCTGGGCAGGCGCAGTAACAATGTAGTAATGTGCGTTCTGCGAATGAGCAATAGGGTGAGTCTGGGCATGCGCAGCAACAGTCTGGTAATGTGCATTCTGCGAATGAGCAATAGGGTGAGTCTGGGCATGCGCAGTAACAATCTGGTAATGTGCATTCTGCGAATGAGCAATAGGGTGAGTCTGGGCATGCGCAGTAACAATCTGGTAATGTGCATTCTGTGAATGAGCAATAGGGTGAGTCTGGGCATGCGCAGTAACAATCTGGTAATGTGCGTTCTTGCGAATGAGCAAGATAGTGAGTCTGGGCATGCGCAGTAACAATCTGGTAATGTGAGTTCTGCGAATGAGCAAGAGGGTGAGTCTGGGCATGCGCAGTAACAATCTGGTAATGTGCGTTCTGCGAATGAGCAAGAGGGTGAGTCTGGGCATGTGCAGTAACAATCTGGTTATGTGTGTTCTGCGAATGAGCAAGAGGGTGAGTCTGGGCATGCGCAGTAACAATCTGGTAATGAGTGTTCTGCGAATGAACAAGAGGGTGAGTTTGGGCATGCGCAGTAACAATCTGGTAATGTGCGTTCTGCGAATGAGAAAGAGGGTGAGTCTGGGCATGCGCAGTAACAATGTAGTAATCTGCGTTCTGCGAATGAGCAAGATGGTGAGTCTGGGCAGGCGCAGTAACAATGTAGTAATGTGCGTTCTGCGAATGAGCAAGATGGTGAGTCTGGGCATGCGCAGTAACAATCTGGTAATGTGCGTTCTGCTAATGAGCAAGATGGTGAGTCTGGGCATGCGCAGTAACAATCTGGTAATGTGCTTTCTGCGAATTAGCAATAGGGTGAGTCTGGGCATGCGCAGTAACAATGTAGTAATGTGCGTTCTGCGAATGAGCAAGATGGTGAGTCTGGGCAGGCGCAGTAACAATCTGGTAATGTGCATTCTGCGAATGAGCAATAGGGTGAGTCTGGGCATGCGCAGTAACAATCTGGTAATGTGCGTTCTTGCGAATGAGCAAGATAGTGAGTCTCGGCATGCGCAGTAACAATCTGGTAAAGTGTGTTCTGCGAATGAACAAGAGGGTGAGTCTGGGCATGCGCAGTAACAATCTGGTAATGTGCGTTCTGCGAATGAGCAAGAGGGTGAGTCTGGGCATGCGCAGTAACAATCTGGTAATGTGCGTTCTGCGAATGAGCAAGAGGGTGAGTCTGGGCATGCGCAGTAACAATCTGGTAATGTGCGTTCTGCGAATGAGCAAGATGGTGAGTCTGGGCATGTGCAGTAACAATCTGGTAATGTGCGTTCTGCGAATGAGCAATAGGGTGAGTCTGGGCATGTGCAGTAATAATGTAGTAATGTGCTTTCTGCGAATGAGCAATAGGGTGAGTCTGGGCATGCGCAGTAACAATCTGGTAATATGCGTTCTGCGAATGAGCAATAGGGTGAGTCTGGGCATGCTCAGTAACAATTTATTAATGTGCGTTCTGCGAATGAGCAATAGGGTGAGTCTGGGCATGCGCAGTAACAATCTGGTAATGTGCATTCTGCGAATGAGCAATAGGGTGAGTCTGGGCATGCGCAGTAACAATGTAGTAATGTGCGTTCTGCGAATGAGCAAGATGGTGAGTCTGGGCATACGCAGTAACAATCTGGTAATGTGCGTTCTGCGAATGAGCAAGATGGTGAGTCTGGGCATGCGCAGTAACAATGTAGTAATGTGCGTTCTGCAAATGAGCAAGATGGTGAGTCTGGGCATACGCAGTAACAATGTAGTAATGTGCTTTCTGCGAATGAGCAAGATGGTGAGTCTGGGCATACGCAGTAACAATCTGGTAATGTGCATTCTGCGAATGAGCAAGATGGTGAGTTTGGGCATGCGCAGTAACAATCTGGTAATGTGCGTTCTGCGAATGAGCAAGATGGTTAGTCTGGGCATGCGCAGTAACAATCTGGTAATGTGCGTTCTGCGTATGAGTAAGAGGGTGAGTCTGGGCATGCGCAGTAACAATGTAGTAATGTGCGTTCTGGGAATGAGCAATAGGGTGAGTCTGGGCATGTGCTGTAACTATCTGGTAATGTGCATTCTGCGAATGAGCAAGTGGGGAGTCTGGGCATGTGCAGTAAGAATCTGGTAATGTGCGTTCTGGGAATGAGCAATACGGTGAGTCTGGGCATGTGCAGTAACAATCTGGTAATGTGCGTTCTGCGAATGAGCAATAGGGTGAGTCTCGGCATGTGCAGTAACAATCTGGTAATGTGCGTTCTGCGAATGAGCACGTGGGTGAGTCTGGGCATGCGCAGTAACAATCTGGTAATGTGAGTTCTGCGAATGAGCAATAGGGTGAGTCTGGGCATGTGCAGTAACAATCTGGTAATGTGCGTTCTGCGAATGAGCAATAGGGTGAGTCTGGGCATGTGCAGTAACAATCTGGTAATGTGCGTTCTGCGAATGAGCAATAGGGTGAGTCTGGGCATGCGCAGTAACAATGTAGTAATGTGCTTTCTTCGAATGAGCAAGATGGTGAGTCTGGACATGTGCAGTAAAAATGTAGTAATGTGCGTTCTGCGAATGAGCAATAGGGTGAGTCTGGGCATGCGCAGTAACAATCTGGTAATGTGCGTTCTGCGAATGAGCAAGACAGTGAGTCTGGGCATGCGCAGTAATGATCTGGTAATGTGCATTCTAAGAATGAGCAATAGGGTGAGTCTGGGCATGCGCAGTAACAATCTGGTAATGTGCGTTCTGCGAATGAGCAAGATGGTGAGTCTGGGCATGTGCTGTAACAATCTGGTAATGTGCATTCTGCAAATGAGCAATAGGGTGAGTCTGGGCATGCGCAGTAACAATCTGGTAATGTGCGTTCTTGCGAATGAGCAAGATAGTGAGTCTGGGCATGCGCAGTAACAATCTGGTAATGTGTGTTCTGCGAATGAACAAGAGGGTGAGTCTGGGCATGCGCAGTAACGATCTGGTAATGTGCGTTCTGCGAATGAGCAAGAGGGTGAGTCTGGGCATGCTCAGTAACAATCTGGTAATGTGCGTTCTGCGAATGAGCAAGAGGGTGAGTCTGGGCATGCGCAGTAACAATCTGGTAATGTGCGTTCTGCAAATGAGCAAGATGGTGAGTCTGGGCATGTGCAGTAACAATCTGGTAATGTGCGTTCTGCGAATGAGCAAGATGGTGAGTCTGGGCATGTGCAGTAACAATGTAGTAATGTGCTTTCTGCGAATGAGCAATAGGGTGAGTCTGGGCATGCGCAGTAACAATATGGTAATGTGCGTTCTGCGAATGAGCAATAGGGTGAGTCTGGGCATGCTCAGTAACAATTTATTAATGTGCGTTCTGCGAATGAGCAATAGGGTGAGTCTGGGCATGCGCAGTAACAATCTGGTAATGTGCGTTCTGCGAATGAGCAATAGGGTGAGTCTGGGCATGTGCAGTAACAATCTGGTAATGTGCTTTCTGCGAATGAGCAAGATAGTGATTCTGCATGTGCAGTAACAATCTGGTAATGTGCGTTCTGCGAATGAGCAAGATGGTGAGTTTGGGAATGCGCAGTAACAATCTGGTAATGTGTGTTCTGCGAATGTGCAAGAGGGTGAGTCTGGGCATGCGCAGTAACAATCTGGTAATGTGCGTTCTGCGAATGAGCAATAGGGAGAGTCTGGGCATGCGCAGTAACAATCTGGTAATGTGCTTTCTGCGAATGAGCAATAGGGTGAGTCTGGGCATGCGCAGTAACAATGTAGTAATGTGCCTTCTGCGAATGAGCAAGATGGTGAGTCTGGGCAGGCGCAGTAACAATGTAGTAATGTGCGTTCTGCGAATGAGCAATAGGGTGAGTCTGGGCATGCGCAGCAACAGTCTGGTAATGTGCATTCTGCGAATGAGCAATAGGGTGAGTCTGGGCATGCGCAGTAACAATCTGGTAATGTGCATTCTGCGAATGAGCAATAGGGTGAGTCTGGGCATGCGCAGTAACAATCTGGTAATGTGCATTCTGTGAATGAGCAATAGGGTGAGTCTGGGCATGCGCAGTAACAATCTGGTAATGTGCGTTCTTGCGAATGAGCAAGATAGTGAGTCTGGGCATGCGCAGTAACAATCTGGTAATGTGAGTTCTGCGAATGAGCAAGAGGGTGAGTCTGGGCATGCGCAGTAACAATCTGGTAATGTGCGTTCTGCGAATGAGCAAGAGGGTGAGTCTGGGCATGTGCAGTAACAATCTGGTTATGTGTGTTCTGCGAATGAGCAAGAGGGTGAGTCTGGGCATGCGCAGTAACAATCTGGTAATGAGTGTTCTGCGAATGAACAAGAGGGTGAGTTTGGGCATGCGCAGTAACAATCTGGTAATGTGCGTTCTGCGAATGAGAAAGAGGGTGAGTCTGGGCATGCGCAGTAACAATGTAGTAATCTGCGTTCTGCGAATGAGCAAGATGGTGAGTCTGGGCAGGCGCAGTAACAATGTAGTAATGTGCGTTCTGCGAATGAGCAAGATGGTGAGTCTGGGCATGCGCAGTAACAATCTGGTAATGTGCGTTCTGCTAATGAGCAAGATGGTGAGTCTGGGCATGCGCAGTAACAATCTGGTAATGTGCTTTCTGCGAATTAGCAATAGGGTGAGTCTGGGCATGCGCAGTAACAATGTAGTAATGTGCGTTCTGCGAATGAGCAAGATGGTGAGTCTGGGCAGGCGCAGTAACAATCTGGTAATGTGCATTCTGCGAATGAGCAATAGGGTGAGTCTGGGCATGCGCAGTAACAATCTGGTAATGTGCGTTCTTGCGAATGAGCAAGATAGTGAGTCTCGGCATGCGCAGTAACAATCTGGTAAAGTGTGTTCTGCGAATGAACAAGAGGGTGAGTCTGGGCATGCGCAGTAACAATCTGGTAATGTGCGTTCTGCGAATGAGCAAGAGGGTGAGTCTGGGCATGCGCAGTAACAATCTGGTAATGTGCGTTCTGCGAATGAGCAAGAGGGTGAGTCTGGGCATGCGCAGTAACAATCTGGTAATGTGCGTTCTGCGAATGAGCAAGATGGTGAGTCTGGGCATGTGCAGTAACAATCTGGTAATGTGCGTTCTGCGAATGAGCAATAGGGTGAGTCTGGGCATGTGCAGTAATAATGTAGTAATGTGCTTTCTGCGAATGAGCAATAGGGTGAGTCTGGGCATGCGCAGTAACAATCTGGTAATATGCGTTCTGCGAATGAGCAATAGGGTGAGTCTGGGCATGCTCAGTAACAATTTATTAATGTGCGTTCTGCGAATGAGCAATAGGGTGAGTCTGGGCATGCGCAGTAACAATCTGGTAATGTGCATTCTGCGAATGAGCAATAGGGTGAGTCTGGGCATGCGCAGTAACAATGTAGTAATGTGCGTTCTGCGAATGAGCAAGATGGTGAGTCTGGGCATACGCAGTAACAATCTGGTAATGTGCGTTCTGCGAATGAGCAAGATGGTGAGTCTGGGCATGCGCAGTAACAATGTAGTAATGTGCGTTCTGCAAATGAGCAAGATGGTGAGTCTGGGCATACGCAGTAACAATGTAGTAATGTGCTTTCTGCGAATGAGCAAGATGGTGAGTCTGGGCATACGCAGTAACAATCTGGTAATGTGCATTCTGCGAATGAGCAAGATGGTGAGTTTGGGCATGCGCAGTAACAATCTGGTAATGTGCGTTCTGCGAATGAGCAAGATGGTTAGTCTGGGCATGCGCAGTAACAATCTGGTAATGTGCGTTCTGCGTATGAGTAAGAGGGTGAGTCTGGGCATGCGCAGTAACAATGTAGTAATGTGCGTTCTGGGAATGAGCAATAGGGTGAGTCTGGGCATGTGCTGTAACTATCTGGTAATGTGCATTCTGCGAATGAGCAAGTGGGGAGTCTGGGCATGTGCAGTAAGAACCTGATAATGTGCGTTCTGGGAATGAGCAATACGGTGAGTCTGGGCATGTGCAGTAACAATCTGGTAATGTGCGTTCTGCGAATGAGCAATAGGGTGAGTCTCGGCATGTGCAGTAACAATCTGGTAATGTGCGTTCTGCGAATGAGCACGTGGGTGAGTCTGGGCATGCGCAGTAACAATCTGGTAATGTGAGTTCTGCGAATGAGCAATAGGGTGAGTCTGGGCATGTGCAGTAACAATCTGGTAATGTGCGTTCTGCGAATGAGCAATAGGGTGAGTCTGGGCATGTGCAGTAACAATCTGGTAATGTGCGTTCTGTGAATGAGCAATAGGGTGAGTCTGGGCATGCGCAGTAACAATGTAGTAATGTGCTTTCTTCGAATGAGCAAGATGGTGAGTCTGGACATGTGCAGTAAAAATGTAGTAATGTGCGTTCTGCGAATGAGCAATAGGGTGAGTCTGGGCATGCGCAGTAACAATCTGGTAATGTGCGTTCTGCGAATGAGCAAGACAGTGAGTCTGGGCATGCGCAGTAATGATCTGGTAATGTGCATTCTAAGAATGAGCAATAGGGTGAGTCTGGGCATGCGCAGTAACAATCTGGTAATGTGCGTTCTGCGAATGAGCAAGATGGTGAGTCTGGGCATGTGCTGTAACAATCTGGTAATGTGCGTTCTGCGAATGAGCAAGATAGTGAGTCTGGGCATGTGCAGTAACAATCTGGTAATGTGCGTTCTGCGAATGAGCAAGAGGGTGAGTCTGAGCATGTGCAGTAACAATGTTGAAATGTGCGTTCTGCGAATGAGCAATACGGTGAGTCTGGGCATGTGTAGTAATAATGTTGTAATGTGCGTTCTGCGAATGAGCAATAGGGAGAGTCTGGGCATGTGCAGTAACAATCTGGTAATGTGCGTTCTGCGAATGAGCAAGATGGTGAGTTTGGGCATGCGCAGTAACAATCTGGTAATGTGCGTTCTGCGAATGAGCAATAGGGAGAGTCTGGGCATGCGCAGTAACAATCTGGTAATGTGTGTTCTGCGAATGAACAAGAGGGTGAGTCTGGGCATGCGCAGTAACAATCTGGTAATGTGCGTTCTGCGAATGAGCAAGATGGTGAGTCAGGGCATGCGCAGTAACAATCTGGTAATGTGCGTTCTGGGAATGAGCAATAGGGTGAGTCTGGGCATGCGCGGTAACAATGTAGTAATGTGCGTTCTGGGAATGAGCAATAGGGTGGGTCTGGGCATGTGCAGTAACAATCTGGTAATGTGCGTTCTGCGAATGAGCAAGAGGGTGAGTCTGGGCTTGCACAGTAACAATCTAGTAATGTGCGTTCTGCGAATGAGCAAGATGGTGAGTCTGGGCATGCGCAGTAACAATCTGGTAATGTGCGTTCTGCGAATGAGCAAGATGGTGAGTCTGGGCATGCGCAGTAACAATCTGGTAATGTGCGTTCTGCGAATGAGCAAGAGGGTGAGTCTGGGCATGCGCAGTAACAATGTAGTAATGTGCGTTCTGCGAATGAGCAACAGGGTGAGTCTGGGCATGCGCAGTAACAATCTGGTAATGTGTGTTCTGCGAATGAGCAAGAGGGCGAGTCTGGGAATGCGCAGTAACAATGTAGTAATGTGCGTTCTGCGAATGAGCAATAGGGTGAGTCTGGCCATGCGCAGTAACAATCTGGTAATGTGCGTTCTGCTAATGAGCAAGATAGTGAGTCTGGGCATGCGCAGTAACAATCTGGTAATGTGCTTTCTGCGAATGAGCAATAGGGTGAGTCTGGGCATGTGCAGTAACAATGTAGTAATGTGCGTACTGCAAATGAGCAAGATGGTGAGTCTGGGCAGGCGCAGTAACAATGTAGTAATGTGCGTTCTGCTAATGAGCAATAGGGTGAGTCAGGGCATGCGCAGTAACAATCTGGTAATGTGCGTTCTGCGAATGAGCAATAGGGTGAGTCTGGGCATGCGCAGTAACAATCTGGTAATGTGCGTTCTGCGTATGAGTAAGAGGGTGAGTCTGGGCATGTGCAGTAACAATCTGGTAATGTGCATGATGCGAATGAGCAATAGAGTGAGTCTGGGCATGCACAGTAACAATGTAGTAATGTGCGTTCTGCAAATGAGCAAGATGGTGAGTCTGGGCAGGCGCAGTAACAATGTAGTAATGTGCGTTCTGCGAATGAGCAATAGGGTGAGTCTGGGCATGTGCAGTAACAATCTAGTAATGTGCGTTCTGCGAATGAGCAAGATGGTGAGTCTGGGCAGGCGCAGTAACAATGTAGTAATGTGCGTTCTGCGAATGAGCAATAGGGTGAGTCTGGGCATGCGCAGTAACAATCTGGTAATGTGCGTTCTGCGTATGAGTAAGAGGGTGAGTCTGGGCATGTGCAGTAACAATCTGGTAATGTGTGTTCTGCGAATGAGCAAGATAGTGAGTCTGGGCATGCGCAGTAACAATCTGGTAATGTGCTTTCTGCGAATGAGCAAGATGGTGAGTCTGTGTATGCGCAGTAACAATGTAGTAATGTGCGTTCTGCGAATGAGCAAGATGGTGAGTCTGGGCATGCGCAGTAACAATCTGGTAATGTGTGTTCTGCGAATGAGCAATAGGGTGAGTCTGGGCATGTGCAGTAACAATTTATTAATGTGCGTTCTGCAAATGAGCAAGATGGTGAGTCTGGGCATGTGCAGTAACAATGTAGTAATGTGCATTCTGCGAATGAGCAATAGGGTGAGTCTGGGCATGTGCAGTAAAAATCTGGTAATGTGTGTTCTGCGAATGAGCAAGATAGTGAGTCTGGGCATGCGCAGTAACAATCTGGTAATGTGCGTTCTGCGAATGAGCAAGATGGTGAGTCTGGGCATGCGCAGTAACAATCTGGTAATGTGCGTTCTGCGAATGAGCAAGAGGGTGAGTCTGGGCATGCGCAGTAACAATGTAGTAATGTGCATTCTGCGAATGAGCAAGAGGGTGAGTCTGGGCATGCACAGAAACAATCTGGTAATGTGCGTTCTGCGAATGAGCAAGAGGGTGAGTCTGGGCATGCACAGTAACAATGTAGTAATGTGCGTTCTGCGAATGAGCAATAGGGTGAGTCTCGCCATGCGCAGTAACAATCTGGTAATGTGCGTTCTGCTAATGAGCAAGATAGTGAGTCTGGGCATGCGCAGTAACAATCTGGTAATGTGCTTTCTGCGAATGAGCAAGATGGTGAGTCTGGGCATGCGCAGTAACAATCTGGTAATGTGCGTTCTGCGAATGAGCAAGATGGTGAGTCTGGGCATGCGCAGTAACAATGTAGTAATGTGCGTTCTGGGAATAAGTAAGAGGGTGAGTCTGGGCATGCGCAGTAACAATCTTGTAATGTGCGTTCTGCGAATGAGGAAGATGGTGAGTCTGGGCATGTGCAGTAACAATCTAGTAATGTGCGTTCTGCGAATGAGCAAGAGGGTGAGTCTGGGCATGCGCAGTAACAATCTGGTAATGTGTGTTCTGCGAATGAGCAAGATGGTGAGTCTGGGCATGCTCAGTAACAATTTATTAATGTGCGTTCTGCGAATGAGCAAGATGGTGAGTCTGGGCATGCGCAGTAACAATCTGGTAATGTGTGTTCTGCGAATGAGCAAGATGGTGAGTCTGTGTATGCGCAGTAACAATGTAGTAATGTGCGTTCTGCGAATGAGCAAGATGGTGAGTCTGGGCATGCGCAGTAACAATCTGGTAATGTGCTTCCTGCGAATGAGCAAGATGGTGAGTCTGGGCATGCGCAGTAACAATCTGGTAATGTGCATTCTGCGAATGAGCAATAGGGTGAGTCTGGGCATGCGCAGTAACAATCTGGTAATGTGCGTTCTGGGAATGAGCAATAGGGTGAGTCTGGGCATGCGCGGTAACAATTTAGTAATGTGCGTTCTGGGAATGAGTAAGATGGTGAGTCTGGGCATGCGCAGTAACAATCTGGCAATGTGCATTCTGGGAATGAGCAATAGGGTGAGTCTGGGCATGCGCGGTAACAATTTAGAAATGTGCGTTCTGCGAATGGGCAATAGGGTGAGTCTGGGCATGCGCAGTAACAATCTGGTAATGTGCATTCTGCGAATGGGCAATAGAGTGAGTCTGTGCATGCGCAGTAACAATCTGGTAATGTGCGTTCTGGGAATGAGCAATAGGGTGAGTCTGGGCATGCGCAGTAACAATTTAGTAATGTGCGTTCTGCGAATGGGCAATAGGGTGAGTCTGGGCATGTGTAGTAACAATCTAGTAATGTGCGTTCTGCGAATGAGCAAGAGGGTGAGTCTGGGCATGCGCAGTAACAATCTGGTAATGTGCGTTCTGCGAATGAGCAAGATAGTGAGTCTGGGCATGCACAGTAACAATCTAGTAATGTGCGTTCTGCGAATGAGCAAGAGGGTGAGTCTGGGCATGCGCAGTAACAATCTGGTAATGTGCGTTCTGCGAATGAGCAAGATAGTGAGTCTGGGCATGCACAGTAACAATCTGGTAATGTGTGTTCTGCGAATGAGCAAGATGGTGAGTCTGGGCATGCGCAGTAACAATCTGGTAATGTGCTTTCTGCGAATGAGCAAGATGGTGAGTCTGGGCATGTGCAGTAACAATCTGGTAATGTGTGTTCTGCGAATGAGCAAGAGGGTGAGTCTGTGTATGCGCAGTAACAATGTAGTAATGTGCGTTCTGCGAATGAGCAAGATGGTGAGTCTGGGCATGCGCAGTAACAATCTGGTAATGTGTGTTCTGCGAATGAGCAAGATGGTGAGTCTGTGTATGCGCAGTAACAATGTAGTAATGTGCGTTCTGCGAATGAGCAAGATGGTGAATCTTGGCATGCGCAGTAACAATCTGGTAATGTGCTTCCTGCGAATGAGCAAGATGGTGAGTCTGGGCATGCGCAGTAACAATCTGGTAATGTGCGTTCTGCGAATGAGCAAGATGATGAGTCTGGGCATGCGCAGTAACAATCTGGTAATGTGCGTTCTGGGAATGAGCAATAGGGTGAGTCTGGGCATGCGCGGTAACAATTTAGTAATGTGCGTTCTGGGAATGAGTAAGATGGTGAGTCTGGGCATGCGCAGTAACAATCTGGCAATGTGCGTTCTGGGAATGAGCAATAGGGTGAGTCTGGGCATGCGCGGTAACAATTTAGAAATGTGCGTTCTGCGAATGGGCAATAGGGTGAGTCTGGGCATGCGCAGTAACAATCTGGTAATGTGCATTCTGCGAATGGGCAATAGAGTGAGTCTGTGCATGCGCAGTAACAATCTGGTAATGTGCGTTCTGGGAATGAGCAATAGGGTGAGTCTGGGCATGCGCAGTAACAATTTAGTAATGTGCGTTCTGCGAATGGGCAATAGGGTGAGTCTGGGCATGTGCAGTAACAATCTAGTAATGTGCGTTCTGCGAATGAGCAAGAGGGTGAGTCTGGGCATGCGCAGTAACAATCTGGTAATGTGCTTTCTGCGAATGAGCAAGATGGTGAGTCTGGGCATGCTCAGTAACAATTTATTAATGTGCGTTCTGCAAATGAGCAAGAGGGTGAGTCTGGGCATGTGCAGTAACAATCTGGTAATGTGTGTTCTGCGAATGAGCAAGATGGTGAGTCTGGGCATGCGCAGTAACAATCTGGTAATGTGCTTTCTGCGAATGAGCAAGATGGTGAGTCTGGGCATGCGCAGTAACAATCTGGTAATGTGCTTTCTGCGAATGAGCAAGATGGTGAGTCTGTGTATGCGCAGTAACAATGTAGTAATGTGCGTTCTGCAAATGAGCAAGAGGGTGTCTGGGCATGTGCAGTAACAATCTGGTAATGTGCGTTCTGCTAATGAGCAAGATGGTGAGTCTGGGCATGCGCAGTAACAATCTGGTAATGTGCTTTCTGCGAATGAGCAATAGGGTGAGTCTGGGCATGCACAGTAACAATGTAGGAATGTGCGTTCTGCGAATGAGCAAGATGGTGAGTCTGGGCAGGCGCAGTAACAATGTAGTAATGTGCGTTCAGCGAATGAGCAATAGGGTGAGTCTGGGCATGCGCAGTAACATTCTGGTAATGTGCATTCTGCGAATGAGCAATAGGGTGAGTCTGGGCATGCGCAGTAACAATCTGGTAATGTGCATTCTGCGAATGAGCAATTGGGTGAGTCTGGGCATGCGCAGTAACAATCTGGTAATGTGCATTCTGTGAATGAGCAATAGGGTGAGTCTGGGCATGCGCAGTAACAATCTGGTAATGTGCGTTTTCTTGCGAATGAGCAAGATAGTGAGTCTGGGCATGCGCAGTAACAATCTGGTAATGTGTGTTCTGCGAATGAACAAGAGGGTGAGTGTGGGCATGCGCAGTAACAATCTGGTAATGTGCGTTCTGCGAATGAGCAAGAGGGTGAGTCTGGGCATGCGCAGTAACAATCTGGTAATGTGCGTTCTGCGAATGAGCAAGAGGGTGAGTCTGGGCATGCGCAGTAACAATCTGGTAATGTGCGTTCTGCGAATGAGCAAGATGGTGAGTCTGGGCATGTGCAGTAACAATCTGGTAATGTGCATTCTGCGAATGAGCAATAGGGTGAGTCTGGGCATGTGCAGAAACAATGTAGTAATGTGCTTTCTGCGAATGAGCAATAGGGTGAGTCTGGGCATGCGCAGTAACAATCTGGTAATGTGCGTTCTGCGAATGAGCAATAGGGTGAGTCTGGGCATGCTCAGTAACAATTTATTAATGTGCGTTCTGCGAATGAGCAATAGGGTGAGTCTGGGCATGCGCAGTAACAATCTGGTAATGTGCATTCTGTGAATGAGCAATAGGGTGAGTCTGGGCATGCGCAGTAACAACCTGGTAATGTGCGTTCTTGCGAATGAGCAAGATAGTGAGTCTGGGCATGCGCAGTAACAATCTGGTAATGTGTGTTCTGCGAATGAACAAGAGGGTGAGTCTGGGCATGCGCAGTAACAATCTGGTAATGTGCGTTCTGCGAATGAGCAAGAGAGTGAGTCTGGGCATGCACAGTAACAATCTGGTAATGTGCGTTCTGCGAATGAGCAAGAGGGTGAGTCTGGGCATGCGCAGTAACAATCTGGTAATGTGCGTTCTGCGAATGAGCAAGATGGTGAGTCTGGGCATGTGCAGTAACAATCTGGTAATGTGCGTTCTGCGAATGAGCAATGGGGTGAGTCTGGGCATGTGCAGTAACAATGTAGTAATGTGCTTTCTGCGAATGAGCAATAGGGTGAGTCTGGGCATGCGCAGTAACAATCTGGTAATGTGCGTTCTGCGAATGAGCAATAGGGTGAGTCTGGGCATGCTCAGTAACAATTTATTAATGTGCGTTCTGCGAATGAGCAATAGGGTGAGTCTGGGCATGCGCAGTAACAATCTGGTAATGTGCTTTCTGCGAATGAGCAATAGGGTGAGTCTGGGTATGTGCAGTATCAATCTGGTAATGTGCTTTCTGCGAATGAGCAATATAGTGAGTCTGGGCATGTGCAGTAACAATCTGGTAATGTGCGTTCTGCGAATGAGCAATAGGGTGAGTCTGGGCATGTGCAGTAACAATGTAGTAATGTGCTTTCTGCGATTGAGCAATAGGGTGAGTCTGGGCATGCGCAGTAACAATCTGGTAATGTGCGTTCTGCGAATGAGCAATAGGGTGAGTCTGGGCATGCTCAGTAACAATTTATGAATGTGCGTTCTGCGAATGAGCAATAGGGTGAGTCTGGGCATGCGCAGTAACAATCTGGTAATGTGCATTCTGCGAATGAGCAATAGGGTGAGTCTGGGCATGCGCAGTAACAATCTCGTAATGTGCATTCTGCGAATGAGCAATAGGGTGAGTCTGGGCATGCGCAGTAACAATCTGGTAATGTGCATTCTGCAAATGAGCAATAGGGTGAGTCTGGGCATGCGCAGTAACAATCTGGTAATGTGCGTTCTTGCGAATGAGCAAGATAGTGAGTCTGGGCATGCGCAGTAACAATCTGGTAATGTGTGTTCTGCGAATGAACAAGAGGGTGAGTCTGGGCATGCGCAGTAACGATCTGGTAATGTGCGTTCTGCGAATGAGCAAGAGGGTGAGTCTGGGCATGCTCAGTAACAATCTGGTAATGTGCGTTCTGCGAATGAGCAAGAGGGTGAGTCTGGGCATGCGCAGTAACAATCTGGTAATGTGCGTTCTGCAAATGAGCAAGATGGTGAGTCTGGGCATGTGCAGTAACAATCTGGTAATGTGCGTTCTGCGAATGAGCAAGATGGTGAGTCTGGGCATGTGCAGTAACAATGTAGTAATGTGCTTTCTGCGAATGAGCAATAGGGTGAGTCTGGGCATGCGCAGTAACAATATGGTAATGTGCGTTCTGCGAATGAGCAATAGGGTGAGTCTGGGCATGCTCAGTAACAATTTATTAATGTGCGTTCTGCGAATGAGCAATAGGGTGAGTCTGGGCATGCGCAGTAACAATCTGGTAATGTGCGTTCTGCGAATGAGCAATAGGGTGAGTCTGGGCATGTGCAGTAACAATCTGGTAATGTGCTTTCTGCGAATGAGCAAGATAGTGATTCTGCATGTGCAGTAACAATCTGGTAATGTGCGTTCTGCGAATGAGCAAGATGGTGAGTTTGGGAATGCGCAGTAACAATCTGGTAATGTGTGTTCTGCGAATGTGCAAGAGGGTGAGTCTGGGCATGCGCAGTAACAATCTGGTAATGTGCGTTCTGCGAATGAGCAATAGGGAGAGTCTGGGCATGCGCAGTAACAATCTGGTAATGTGCTTTCTGCGAATGAGCAATAGGGTGAGTCTGGGCATGCGCAGTAACAATGTAGTAATGTGCGTTCTGCGAATGAGCAAGATGGTGAGTCTGGGCAGGCGCAGTAACAATGTAGTAATGTGCATTCTGCGAATGAGCAATAGGGTGAGTCTGGGCATGCGCAGCAACAGTCTGGTAATGTGCATTCTGCGAATGAGCAATAGGGTGAGTCTGGGCATGCACAGTAACAATCTGGTAATGTGCATTCTGCGAATGAGCAATAGGGTGAGTCTGGGCATGCGCAGTAACAATCTGGTAATGTGCATTCTGTGAATGAGCAATAGGGTGAGTCTGGGCATGCGCAGTAACAATCTGGTAATGTGCGTTCTTGCGAATGAGCAAGATAGTGAGTCTGGGAATGCGCAGTAACAATCTGGTAATGTGAGTTCTGCGAATGAGCAAGAGGGTGAGTCTGGGCATGCGCAGTAACAATCTGGTAATGAGTGTTCTGCGAATGAGCAAGAGGGTGAGTCTGGGCATGCGCAGTAACAATCTGGTAATGTGCGTTCTGCGAATGAGCAAGAGGGTGAGTCTGGGCATGTGCAGTAACAATCTGGTTATGTGTGTTCTGCGAATGAGCAAGAGGGTGAGTCTGGGCATGCGCAGTAACAATCTGGTAATGAGTGTTCTGCGAATGAACAAGAGGGTGAGTCTGGGCATGCGCAGTAACAATCTGGTAATGTGCGTTCTGCGAATGAGCAATAGGGTGAGTCTGGGCATGCGCAGTAACAATGTAGTAATGTGCGTTCTGCGAATGAGCAAGATGGTGAGTCTGGGCAGGCGCAGTAACAATGTAGTAATGTGCGTTCTGCGAATGAGCAAGATGGTGAGTCTGGGCATGCGCAGTAACAATCAGGTAATGTGCGTTCTGCTAATGAGCAAGATGGTGAGTCTGGGCATGCGCAGTAACAATCTGGTAATGTGCTTTCTGCGAATGAGCAATAGGGTGAGTCTGGGCATGCGCAGTAACAATGTAGTAATGTGCGTTCTGCGAATGAGCAAGATGGTGAGTCTGGGCAGGCGCAGTAACAATCTGGTAATGTGCATTCTGCGAATGAGCAATAGGGTGAGTCTGGGCATGCGCAGTAACAATCTGGTAATGTGCATTCTGCGAATGAGCAATAGGGTGAGTCTGGGCATGCGCAGTAACAATCTGGTAATGTGCGTTCTTGCGAATGAGCAAGATAGTGAGTCTCGGCATGCACAGTAACAATCTGGTAAAGTGTGTTCTGCGAATGAACAAGAGGGTGAGTCTGGGCATGCGCAGTAACAATCTGGTAATGTGCGTTCTGCGAATGAGCAAGAGGGTGAGTCTGGGCATGCGCAGTAACAATCTGGTAATGTGCGTTCTGCGAATGAGCAAGAGGGTGAGTCTGGGCATGCGCAGTAACAATCTGGTAATGTGCGTTCTGCGAATGAGCAAGAGGGTGAGTCTGGGCATGCGCAGTACCAATCTGGTAATGTGCGTTCTGCGAATGAGCAAGATGGTGAGTCTGGGCATGTGCAGTAACAATCTGGTAATGTGCGTTCTGCGAATGAGCAATAGGGTGAGTCTGGGCATGTGCAGTAATAATGTAGTAAAGTGCTTTCTGCGAATGAGCAATAGGGTGAGTCTGGGCATGCGCAGTAACAATCTGGTAATATGCGTTCTGCGAATGAGCAATAGGGTGAGTCTGGGCATGCTCAGTAACAATTTATTAATGTGCGTTCTGCGAATGAGCAATAGGGTGAGTCTGGGCATGCGCAGTAACAATCTGGTAATGTGCTTTCTGCGAATGAGCAATAGGGTGAGTCTGGGTATGTGCAGTATCAATCTGGTAATGTGCTTTCTGCGAATGAGCAATATAGTGAGTCTGGGCATGTGCAGTAACAATCTGGTAATGTGCGTTCTGCGAATGAGCAATAGGGTGAGTCTGGGCATGTGCAGTAACAATGTAGTAATGTGCTTTCTGCGATTGAGCAATAGGGTGAGTCTGGGCATGCGCAGTAACAATCTGGTAATGTGCGTTCTGCGAATGAGCAATAGGGTGAGTCTGGGCATGCGCAGTAACAATCTGGTAATGTGCATTCTGCAAATGAGCAATAGGGTGAGTCTGGGCATGCGCAGTAACAATCTGGTAATGTGCGTTCTTGCGAATGAGCAAGATAGTGAGTCTGGGCATGCGCAGTAACAATCTGGTAATGTGTGTTCTGCGAATGAACAAGAGGGTGAGTCTGGGCATGCGCAGTAACGATCTGGTAATGTGCGTTCTGCGAATGAGCAAGAGGGTGAGTCTGGGCATGCTCAGTAACAATCTGGTAATGTGCGTTCTGCGAATGAGCAAGAGGGTGAGTCTGGGCATGTGCAGTAACAATGTAGTAATGTGCTTTCTGCGAATGAGCAATAGGGTGAGTCTGGGCATGCGCAGTAACAATATGGTAATGTGCGTTCTGCGAATGAGCAATAGGGTGAGTCTGGGCATGCTCAGTAACAATTTATTAATGTGCGTTCTGCGAATGAGCAATAGGGTGAGTCTGGGCATGCGCAGTAACAATCTGGTAATGTGCGTTCTGCGAATGAGCAATAGGGTGAGTCTGGGCATGTGCAGTAACAATCTGGTAATGTGCTTTCTGCGAATGAGCAAGATAGTGATTCTGCATGTGCAGTAACAATCTGGTAATGTGCGTTCTGCGAATGAGCAAGATGGTGAGTTTGGGAATGCGCAGTAACAATCTGGTAATGTGTGTTCTGCGAATGTGCAAGAGGGTGAGTCTGGGCATGCGCAGTAACAATCTGGTAATGTGCGTTCTGCGAAAGAGCAATAGGGAGAGTCTGGGCATGCGCAGTAACAATCTGGTAATGTGCTTTCTGCGAATGAGCAATAGGGTGAGTCTGGGCATGCGCAGTAACAATCTGGTAATGTGCGTTCTGCGAATATGCAAGAGGGTGAGTCTGGGCATGCGCAGTAACAATCTGGTAATGTGCGTTCTGCGAAAGAGCAATAGGGAGAGTCTGGGCATGCGCAGTAACAATCTGGTAATGTGCATTCTGCAAATGAGCAATAGGGTGAGTCTGGGCATGCGCAGTAACAATCTGGTAATGTGCGTTCTTGCGAATGAGCAAGATAGTGAGTCTGGGCATGCGCAGTAACAATCTGGTAATGTGTGTTCTGCGAATGAACAAGAGGGTGAGTCTGGGCATGCGCAGTAACGATCTGGTAATGTGCGTTCTGCGAATGAGCAAGATGGTGAGTCTGGGCATGTGCAGTAACAATCTGGTAATGTGCGTTCTGCGAATGAGCAATAGGGTGAGTCTGGGCATGTGCAGTAATAATGTAGTAAAGTGCTTTCTGCGAATGAGCAATAGGGTGAGTCTGGGCATGCGCAGTAACAATCTGGTAATATGCGTTCTGCGAATGAGCAATAGGGTGAGTCTGGGCATGCTCAGTAACAATTTATTAATGTGCGTTCTGCGAATGAGCAATAGGGTGAGTCTGGGCATGCGCAGTAACAATCTGGTAATGTGCTTTCTGCGAATGAGCAATAGGGTGAGTCTGGGTATGTGCAGTATCAATCTGGTAATGTGCTTTCTGCGAATGAGCAATATAGTGAGTCTGGGCATGTGCAGTAACAATCTGGTAATGTGCGTTCTGCGAATGAGCAATAGGGTGAGTCTGGGCATGTGCAGTAACAATGTAGTAATGTGCTTTCTGCGATTGAGCAATAGGGTGAGTCTGGGCATGCGCAGTAACAATCTGGTAATGTGCGTTCTGCGAATGAGCAATAGGGTGAGTCTGGGCATGCGCAGTAACAATCTGGTAATGTGCATTCTGCAAATGAGCAATAGGGTGAGTCTGGGCATGCGCAGTAACAATCTGGTAATGTGCGTTCTTGCGAATGAGCAAGATAGTGAGTCTGGGCATGCGCAGTAACAATCTGGTAATGTGTGTTCTGCGAATGAACAAGAGGGTGAGTCTGGGCATGCGCAGTAACGATCTGGTAATGTGCGTTCTGCGAATGAGCAAGAGGGTGAGTCTGGGCATGCTCAGTAACAATCTGGTAATGTGCGTTCTGCGAATGAGCAAGAGGGTGAGTCTGGGCATGTGCAGTAACAATGTAGTAATGTGCTTTCTGCGAATGAGCAATAGGGTGAGTCTGGGCATGCGCAGTAACAATATGGTAATGTGCGTTCTGCGAATGAGCAATAGGGTGAGTCTGGGCATGCTCAGTAACAATTTATTAATGTGCGTTCTGCGAATGAGCAATAGGGTGAGTCTGGGCATGCGCAGTAACAATCTGGTAATGTGCGTTCTGCGAATGAGCAATAGGGTGAGTCTGGGCATGTGCAGTAACAATCTGGTAATGTGCTTTCTGCGAATGAGCAAGATAGTGATTCTGCATGTGCAGTAACAATCTGGTAATGTGCGTTCTGCGAATGAGCAAGATGGTGAGTTTGGGAATGCGCAGTAACAATCTGGTAATGTGTGTTCTGCGAATGTGCAAGAGGGTGAGTCTGGGCATGCGCAGTAACAATCTGGTAATGTGCGTTCTGCGAAAGAGCAATAGGGAGAGTCTGGGCATGCGCAGTAACAATCTGGTAATGTGCTTTCTGCGAATGAGCAATAGGGTGAGTCTGGGCATGCGCAGTAACAATCTGGTAATGTGCGTTCTGCGAATATGCAAGAGGGTGAGTCTGGGCATGCGCAGTAACAATCTGGTAATGTGCGTTCTGCGAAAGAGCAATAGGGAGAGTCTGGGCATGCGCAGTAACAATCTGGTAATGTGCATTCTGCAAATGAGCAATAGGGTGAGTCTGGGCATGCGCAGTAACAATCTGGTAATGTGCGTTCTTGCGAATGAGCAAGATAGTGAGTCTGGGCATGCGCAGTAACAATCTGGTAATGTGTGTTCTGCGAATGAACAAGAGGGTGAGTCTGGGCATGCGCAGTAACGATCTGGTAATGTGCGTTCTGCGAATGAGCAAGAGGGTGAGTCTGGGCATGCTCAGTAACAATCTGGTAATGTGCGTTCTGCGAATGAGCAAGAGGGTGAGTCTGGGCATGTGCAGTAACAATGTAGTAATGTGCTTTCTGCGAATGAGCAATAGGGTGAGTCTGGGCATGCGCAGTAACAATATGGTAATGTGCGTTCTGCGAATGAGCAATAGGGTGAGTCTGGGCATGCTCAGTAACAATTTATTAATGTGCGTTCTGCGAATGAGCAATAGGGTGAGTCTGGGCATGCGCAGTAACAATCTGGTAATGTGCGTTCTGCGAATGAGCAATAGGGTGAGTCTGGGCATGTGCAGTAACAATCTGGTAATGTGCTTTCTGCGAATGAGCAAGATAGTGATTCTGCATGTGCAGTAACAATCTGGTAATGTGCGTTCTGCGAATGAGCAAGATGGTGAGTTTGGGAATGCGCAGTAACAATCTGGTAATGTGTGTTCTGCGAATGTGCAAGAGGGTGAGTCTGGGCATGCGCAGTAACAATCTGGTAATGTGCGTTCTGCGAAAGAGCAATAGGGAGAGTCTGGGCATGCGCAGTAACAATCTGGTAATGTGCTTTCTGCGAATGAGCAATAGGGTGAGTCTGGGCATGCGCAGTAACAATGTAGTAATGTGCGTTCTGCGAATGAGCAAGATGGTGAGTCTGGGCAGGCGCAGTAACAATGTAGTAATGTGCGTTCTGCGAATGAGCAATAGGGTGAGTCTGGGCATGCGCAGCAACAGTCTGGTAATGTGCATTCTGCGAATGAGCAATAGGGTGAGTCTGGGCATGCGCAGTAACAATCTGGTAATGTGCATTCTGCGAATGAGCAATAGGGTGAGTCTGGGCATGCGCAGTAACAATCTGGTAATGTGCATTCTGTGAATGAGCAATAGGGTGAGTCTGGGCATGCGCAGTAACAATCTGGTAATGTGCGTTCTTGCGAATGAGCAAGATAGTGAGTCTGGGCATGCGCAGTAACAATCTGGTAATGTGAGTTCTGCGAATGAGCAAGAGGGTGAGTCTGGGCATGCGCAGTAACAATCTGGTAATGTGCGTTCTGCGAATGAGCAAGAGGGTGAGTCTGGGCATGTGCAGTAACAATCTGGTTATGTGTGTTCTGCGAATGAGCAAGAGGGTGAGTCTGGGCATGCGCAGTAACAATCTGGTAATGAGTGTTCTGCGAATGAACAAGAGGGTGAGTCTGGGCATGCGCAGTAACAATCTGGTAATGTGCGTTCTGCGAATGAGAAAGAGGGTGAGTCTGGGCATGCGCAGTAACAATGTAGTAATGTGCGTTCTGCGAATGAGCAAGATGGTGAGTCTGGGCAGGCGCAGTAACAATGTAGTAATGTGCGTTCTGCGAATGAGCAAGATGGTGAGTCTGGGCATGCGCAGTAACAATCTGGTAATGTGCGTTCTGCTAATGAGCAAGATGGTGAGTCTGGGCATGCGCAGTAACAATCTGGTAATGTGCTTTCTGCGAATGAGCAATAGGGTGAGTCTGGGCATGCGCAGTAACAATGTAGTAATGTGCGTTCTGCGAATGAGCAAGATGGTGAGTCTGGGCAGGCGCAGTAATAATCTGGTAATGTGCATTCTGCGAATGAGCAATAGGGTGAGTCTGGGCATGCGCAGTAACAATCTGGTAATGTGCATTCTGCGAATGAGCAATAGGGTGAGTCTGGGCATGCGCAGTAACAATCTGGTAATGTGCGTTCTTGCGAATGAGCAAGATAGTGAGTCTCGGCATGCGCAGTAACAATCTGGTAAAGTGTGTTCTGCGAATGAACAAGAGGGTGAGTCTGGGCATGCGCAGTAACAATCTGGTAATGTGCGTTCTGCGAATGAGCAAGAGGGTGAGTCTGGGCATGCGCAGTAACAATCTGGTAATGTGCGTTCTGCGAATGAGCAAGAGGGTGAGTCTGGGCATGCGCAGTAACAATCTGGTAATGTGCGTTCTGCGAATGAGCAAGAGGGTGAGTCTGGGCATGCGCAGTACCAATCTGGTAATGTGCGTTCTGCGAATGAGCAAGATGGTGAGTCTGGGCATGTGCAGTAACAATCTGGTTATGTGTGTTCTGCGAATGAGCAAGAGGGTGAGTCTGGGCATGCGCAGTAACAATCTGGTAATGAGTGTTCTGCGAATGAACAAGAGGGTGAGTCTGGGCATGCGCAGTAACAATCTGGTAATGTGCGTTCTGCGAATGAGAAAGAGGGTGAGTCTGGGCATGCGCAGTAACAATGTAGTAATGTGCGTTCTGCGAATGAGCAAGATGGTGAGTCTGGGCAGGCGCAGTAACAATGTAGTAATGTGCGTTCTGCGAATGGGCAAGATGGTGAGTCTGGGCATGCGCAGTAACAATCTGGTAATGTGCGTTCTGCTAATGAGCAAGATGGTGAGTCTGGGCATGCGCAGTAACAATCTGGTAATGTGCTTTCTGCGAATGAGCAATAGGGTGAGTCTGGGCATGCGCAGTAACAATGTAGTAATGTGCGTTCTGCGAATGAGCAAGATGGTGAGTCTGGGCAGGCGCAGTAACAATCTGGTAATGTGCATTCTGCGAATGAGCAATAGGGTGAGTCTGGGCATGCGCAGTAACAATCTGGTAATGTGCATTCTGCGAATGAGCAATAGGGTGAGTCTGGGCATGCGCAGTAACAATCTGGTAATGTGCGTTCTTGCGAATGAGCAAGATAGTGAGTCTCGGCATGCGCAGTAACAATCTGGTAAAGTGTGTTCTGCGAATGAACAAGAGGGTGAGTCTGGGCATGCGCAGTAACAATCTGGTAATGTGCGTTCTGCGAATGAGCAAGAGGGTGAGTCTGGGCATGCGCAGTAACAATCTGGTAATGTGCGTTCTGCGAATGAGCAAGAGGGTGAGTCTGGGCATGCGCAGTAACAATCTGGTAATGTGCGTTCTGCGAATGAGCAAGAGGGTGAGTCTGGGCATGCGCAGTACCAATCTGGTAATGTGCGTTCTGCGAATGAGCAAGATGGTGAGTCTGGGCATGTGCAGTAACAATCTGGTAATGTGCGTTCTGCGAATGAGCAATAGGGTGAGTCTCGGTATGTGCAGTAATAATGTAGTAATGTGCTTTCTGCGAATGAGCAATAGGGTGAGTCTGGGCATGCTCAGTAACAATTTATTAATGTGCGTTCTGCGAATGAGCAATAGGGTGAGTCTGGGCATGCGCAGTAACAATCTGGTAATGTGCTTTCTGCGAATGAGCAATAGGGTGAGTCTGGGTATGTGCAGTATCAATCTGGTAATGTGCTTTCTGCGAATGAGCAATATAGTGAGTCTGGGCATGTGCAGTAACAATCTGGTAATGTGCGTTCTGCGAATGAGCAATAGGGTGAGTCTGGGCATGTGCAGTAACAATGTAGTAATGTGCTTTCTGCGATTGAGCAATAGGGTGAGTCTGGGCATGCGCAGTAACAATCTGGTAATGTGCGTTCTGCGAATGAGCAATAGGGTGAGTCTGGGCATGAGCAGCAACAGTCTGGTAATGTGCATTCTGCGAATGAGCAATAGGGTGAGTCTGGGCATGCGCAGTAACAATCTGGTAATGTGCATTCTGCGAATGAGCAATAGGGTGAGTCTGGGCATGCGCAGTAACAATCTGGTAATGTGCATTCTGTGAATGAGCAATAGGGTGAGTCTGGGCATGCGCAGTAACAATCTGGTAATGTGCGTTCTTGCGAATGAGCAAGATAGTGAGTCTGGGCATGCGCAGTAACAATCTGGTAATGTGAGTTCTGCGAATGAGCAAGAGGGTGAGTCTGGGCATGCGCATTAACAATCTGGTAATGTGCGTTCTGCGAATGAGCAAGAGGGTGAGTCTGGGCATGTGCAGTAACAATCTGGTTATGTGTGTTCTGCGAATGAGCAAGAGGGTGAGTCTGGGCATGCGCAGTAACAATCTGGTAATGAGTGTTCTGCGAATGAACAAGAGGGTGAGTCTGGGCATGCGCAGTAACAATCTGGTAATGTGCGTTCTGCGAATGAGAAAGAGGGTGAGTCTGGGCATGCGCAGTAACAATGTAGTAATGTGCGTTCTGCGAATGAGCAAGATGGTGAGTCTGGGCAGGCGCAGTAACAATGTAGTAATGTGCGTTCTGCGAATGAGCAAGATGGTGAGTCTGGGCATGCGCAGTAACAATCTGGTAATGTGCGTTCTGCTAATGAGCAAGATGGTGAGTCTGGGCATGCGCAGTAACAATCTGGTAATGTGCTTTCTGCGAATGAGCAATAGGGTGAGTCTGGGCATGCGCAGTAACAATGTAGTAATGTGCGTTCTGCGAATGAGCAAGATGGTGAGTCTGGGCAGGCGCAGTAACAATCTGGTAATGTGCATTCTGCGAATGAGCAATAGGGTGAGTCTGGGCATGCGCAGTAACAATCTGGTAATGTGCATTCTGCGAATGAGCAATAGGGTGAGTCTGGGCATGCGCAGTAACAATCTGGTAATGTGCGTTCTTGCGAATGAGCAAGATAGTGAGTCTCGGCATGCGCAGTAACAATCTGGTAAAGTGTGTTCTGCGAATGAACAAGAGGGTGAGTCTGGGCATGCGCAGTAACAATCTGGTAATGTGCGTTCTGCGAATGAGCAAGAGGGTGAGTCTGGGCATGCGCAGTAACAATCTGGTAATGTGCGTTCTGCGAATGAGCAAGAGGGTGAGTCTGGGCATGTGCAGTAACAATCTGGTAATGTGCGTTCTGCGAATGAGCAAGAGGGTGAGTCTGGGCATGCGCAGTATCAATCTGGTAATGTGCGTTCTGCGAATGAGCAAGATGGTGAGTCTGGGCATGTGCAGTAACAATCTGGTAATGTGCGTTCTGCGAATGAGCAATAGGGTGAGTCTGGGCATGCGCAGTAACAATTTATTAATGTGCGTTCTGCGAATGAGCAATAGGGTGAGTCTGGGCATGCTCAGTAACAATTTATTAATGTGCGTTCTGCGAATGAGCAATAGGGTGAGTCTGGGCATGCGCAGTAACAATCTGGTAATGTGCTTTCTGCGAATGAGCAATAGGGTGAGTCTGGGTATGTGCAGTAACAATGTAGTAATGTGCTTTCTGCGATTGAGCAATAGGGTGAGTCTGGGCATGCGCAGTAACAATCTGGTAATGTGCGTTCTGCGAATGAGCAATAGGGTGAGTCTGGGCATGAGCAGCAACAGTCTGGTAATGTGCATTCTGCGAATGAGCAATAGGGTGAGTCTGGGCATGCGCAGTAACAATCTGGTAATGTGCTTTCTGCGAATGAGCAATAGGGTGAGTCTGGGCATGCGCAGTAACAATGTAGTAATGTGCGTTCTGCGAATGAGCAAGATGGTGAGTCTGGGCAGGCGCAGTAATAATCTGGTAATGTGCATTCTGCGAATGAGCAATAGGGTGAGTCTGGGCATGCGCAGTAACAATCTGGTAATGTGCATTCTGCGAATGAGCAATAGGGTGAGTCTGGGCATGCGCAGTAACAATCTGGTAATGTGCGTTCTTGCGAATGAGCAAGATAGTGAGTCTCGGCATGCGCAGTAACAATCTGGTAAAGTGTGTTCTGCGAATGAACAAGAGGGTGAGTCTGGGCATGCGCAGTAACAATCTGGTAATGTGCGTTCTGCGAATGAGCAAGAGGGTGAGTCTGGGCATGCGCAGTAACAATCTGGTAATGTGCGTTCTGCGAATGAGCAAGAGGGTGAGTCTGGGCATGCGCAGTAACAATCTGGTAATGTGCGTTCTGCGAATGAGCAAGAGGGTGAGTCTGGGCATGCGCAGTACCAATCTGGTAATGTGCGTTCTGCGAATGAGCAAGATGGTGAGTCTGGGCATGTGCAGTAACAATCTGGTTATGTGTGTTCTGCGAATGAGCAAGAGGGTGAGTCTGGGCATGCGCAGTAACAATCTGGTAATGAGTGTTCTGCGAATGAACAAGAGGGTGAGTCTGGGCATGCGCAGTAACAATCTGGTAATGTGCGTTCTGCGAATGAGAAAGAGGGTGAGTCTGGGCATGCGCAGTAACAATGTAGTAATGTGCGTTCTGCGAATGAGCAAGATGGTGAGTCTGGGCAGGCGCAGTAACAATGTAGTAATGTGCGTTCTGCGAATGGGCAAGATGGTGAGTCTGGGCATGCGCAGTAACAATCTGGTAATGTGCGTTCTGCTAATGAGCAAGATGGTGAGTCTGGGCATGCGCAGTAACAATCTGGTAATGTGCTTTCTGCGAATGAGCAATAGGGTGAGTCTGGGCATGCGCAGTAACAATGTAGTAATGTGCGTTCTGCGAATGAGCAAGATGGTGAGTCTGGGCAGGCGCAGTAACAATCTGGTAATGTGCATTCTGCGAATGAGCAATAGGGTGAGTCTGGGCATGCGCAGTAACAATCTGGTAATGTGCATTCTGCGAATGAGCAATAGGGTGAGTCTGGGCATGCGCAGTAACAATCTGGTAATGTGCGTTCTTGCGAATGAGCAAGATAGTGAGTCTCGGCATGCGCAGTAACAATCTGGTAAAGTGTGTTCTGCGAATGAACAAGAGGGTGAGTCTGGGCATGCGCAGTAACAATCTGGTAATGTGCGTTCTGCGAATGAGCAAGAGGGTGAGTCTGGGCATGCGCAGTACCAATCTGGTAATGTGCGTTCTGCGAATGAGCAAGATGGTGAGTCTGGGCATGTGCAGTAACAATCTGGTAATGTGCGTTCTGCGAATGAGCAATAGGGTGAGTCTCGGTATGTGCAGTAATAATGTAGTAATGTGCTTTCTGCGAATGAGCAATAGGGTGAGTCTGGGCATGCTCAGTAACAATTTATTAATGTGCGTTCTGCGAATGAGCAATAGGGTGAGTCTGGGCATGCGCAGTAACAATCTGGTAATGTGCTTTCTGCGAATGAGCAATAGGGTGAGTCTGGGTATGTGCAGTATCAATCTGGTAATGTGCTTTCTGCGAATGAGCAATATAGTGAGTCTGGGCATGTGCAGTAACAATCTGGTAATGTGCGTTCTGCGAATGAGCAATAGGGTGAGTCTGGGCATGTGCAGTAACAATGTAGTAATGTGCTTTCTGCGATTGAGCAATAGGGTGAGTCTGGGCATGCGCAGTAACAATCTGGTAATGTGCGTTCTGCGAATGAGCAATAGGGTGAGTCTGGGCATGAGCAGCAACAGTCTGGTAATGTGCATTCTGCGAATGAGCAATAGGGTGAGTCTGGGCATGCGCAGTAACAATCTGGTAATGTGCATTCTGCGAATGAGCAATAGGGTGAGTCTGGGCATGCGCAGTAACAATCTGGTAATGTGCATTCTGTGAATGAGCAATAGGGTGAGTCTGGGCATGCGCAGTAACAATCTGGTAATGTGCGTTCTTGCGAATGAGCAAGATAGTGAGTCTGGGCATGCGCAGTAACAATCTGGTAATGTGAGTTCTGCGAATGAGCAAGAGGGTGAGTCTGGGCATGCGCATTAACAATCTGGTAATGTGCGTTCTGCGAATGAGCAAGAGGGTGAGTCTGGGCATGTGCAGTAACAATCTGGTTATGTGTGTTCTGCGAATGAGCAAGAGGGTGAGTCTGGGCATGCGCAGTAACAATCTGGTAATGAGTGTTCTGCGAATGAACAAGAGGGTGAGTCTGGGCATGCGCAGTAACAATCTGGTAATGTGCGTTCTGCGAATGAGAAAGAGGGTGAGTCTGGGCATGCGCAGTAACAATGTAGTAATGTGCGTTCTGCGAATGAGCAAGATGGTGAGTCTGGGCAGGCGCAGTAACAATGTAGTAATGTGCGTTCTGCGAATGAGCAAGATGGTGAGTCTGGGCATGCGCAGTAACAATCTGGTAATGTGCGTTCTGCTAATGAGCAAGATGGTGAGTCTGGGCATGCGCAGTAACAATCTGGTAATGTGCTTTCTGCGAATGAGCAATAGGGTGAGTCTGGGCATGCGCAGTAACAATGTAGTAATGTGCGTTCTGCGAATGAGCAAGATGGTGAGTCTGGGCAGGCGCAGTAACAATCTGGTAATGTGCATTCTGCGAATGAGCAATAGGGTGAGTCTGGGCATGCGCAGTAACAATCTGGTAATGTGCATTCTGCGAATGAGCAATAGGGTGAGTCTGGGCATGCGCAGTAACAATCTGGTAATGTGCGTTCTTGCGAATGAGCAAGATAGTGAGTCTCGGCATGCGCAGTAACAATCTGGTAAAGTGTGTTCTGCGAATGAACAAGAGGGTGAGTCTGGGCATGCGCAGTAACAATCTGGTAATGTGCGTTCTGCGAATGAGCAAGAGGGTGAGTCTGGGCATGCGCAGTAACAATCTGGTAATGTGCGTTCTGCGAATGAGCAAGAGGGTGAGTCTGGGCATGTGCAGTAACAATCTGGTAATGTGCGTTCTGCGAATGAGCAAGAGGGTGAGTCTGGGCATGCGCAGTATCAATCTGGTAATGTGCGTTCTGCGAATGAGCAAGATGGTGAGTCTGGGCATGTGCAGTAACAATCTGGTAATGTGCGTTCTGCGAATGAGCAATAGGGTGAGTCTGGGCATGCGCAGTAACAATTTATTAATGTGCGTTCTGCGAATGAGCAATAGGGTGAGTCTGGGCATGCTCAGTAACAATTTATTAATGTGCGTTCTGCGAATGAGCAATAGGGTGAGTCTGGGCATGCGCAGTAACAATCTGGTAATGTGCTTTCTGCGAATGAGCAATAGGGTGAGTCTGGGTATGTGCAGTAACAATGTAGTAATGTGCTTTCTGCGATTGAGCAATAGGGTGAGTCTGGGCATGCGCAGTAACAATCTGGTAATGTGCGTTCTGCGAATGAGCAATAGGGTGAGTCTGGGCATGAGCAGCAACAGTCTGGTAATGTGCATTCTGCGAATGAGCAATAGGGTGAGTCTGGGCATGCGCAGTAACAATCTGGTAATGTGCATTCTGCGAATGAGCAATAGGGTGAGTCTGGGCATGTGCAGTAACAATCTGGTAATGTGCATTCTGTGAATGAGCAATAGGGTGAGTCTGGGCATGCGCAGTAACAATCTGGTAATGTGCGTTCTTGCGAATGAGCAAGATAGTGAGTCTGGGCATGCGCAGTAACAATCTGGTAATGTGAGTTCTGCGAATGAGCAAGAGGGGTGAGTCTGGCATGCGCATTAACAATCTGGTAATGTGCGTTCTGCGAATGAGCAAGAGGGTGAGTCTGGGCATGTGCAGTAACAATCTGGTTATGTGTGTTCTGCGAATGAGCAAGAGGGTGAGTCTGGGCATGCGCAGTAACAATCTGGTAATGAGTGTTCTGCGAATGAGCAATAGGGTGAGTCTGGGCATGCGCAGTAACCATCTGGTAATGTGCGTTCTTGCGAATGAGCAAGATAGTGAGTCTGGGCATGCGCCAGTAACAATCTGGTAATGTGCGTTCTGCGAATGAGCAAGATGGTGAGTCTGGGCATGTGCAGTAACAATCTGGTAATGTGCGTTCTGCGAATGAGCAATAGGGTGAGTCTCGGTATGTGCAGTAATAATGTAGTAATGTGATTTCTGCGAATGAGCAATAGGGTGAGTCTGGGCATGCTCAGTAACAATTTATTAATGTGCGTTCTGCGAATGAGCAATAGGGTGAGTCTGGGCATGCGCAGTAACAATCTGGTAATGTGCTTTCTGCGAATGAGCAATAGGGTGAGTCTGGGTATGTGCAGTATCAATCTGGTAATGTGCTTTCTGCGAATGAGCAATATAGTGAGTCTGGGCATGTGCAGTAACAATCTGGTAATGTGCGTTCTGCGAATGAGCAATAGGGTGAGTCTGGGCATGTGCAGTAACAATGTAGTAATGTGCTTTCTGCGATTGAGCAATAGGGTGAGTCTGGGCATGCGCAGTAACAATCTGGTAATGTGCGTTCTGCGAATGAGCAATAGGGTGAGTCTGGGCATGCTCAGTAACAATTTATTTATGTGCGTTCTGCGAATGAGCAATAGGGTGAGTCTGGGCATGCGCAGTAACAATCTGGTAATGTGCATTCTGCGAATGAGCAATAGGGTGAGTCTGGGCATGCGCAGTAACAATCTCGTAATGTGCATTCTGCGAATGAGCAATAGGGTGAGTCTGGGCATGCGCAGTAACAATCTGGTAATGTGCATTCTGCAAATGAGCAATAGGGTGAGTCTGGGCATGCGCAGTAACAATCTGGTAATGTGCGTTCTTGCGAATGAGCAAGATAGTGAGTCTGGGCATGCGCAGTAACAATCTGGTAATGTGTGTTCTGCGAATGAACAAGAGGGTGAGTCTGGGCATGCGCAGTAACGATCTGGTAATGTGCGTTCTGCGAATGAGCAAGAGGGTGAGTCTGGGCATGCTCAGTAACAATCTGGTAATGTGCGTTCTGCGAATGAGCAAGAGGGTGAGTCTGGGCATGCGCAGTAACAATCTGGTAATGTGCGTTCTGCAAATGAGCAAGATGGTGAGTCTGGGCATGTGCAGTAACAATCTGGTAATGTGCGTTCTGCGAATGAGCAAGAGGGTGAGTCTGGGCATGTGCAGTAACAATGTAGTAATGTGCTTTCTGCGAATGAGCAATAGGGTGAGTCTGGGCATGCGCAGTAACAATATGGTAATGTGCGTTCTGCGAATGAGCAATAGGGTGAGTCTGGGCATGCTCAGTAACAATTTATTAATGTGCGTTCTGCGAATGAGCAATAGGGTGAGTCTGGGCATGCGCAGTAACAATCTGGTAATGTGCGTTCTGCGAATGAGCAATAGGGTGAGTCTGGGCATGTGCAGTAACAATCTGGTAATGTGCTTTCTGCGAATGAGCAAGATAGTGATTCTGCATGTGCAGTAACAATCTGGTAATGTGCGTTCTGCGAATGAGCAAGATGGTGAGTTTGGGAATGCGCAGTAACAATCTGGTAATGTGTGTTCTGCGAATGTGCAAGAGGGTGAGTCTGGGCATGCGCAGTAACAATCTGGTAATGTGCATTCTGCGAATGAGCAATAGGGAGAGTCTGGGCATGCGCAGTAACAATCTGGTAATGTGCTTTCTGCGAATGAGCAATAGGGTGAGTCTGGGCATGCGCAGTAACAATGTAGTAATGTGCGTTCTGCGAATGAGCAAGATGGTGAGTCTGGGCAGGCGCAGTAACAATGTAGTAATGTGCGTTCTGCGAATGAGCAATAGGGTGAGTCTGGGCATGCGCAGCAACAGTCTGGTAATGTGCATTCTGCGAATGAGCAATAGGGTGAGTCTGGGCATGCGCAGTAACAATCTGGTAATGTGCATTCTGCGAATGAGCAATAGGGTGAGTCTGGGCATGCGCAGTAACAATCTGGTAATGTGCATTCTGTGAATGAGCAATAGGGTGAGTCTGGGCATGCGCAGTAACAATCTGGTAATGTGCGTTCTTGCGAATGAGCAAGATAGTGAGTCTGGGCATGCGCAGTAACAATCTGGTAATGTGAGTTCTGCGAATGAGCAAGAGGGTGAGTCTGGGCATGCGCAGTAACAATCTGGTAATGTGCGTTCTGCGAATGAGCAAGAGGGTGAGTCTGGGCATGTGCAGTAACAATCTGGTTATGTGAGTTCTGCGAATGAGAAAGAGGGTGAGTCTGGGCATGCGCAGTAACAATGTAGTAATGTGCGTTCTGCGAATGAGCAAGATGGTGAGTCTGGGCAGGCGCAGTAACAATGTAGTAATGTGCGTTCTGCGAATGAGCAAGATGGTGAGTCTGGGCATGCGCAGTAACAATCTGGTAATGTGCGTTCTGCTAATGAGCAAGATGGTGAGTCTGGGCATGCGCAGTAACAATCTGGTAATGTGCTTTCTGCGAATTAGCAATAGGGTGAGTCTGGGCATGCGCAGTAACAATGTAGTAATGTGCGTTCTGCGAATGAGCAAGATGGTGAGTCTGGGCAGGCGCAGTAACAATCTGGTAATGTGCATTCTGCGAATGAGCAATAGGGTGAGTCTGGGCATGCGCAGTAACAATCTGGTAATGTGCATTCTGCGATATGAGCAATAGGGTGAGTCTGGGCATGCGCAGTAACAATCTGGTAATGTGCGTTCTTGCGAATGAGCAAGATAGTGAGTCTCGGCATGCGCAGTAACAATCTGGTAAAGTGTGTTCTGCGAATGAACAAGAGGGTGAGTCTGGGCATGCGCAGTAACAATCTGGTAATGTACGTTCTGCGAATGAGCAAGAGGGTGAGTCTGGGCATGCGCAGTAACAATCTGGTAATGTGCGTTCTGCGAATGAGCAAGAGGGTGAGTCTGGGCATGCGCAGTAACAATCTGGTAATGTGCGTTCTGCGAATGAGCAAGATGGTGAGTCTGGGCATGTGCAGTAACAATCTGGTAATGTGCGTTCTGCGAATGAGCAATAGGGTGAGTCTGGGCATGTGCAGTAATAATGTAGTAATGTGCTTTCTGCGAATGAGCAATAGGGTGAGTCTGGGCATGCGCAGTAACAATCTGGTAATATGCATTCTGCGAATGAGCAATAGGGTGAGTCTGGGCATGCTCAGTAACAATTTATAATGTGCGTTCTGCGAATGAGCAATAGGGTGAGTCTGGCATGCGCAGTAACAATCTGGTAATGTGCATTCTGCGAATGAGCAATAGGGTGAGTCTGGGCATGCGCAGTAACAATGTAGTAAATGTGCGTTCTGCGAATGAGCAAGATGGTGAGTCTGGGCATACGCAGTAACAATCTGGTAATGTGCGTTCTGCGAATGAGCAAGATGGTGAGTCTGGGCATGCGCCAGTAACAATGTAGTAATGTGCGTTCTGCAAATGAGCAAGATAGTGAGTCTGGGCATACGCAGTAACAATGTAGTAATGTGCTTTCTGCGAATGAGCAAGATGGTGAGTCTGGGCATACGCAGTAACAATCTGGTAATGTGCATTCTGCGAATGAGCAAGATGGTGAGTTTGGGCATGCGCAGTAACAATCTGGTAATGTGCGTTCTGCGAATGAGCAAGATGGTTAGTCTGGGCAGGCGCAGTAACAATGTAGTAATGTGCGTTCTGCGAATGAGCAATAGGGTGAGTCTGGGCATGCGCAGCAACAGTCTGGTAATGTGCATTCTGCGAATGAGCAATAGGGTGAGTCTGGGCATGCGCAGTAACAATCTGGTAATGTGCATTCTGCGAATGAGCAATAGGGTGAGTCTGGGCATGCGCAGTAACAATCTGGTAATGTGCATTCTGTGAATGAGCAATAGGGTGAGTCTGGGCATGCGCAGTAACAATCTGGTAATGTGCGTTCTTGCGAATGAGCAAGATAGTGAGTCTGGGCATGCGCAGTAACAATCTGGTAATGTGAGTTCTGCGAATGAGCAAGAGGGTGAGTCTGGGCATGCGCAGTAACAATCTGGTAATGTGCGTTCTGCGAATGAGCAAGAGGGTGAGTCTGGGCATGTGCAGTAACAATCTGGTTATGTGTGTTCTGCGAATGAGCAAGAGGGTGAGTCTGGGCATGCGCAGTAACAATCTGGTAATGAGTGTTCTGCGAATGAACAAGAGGGTGAGTCTGGGCATGCGCAGTAACAATCTGGTAATGTGCGTTCTGCGAATGAGAAAGAGGGTGAGTCTGGGCATGCGCAGTAACAATGTAGTAATGTGCGTTCTGCGAATGAGCAAGATGGTGAGTCTGGGCAGGCGCAGTAACAATGTAGTAATGTGCGTTCTGCGAATGAGCAAGATGGTGAGTCTGGGCATGCGCAGTAACAATCTGGTAATGTGCGTTCTGCTAATGAGCAAGATGGTGAGTCTGGGCATGCGCAGTAACAATCTGGTAATGTGCATTCTGTGAATGAGCAATAGGGTGAGTCTGGGCATGCGCAGTAACAATCTGGTAATGTGCGTTCTTGCGAATGAGCAAGATAGTGAGTCTGGGCATGCGCAGTAACAATCTGGTAATGTGCTTTCTGCGAATGAGCAATAGGGTGAGTCTGGGCATGCGCAGTAACAATGTAGTAATGTGCGTTCTGCGAATGAGCAAGATGGTGAGTCTGGGCAGGCGCAGTAACAATCTGGTAATGTGCATTCTGCGAATGAGCAATAGGGTGAGTCTGGGCATGCGCAGTAACAATCTGGTAATGTGCATTCTGCGAATGAGCAATAGGGTGAGTCTGGGCATGCGCAGTAACAATCTGGTAATGTGCGTTCTTGCGAATGAGCAAGATAGTGAGTCTCGTTATGCGCAGTAACAATCTGGTAAAGTGTGTTCTGCGAATGAACAAGAGGGTGAGTCTGGGCATGCGCAGTAACAATCTGGTAATGTGCGTTCTGCGAATGAGCAAGAGGGTGAGTCTGGGCATGCGCAGTAACAATCTGGTAATGTGCGTTCTGCGAATGAGCAAGAGGGTGAGTCTGGGCATGCGCAGTACCAATCTGGTAATGTGCGTTCTGCGAATGAGCAAGATGGTGAGTCTGGGCATGTGCAGTAACAATCTGGTAATGTGCGTTCTGCGAATGAGCAATAGGGTGAGTCTGGGCATGTGCAGTAATAATGTAGTAATGTGCTTTCTGCGAATGAGCAATAGGGTGAGTCTGGGCATGCGCAGTAACAATCTGGTAATATGCGTTCTGCGAATGAGCAATAGGGTGAGTCTGGGCATGCTCAGTAACAATTTATTAATGTGCGTTCTGCGAATGAGCAATAGGGTGAGTCTGGGCATGCGCAGTAACAATCTGGTAATGTGCTTTCTGCGAATGAGCAATAGGGTGAGTCTGGGTATGTGCAGTATCAATCTGGTAATGTGCTTTCTGCGAATGAGCAATATAGTGAGTCTGGGCATGTGCAGTAACAATCTGGTAATGTGCGTTCTGCGAATTAGCAATAGGGTGAGTCTGGGCATGTGCAGTAACAATGTAGTAATGTGCTTTCTGCGATTGAGCAATAGGGTGAGTCTGGGCATGCGCAGTAACAATCTGGTAATGTGCATTCTGCGAATGAGCAATAGGGTGAGTCTGGGCATGCTCAGTAACAATTTATTAATGTGCTTTCTGCGAATGAGCAATAGGGTGAGTCTGGGCATGCGCAGTAACAATCTGGTAATGTGCATTCTGCGAATGAGCAATAGGGTGAGTCTGGGCATGCGCAGTAACAATCTCGTAATGTGCATTCTGCGAATGAGCAATAGGGTGAGTCTGGGCATGCGCAGTAACAATCTGGTAATGTGCATTCTGCAAATGAGCAATAGGGTGAGTCTGGGCATGCGCAGTAACAATCTGGTAATGTGCGTTCTTGCGAATGAGCAAGATAGTGAGTCTGGGCATGCGCCGTAACAATCTGGTAATGTGTGTTCTGCGAATGAACAAGAGGGTGAGTCTGGGCATGCGCAGTAACGATCTGGTAATGTGCGTTCTGCGAATGAGCAAGAGGGTGAGTCTGGGCATGCTCAGTAACAATCTGGTAATGTGCGTTCTGCGAATGAGCAAGAGGGTGAGTCTGGGCATGCGCAGTAACAATCTGGTAATGTGCGTTCTGCAAATGAGCAAGATGGTGAGTCTGGGCATGTGCAGTAACAATCTGGTAATGTGCGTTCTGCGAATGAGCAAGATGGTGAGTCTGGGCATGTGCAGTAACAATCTGGTAATGTGCGTTCTGCGAATGAGCAAGAGGGTGAGTCTGGGCATGCGCAGTAACAATCTGGTAATGTGCGTTCTGCAAATGAGCAAGATGGTGAGTCTGGGCATGTGCAGTAACAATCTGGTAATGTGCGTTCTGCGAATGAGCAAGATGGTGAGTCTGGGCATGTGCAGTAACAATGTAGTAATGTGCTTTCTGCGAATGAGCAATAGGGTGAGTCTGGGCATGCGCAGTAACAATATGGTAATGTGCGTTCTGCGAATGAGCAATAGGGTGAGTCTGGGCATGCTCAGTAACAATTTATTAATGTGCGTTCTGCGAATGAGCAATAGGGTGAGTCTGGGCATGCGCAGTAACAATCTGGTAATGTGCGTTCTGCGAATGAGCAATAGGGTGAGTCTGGGCATGTGCAGTAACAATCTGGTAATGTGCTTTCTGCGAATGAGCAAGATAGTGATTCTGCATGTGCAGTAACAATCTGGTAATGTGCGTTCTGCGAATGATCAAGATGGTGAGTTTGGGAATGCGCAGTAACAATCTGGTAATATGTGTTCTGCGAATGTGCAAGAGGGTGAGTCTGGGCATGCGCAGTAACAATCTGGTAATGTGCGTTCTGCGAATGAGCAATAGGGAGAGTCTGGGCATGCGCAGTAACAATCTGGTAATGTGCTTTCTGCGAATGAGCAATAGGGTGAGTCTGGGCATGCGCAGTAACAATGTAGTAATGTGCGTTCTGCGAATGAGCAAGATGGTGAGTCTGGGCAGGCGCAGTAACAATGTAGTAATGTGCATTCTGCGAATGAGCAATAGGGTGAGTCTGGGCATGCGCAGCAACAGTCTGGTAATGTGCATTCTGCGAATGAGCAATAGGGTGAGTCTGGGCATGCGCAGTAACAATCTGGTAATGTGCATTCTGCGAATGAGCAATAGGGGGAGTCTGGGCATGCGCAGTAACAATCTGGTAATGTGCATTCTGTGAATGAGCAATAGGGTGAGTCTGGGCATGCGCAGTAACAATCTGGTAATGTGCGTTCTTGCGAATGAGCAAGATAGTGAGTCTGGGCATGCGCAGTAACAATCTGGTAATGTGAGTTCTGCGAATGAGCAAGAGGGTGAGTCTGGGCATGCGCAGTAACAATCTGGTAATGTGCGTTCTGCGAATGAGCAAGAGGGTGAGTCTGGCCATGTGCAGTAACAATCTGGTTATGTGTGTTCTGCGAATGAGCAAGAGGGTGAGTCTGGGCATGCGCAGTAACAATCTGGTAATGAGTGTTCTGCGAATGAACAAGAGGGTGAGTCTGGGCATGCGCAGTAACAATCTGGTAATGTGCGTTCTGCGAATGAGAAAGAGGGTGAGTCTGGGCATGCGCAGTAACAATGTAGTAATGTGCGTTCTGCGAATGAGCAAGATGGTGAGTCTGGGCAGGCGCAGTAACAATGTAGTAATGTGCGTTCTGCGAATGAGCAAGATGGTGAGTCTGGGCATGCGCAGTAACAATCTGGTAATGTGCGTTCTGCTAATGAGCAAGATGGTGAGTCTGGGCATGCGCAGTAACAATCTGGTAATGTGCTTTCTGCGAATTAGCAATAGGGTGAGTCTGGGCATGCGCAGTAACAATGTAGTAATGTGCGTTCTGCGAATGAGCAAGATGGTGAGTCTGGGCAGGCGCAGTAACAATCTGGTAATGTGCATTCTGCGAATGAGCAATAGGGTGAGTCTGGGCATGCGCAGTAACAATCTGGTAATGTGCATTCTGCGAATGAGCAATAGGGTGAGTCTGGGCATGCGCAGTAACAATCTGGTAATGTGCGTTCTTGCGAATGAGCAAGATAGTGAGTCTCGGCATGCGCAGTAACAATCTGGTAAAGTGTGTTCTGCGAATGAACAAGAGGGTGAGTCTGGGCATGCGCAGTAACAATCTGGTAATGTGCGTTCTGCGAATGAGCAAGAGGGTGAGTCTGGGCATGCGCAGTAACAATCTGGTAATGTGCGTTCTGCGAATGAGCAAGAGGGTGAGTCTGGGCATGCGCAGTAACAATCTGGTAATGTGCGTTCTGCGAATGAGCAAGATGGTGAGTCTGGGCATGTGCAGTAACAATCTGGTAATGTGCGTTCTGCGAATGAGCAATAGGGTGAGTCTGGGCATGTGCAGTAATAATGTAGTAATGTGCTTTCTGCGAATGAGCAATAGGGTGAGTCTGGGCATGCGCAGTAACAATCTGGTAATATGCGTTCTGCGAATGAGCAATAGGGTGAGTCTGGGCATGCTCAGTAACAATTTATTAATGTGCGTTCTGCGAATGAGCAATAGGGTGAGTCTGGGCATGCGCAGTAACAATCTGGTAATGTGCATTCTGCGAATGAGCAATAGGGTGAGTCTGGGCATGCGCAGTAACAATGTAGTAATGTGCGTTCTGCGAATGAGCAAGATGGTGAGTCTGGGCATACGCAGTAACAATCTGGTAATGTGCGTTCTGCGAATGAGCAAGATGGTGAGTCTGGGCATGCGCAGTAACAATGTAGTAATGTGCGTTCTGCAAATGAGCAAGATGGTGAGTCTGGGCATACGCAGTAACAATGTAGTAATGTGCTTTCTGCGAATGAGCAAGATGGTGAGTCTGGGCATACGCAGTAACAATCTGGTAATGTGCATTCTGCGAATGAGCAAGATGGTGAGTTTGGGCATGCGCAGTAACAATCTGGTAATGTGCGTTCTGCGAATGAGCAAGATGGTTAGTCTGGGCATGCGCAGTAACAATCTGGTAATGTGCGTTCTGCGTATGAGTAAGAGGGTGAGTCTGGGCATGCGCAGTAACAATGTAGTAATGTGCGTTCTGGGAATGAGCAATATGGTGAGTCTGGGCATGTGCTGTAACAATCTGGTAATGTGCATTCTGCGAATGAGCAAGTGGGGAGTCTGGGAATGCGCAGTAACAATCTGGTAATGTGAGTTCTGCGAATGAGCAATAGGGTGAGTCTGGGCATGTGCAGTAACAATCTGGTAATGTGCGTTCTGCGAATGAGCAATAGGGTGAGTCTGGGCATGCGCAGTAACAATGTAGTAATGTGCTTTCTTCGAATGAGCAAGATGTTGAGTCTGGACATGTGCAGTAAAAATGTAGTAATGTGCGTTCTGCGAATGAGCAATAGGGTGAGTCTGGGCATGCGCAGTAACAATCTGGTAATGTGCGTTCTGCGAATGAGCAAGACAGTGAGTCTGGGCATGCGCAGTAATGATCTGGTAATGTGCATTCTATGAATGAGCAATAGCGTGAGTCTGGGCATGCGCAGTAACAATCTGGTAATGTGCGTTCTGCGAATGAGCAAGATGGTGAGTCTGGGCATGTGCTGTAACAATCTGGTAATGTGCGTTCTGCGAATGAGCAAGATAGTGAGTCTGGGCATGTGCAGTAACAATCTGGTAATGTGCGTTCTGCGAATGAGCAAGAGGGTGAGTCTGGGCATGTGCAGTAACAATGTTGAAATGTGCGTTCTGCGAATGAGCAATACGGTGAGTCTGGGCATGTGTAGTAATAATGTTGTAATGTGCGTTCTGCGAATGAGCAATAGGGAGAGTCTGGGCATGTGCAGTAACAATCTGGTAATGTGCGTTCTGCGAATGAGCAAGATGGTGAGTTTGGGCATGCGCAGTAGCAATCTGGTAATGTGCATTCTGCGAATGAGCAAAAGGGTGAGTCTGGGCATGCGCAGTAACAATCTGGTAATGTGCATTCTGCGAATGAGCAATAGGGTGAGTCTGGGCATGCGCAGTAACAATCTGGTAATGTGCGTTCTTGCGAATGAGCAAGATAGTGAGTCTCGGCATGCGCAGTAACAATCTGGTAAAGTGTGTTCTGCGAATGAGCAAGAGGGTGAGTCTGGGCATGCGCAGTAACAATCTGGTAATGTGCGTTCTGCGAATGAGCAAGAGGGTGAGTCTGGGCATGCGCAGTAACAATCTGGTAATGTGCGTTCTGCGAATGAGCAAGAGGGTGAGTCTGGGCATGCGCAGTACCAATCTGGTAATGTGCGTTCTGCGAATGAGCAAGATGGTGAGTCTGGGCATGTGCAGTAACAATCTGGTAATGTGCGTTCTGCGAATGAGCAATAGGGTGAGTCTGGGCATGTGCAGTAATAATGTAGTAATGTGCTTTCTGCGAATGAGCAATAGGGTGAGTCTGGGCATGCGCAGTAACAATCTGGTAATATGCGTTCTGCGACTGAGCAATAGGGTGAGTCTGGGCATGCTCAGTAACAATTTATTAATGTGCGTTCTGCGAATGAGCAATAGGGTGAGTCTGGGCATGCGCAGTAACAATCTGGTAATGTGCTTTCTGCGAATGAGCAATAGGGTGAGTCTGGGTATGTGCAGTATCAATCTGGTAATGTGCTTTCTGCGAATGAGCAATATAGTGAGTCTGGGCATGTGCAGTAACAATCTGGTAATGTGCGTTCTGCGAATGAGCAATAGGGTGAGTCTGGGCATGTGCAGTAACAATGTAGTAATGTGCTTTCTGCGATTGAGCAATAGGGTGAGTCTGGGCATGCGCAGTAACAATCTGGTAATGTGCGTTCTGCGAATGAGCAATAGGGTGAGTCTGGGCATGCGCAGTAACAATCTGGTAATGTGCATTCTGCAAATGAGCAATAGGGTGAGTCTGGGCATGCGCAGTAACAATCTGGTAATGTGCGTTCTTGCGAATGAGCAAGATAGTGAGTCTGGGCATGCGCAGTAACAATCTGGTAATGTGTGTTCTGCGAATGAACAAGAGGGTGAGTCTGGGCATGCGCAGTAACGATCTGGTAATGTGCGTTCTGCGAATGAGCAAGAGGGTGAGTCTGGGCATGCTCAGTAACAATCTGGTAATGTGCGTTCTGCGAATGAGCAAGAGGGTGAGTCTGGGCATGTGCAGTAACAATGTAGTAATGTGCTTTCTGCGAATGAGCAATAGGGTGAGTCTGGGCATGCGCAGTAACAATATGGTAATGTGCGTTCTGCGAATGAGCAATAGGGTGAGTCTGGGCATGCTCAGTAACAATTTATTAATGTGCGTTCTGCGAATGAGCAATAGGGTGAGTCTGGGCATGCGCAGTAACAATCTGGTAATGTGCGTTCTGCGAATGAGCAATAGGGTGAGTCTGGGCATGTGCAGTAACAATCTGGTAATGTGCTTTCTGCGAATGAGCAAGATAGTGATTCTGCATGTGCAGTAACAATCTGGTAATGTGCGTTCTGCGAATGAGCAAGATGGTGAGTTTGGGAATGCGCAGTAACAATCTGGTAATGTGTGTTCTGCGAATGTGCAAGAGGGTGAGTCTGGGCATGCGCAGTAACAATCTGGTAATGTGCGTTCTGCGATAGAGCAATAGGGAGAGTCTGGGCATGCGCAGTAACAATCTGGTAATGTGCTTTCTGCGAATGAGCAATAGGGTGAGTCTGGGCATGCGCAGTAACAATGTAGTAATGTGCGTTCTGCGAATGAGCAAGATGGTGAGTCTGGGCAGGCGCAGTAACAATGTAGTAATGTGCGTTCTGCGAATGAGCAATAGGGTGAGTCTGGGCATGCGCAGCAACAGTCTGGTAATGTGCATTCTGCGAATGAGCAATAGGGTGAGTCTGGGCATGCGCAGTAACAATCTGGTAATGTGCATTCTGCGAATGAGCAATAGGGTGAGTCTGGGCATGCGCAGTAACAATCTGGTAATGTGCATTCTGTGAATGAGCAATAGGGTGAGTCTGGGCATGCGCAGTAACAATCTGGTAATGTGCGTTCTTGCGAATGAGCAAGATAGTGAGTCTGGGCATGCGCAGTAACAATCTGGTAATGTGAGTTCTGCGAATGAGCAAGAGGGTGAGTCTGGGCATGCGCAGTAACAATCTGGTAATGTGCGTTCTGCGAATGAGCAAGAGGGTGAGTCTGGGCATGTGCAGTAACAATCTGGTTATGTGTGTTCTGCGAATGAGCAAGAGGGTGAGTCTGGGCATGCGCAGTAACAATCTGGTAATGAGTGTTCTGCGAATGAACAAGAGGGTGAGTCTGGGCATGCGCAGTAACAATCTGGTAATGTGCGTTCTGCGAATGAGAAAGAGGGTGAGTCTGGGCATGCGCAGTAACAATGTAGTAATGTGCGTTCTGCGAATGAGCAAGATGGTGAGTCTGGGCAGGCGCAGTAACAATGTAGTAATGTGCGTTCTGCGAATGAGCAAGATGGTGAGTCTGGGCATGCGCAGTAACAATCTGGTAATGTGCGTTCTGCTAATGAGCAAGATGGTGAGTCTGGGCATGCGCAGTAACAATCTGGTAATGTGCTTTCTGCGAATGAGCAATAGGGTGAGTCTGGGCATGCGCAGTAACAATGTAGTAATGTGCGTTCTGCGAATGAGCAAGATGGTGAGTCTGGGCAGGCGCAGTAACAATCTGGTAATGTGCATTCTGCGAATGAGCAATAGGGTGAGTCTGGGCATGCGCAGTAACAATCTGGTAATGTGCATTCTGCGAATGAGCAATAGGGTGAGTCTGGGCATGCGCAGTAACAATCTGGTAATGTGCGTTCTTGCGAATGAGCAAGATAGTGAGTCTCGGCATGCGCAGTAACAATCTGGTAAAGTGTGTTCTGCGAATGAACAAGAGGGTGAGTCTGGGCATGCGCAGTAACAATCTGGTAATGTGCGTTCTGCGAATGAGCAAGAGGGTGAGTCTGGGCATGCGCAGTAACAATCTGGTAATGTGCGTTCTGCGAATGAGCAAGAGGGTGAGTCTGGGCATGCGCAGTAACAATCTGGTAATGTGCGTTCTGCGAATGAGCAAGAGGGTGAGTCTGGGCATGCGCAGTACCAATCTGGTAATGTGCGTTCTGCGAATGAGCAAGATGGTGAGTCTGGGCATGTGCAGTAACAATCTGGTTATGTGTGTTCTGCGAATGAGCAAGAGGGTGAGTCTGGGCATGCGCAGTAACAATCTGGTAATGAGTGTTCTGCGAATGAACAAGAGGGTGAGTCTGGGCATGCGCAGTAACAATCTGGTAATGTGCGTTCTGCGAATGAGAAAGAGGGTGAGTCTGGGCATGCGCAGTAACAATGTAGTAATGTGCGTTCTGCGAATGAGCAAGATGGTGAGTCTGGGCAGGCGCAGTAACAATGTAGTAATGTGCGTTCTGCGAATGAGCAAGATGGTGAGTCTGGGCATGCGCAGTAACAATCTGGTAATGTGCGTTCTGCTAATGAGCAAGATGGTGAGTCTGGGCATGCGCAGTAACAATCTGGTAATGTGCTTTCTGCGAATGAGCAATAGGGTGAGTCTGGGCATGCGCAGTAACAATGTAGTAATGTGCGTTCTGCGAATGAGCAAGATGGTGAGTCTGGGCAGGCGCAGTAACAATCTGGTAATGTGCATTCTGCGAATGAGCAATAGGGTGAGTCTGGGCATGCGCAGTAACAATCTGGTAATGTGCATTCTGCGAATGAGCAATAGGGTGAGTCTGGGCATGCGCAGTAACAATCTGGTAATGTGCGTTCTTGCGAATGAGCAAGATAGTGAGTCTCGGCATGCGCAGTAACAATCTGGTAAAGTGTGTTCTGCGAATGAACAAGAGGGTGAGTCTGGGCATGCGCAGTAACAATCTGGTAATGTGCGTTCTGCGAATGAGCAAGAGGGTGAGTCTGGGCATGCGCAGTAACAATCTGGTAATGTGCGATCTGCAAATGAGCAAGAGGGTGAGTCTGGGCATGCGCAGTAACAATCTGGTAATGTGCGTTCTGCGAATGAGCAAGAGGGTGAGTCTGGGCATGCGCAGTACCAATCTGGTAATGTGCGTTCTGCGAATGAGCAAGATGGTGAGTCTGGGCATGTGCAGTAACAATCTGGTAATGTGCGTTCTGCGAATGAGCAATAGGGTGAGTCTCGGTATGTGCAGTAATAATGTAGTAATGTGCTTTCTGCGAATGAGCAATAGGGTGAGTCTGGGCATGCTCAGTAACAATTTATTAATGTGCGTTCTGCGAATGAGCAATAGGGTGAGTCTGGGCATGCGCAGTAACAATCTGGTAATGTGCTTTCTGCGAATGAGCAATAGGGTGAGTCTGGGTATGTGCAGTATCAATCTGGTAATGTGCTTTCTGCGAATGAGCAATATAGTGAGTCTGGGCATGTGCAGTAACAATCTGGTAATGTGCGTTCTGCGAATGAGCAATAGGGTGAGTCTGGGCATGTGCAGTAACAATGTAGTAATGTGCTTTCTGCGATTGAGCAATAGGGTGAGTCTGGGCATGCGCAGTAACAATCTGGTAATGTGCGTTCTGCGAATGAGCAATAGGGTGAGTCTAGGCATGCGCAGCAACAGTCTGGTAATGTGTATTCTGCGAATGAGCAATAGGGTGAGTCTGGGCATGCGCAGTAACAATCTGGTAATGTGCATTCTGCGAATGAGCAATAGGGTGAGTCTGGGCATGCGCAGTAACAATCTGGTAATGTGCATTCTGTGAATGAGCAATAGGGTGAGTCTGGGCATGCGCAGTAACAATCTGGTAATGTGCGTTCTTGCGAATGAGCAAGATAGTGAGTCTGGGCATGCGCAGTAACAATCTGGCAATGTGAGTTCTGCGAATGAGCAAGAGGGTGAGTCTGGGCATGCGCAGTAACAATCTGGTAATGTGCGTTCTGCGAATGAGCAAGTGGGTGAGTCTGGGCATGTGCAGTAACAATCTGGTTATGTGTGTTCTGCGAATGAGCAAGAGGGTGAGTCTGGGCATGCGCAGTAACAATCTGGTAATGAGTGTTCTGCGAATGAACAAGAGGGTGAGTCTGGGCATGCGCAGTAACAATCTGGTAATGTGCGTTCTGCGAATGAGAAAGAGGGTGAGTCTGGGCATGCGCAGTAACAATGTAGTAATGTGCGTTCTGCGAATGAGCAAGATGGTGAGTCTGGGCAGGCGCAGTAACAATGTAGTAATGTGCGTTCTGCGAATGAGCAAGATGGTGAGTCTGGGCATGCGCAGTAACAATGTAGTAATGTGCGTTCTGCGAATGAGCAAGATGGTGAGTCTGGGCAGGCGCAGTAACAATCTGGTAATGTGCATTCTGCGAATGAGCAATAGGGTGAGTCTGGGCATGCGCAGTAACAATCTGGTAATGTGCATTCTGCGAATGAGCAATAGGGTGAGTCCGGGCATGCGCAGTAACAATCTGGTAATGTGCGTTCTTGCGAATGAGCAAGATAGTGAGTCTCGGCATGCGCAGTAACAATCTGGTAAAGTGTGTTCTGCGAATGAACAAGAGGGTGAGTCTGGGCATGCGCGGTAACAATCTGGTAATGTGCGTTCTGCGAATGAGCAAGAGGGTGAGTCTGGGCATGCGCAGTAACAATCTGGTAATGTGCGTTCTGCGAATGAGCAAGAGGGTGAGTCTGGGCATGCGCAGTAACAATCTGGTAATGTGCGTTCTGCGAATGAGCAAGAGGGTGAGTCTGGGCATGCGCAGTACCAATCTGGTAATGTGCGTTCTGCGAATGAGCAAGATGGTGAGTCTGGGCATGTGCAGTAACAATCTGGTAATGTGCGTTCTGCGAATGAGCAATAGGGTGAGTCTCGGTATGTGCAGTAATAATGTAGTAATGTGCTTTCTGCGAATGAGCAATAGGGTGAGTCTGGGCATGCTCAGTAACAATTTATTAATGTGCGTTCTGCGAATGAGCAATAGGGTGAGTCTGGGCATGCGCAGTAACAATCTGGTAATGTGCTTTCTGCGAATGAGCAATAGGGTGAGTCTGGGTATGTGCAGTATCAATCTGGTAATGTGCTTTCTGCGAATGAGCAATATAGTGAGTCTGGGCATGTGCAGTAACAATCTGGTAATGTGCGTTCTGCGAATGAGCAATAGGGTGAGTCTGGGCATGTGCAGTAACAATGTAGTAATGTGCTTTCTGCGATTGAGCAATAGGGTGAGTCTGGGCATGCGCAGTAACAATCTGGTAATGTGCGTTCTGCGAATGAGCAATAGGGTGAGTCTGGGCATGCTCAGTAACAATTTATTAATGTGCGTTCTGCGAATGAGCAATAGGGTGAGTCTGGGCATGCGCAGTAACAATCTGGTAATGTGCATTCTGCGAATGAGCAATAGGGTGAGTCTGGGCATGCGCAGTAACAATCTCGTAATGTGCATTCTGCGAATGAGCAATAGGGTGAGTCTGGGCATGCGCAGTAACAATCTGGTAATGTGCATTCTGCAAATGAGCAATAGGGTGAGTCTGGGCATGCGCAGTAACAATCTGGTAATGTGCGTTCTTGCGAATGAGCAAGATAGTGAGTCTGGGCATGCGCAGTAACAATCTGGTAATGTGTGTTCTGCAAATGAACAAGAGGGTGAGTCTGGGCATGCGCAGTAACGATCTGGTAATGTGCGTTCTGCGAATGAGCAAGAGGGTGAGTCTGGGCATGCTCAGTAACAATCTGGTAATGTGCGTTCTGCGAATGAGCAAGAGGGTGAGTCTGGGCATGCGCAGTAACAATCTGGTAATGTGCGTTCTGCAAATGAGCAAGATGGTGAGTCTGGGCATGTGCAGTAACAATCTGGTAATGTGCGTTCTGCGAATGAGCAAGATGGTGAGTCTGGGCATGTGCAGTAACAATGTAGTAATGTGCTTTCTGCGAATGAGCAATAGGGTGAGTCTGGGCATGCGCAGTAACAATATGGTAATGTGCGTTCTGCGAATGAGCAATAGGGTGAGTCTGGGCATGCTCAGTAACAATTTATTAATGTGCGTTCTGCGAATGAGCAATAGGGTGAGTCTGGGCATGCGCAGTAACAATCTGGTAATGTGCGTTCTGCGAATGAGCAATAGGGTGAGTCTGGGCATGTGCAGTAACAATCTGGTAATGTGCTTTCTGCGAATGAGCAAGATAGTGATTCTGCATGTGCAGTAACAATCTGGTAATGTGCGTTCTGCGAATGAGCAAGATGGTGAGTTTGGGAATGCGCAGTAACAATCTGGTAATGTGTGTTCTGCGAATGTGCAAGAGGGTGAGTCTGGGCATGCGCAGTAACAATCTGGTAATGTGCGTTCTGCGAATGAGCAATAGGGAGAGTCTGGGCATGCGCAGTAACAATCTGGTAATGTGCTTTCTGCGAATGAGCAATAGGGTGAGTCTGGGCATGCGCAGTAACAATGTAGTAATGTGCGTTCTGCGAATGAGCAAGATGGTGAGTCTGGGCAGGCGCAGTAACAATGTAGTAATGTGCGTTCTGCGAATGAGCAATAGGGTGAGTCTGGGCATGCGCAGCAACAGTCTGGTAATGTGCATTCTGCGAATGAGCAATAGGGTGAGTCTGGGCATGCGCAGTAACAATCTGGTAATGTGCATTCTGCGAATGAGCAATAGGGTGAGTCTGGGCATGCGCAGTAACAATCTGGTAATGTGCATTCTGTGAATGAGCAATAGGGTGAGTCTGGGCATGCGCAGTAACAATCTGGTAATGTGCGTTCTTGCGAATGAGCAAGATAGTGAGTCTGGGCATGCGCAGTAACAATCTGGTAATGTGAGTTCTGCGAATGAGCAAGAGGGTGAGTCTGGGCATGCGCAGTAACAATCTGGTAATGTGCGTTCTGCGAATGAGCAAGAGGGTGAGTCTGGGCATGTGCAGTAACAATCTGGTTATGTGTGTTCTGCGAATGAGCAAGAGGGTGAGTCTCGGCATGCGCAGTAACAATCTGGTAATGAGTGTCCTGCGAATGAACAAGAGGGTGAGTCTGGGCATGCGCAGTAACAATTTGGTAATGTGCGTTCTGCGAATGAGAAAGAGGGTGAGTCTGGGCATGCGCAGTAACAATGTAGTAATGTGCGTTCTGCGAATGAGCAAGATGGTGAGTCTGGGCAGGCGCAGTAACAATGTAGTAATGTGCGTTCTGCGAATGAGCAAGATGGTGAGTCTGGGCATGCGCAGTAACAATCTGGTAATGTGCGTTCTGCTAATGAGCAAGATGGTGAGTCTGGGCATGCGCAGTAACAATCTGGTAATGTGCTTTCTGCGAATTAGCAATAGGGTGAGTCTGGGCATGCGCAGTAACAATGTAGTAATGTGCGTTCTGCGAATGAGCAAGATGGTGAGTCTGGGCAGGCGCAGTAACAATCTGGTAATGTGCATTCTGCGAATGAGCAATAGGGTGAGTCTGGGCATGCGCAGTAACAATCTGGTAATGTGCATTCTGCGAATGAGCAATAGGGTGAGTCTGGGCATGCGCAGTAACAATCTGGTAATGTGCGTTCTTGCGAATGAGCAAGATAGTGAGTCTCGGCATGCGCAGTAACAATCTGGTAAAGTGTGTTCTGCGAATGAACAAGAGGGTGAGTCTGGGCATGCGCAGTAACAATCTGGTAATGTACGTTCTGCGAATGAGCAAGAGGGTGAGTCTGGGCATGCGCAGTAACAATCTGGTAATGTGCGTTCTGCGAATGAGCAAGAGGGTGAGTCTGGGCATGCGCAGTAACAATCTGGTAATGTGCGTTCTGCGAATGAGCAAGATGGTGAGTCTGGGCATGTGCAGTAACAATCTGGTAATGTGCGTTCTGCGAATGAGCAATAGGGTGAGTCTGGGCATGTGCAGTAATAATGTAGTAATGTGCTTTCTGCGAATGAGCAATAGGGTGAGTCTGGGCATGCGCAGTAACAATCTGGTAATATGCGTTCTGCGAATGAGCAATAGGGTGAGTCTGGGCATGCTCAGTAACAATTTATTAATGTGCGTTCTGCGAATGAGCAATAGGGTGAGTCTGGGCATGCGCAGTAACAATCTGGTAATGTGCATTCTGCGAATGAGCAATAGGGTGAGTCTGGGCATGCGCAGTAACAATGTAGTAATGTGCGTTCTGCGAATGAGCAAGATGGTGAGTCTGGGCATACGCAGTAACAATCTGGTAATGTGCGTTCTGCGAATGAGCAAGATGGTGAGTCTGGGCATGCGCAGTAACAATGTAGTAATGTGCGTTCTGCAAATGAGCAAGATGGTGAGTCTGGGCATACGCAGTAACAATGTAGTAATGTGCTTTCTGCGAATGAGCAAGATGGTGAGTCTGGGCATACGCAGTAACAATCTGGTAATGTGCATTCTGCGAATGAGCAAGATGGTGAGTTTGGGCATGCGCAGTAACAATCTGGTAATGTGCGTTCTGCGAATGAGCAAGATGGTTAGTCTGGGCAGGCGCAGTAACAATGTAGTAATGTGCGTTCTGCGAATGAGCAATAGGGTGAGTCTGGGCATGCGCAGCAACAGTCTGGTAATGTGCATTCTGCGAATGAGCAATAGGGTGAGTCTGGGCATGCGCAGTAACAATCTGGTAATGTGCATTCTGCGAATGAGCAATAGGGTGAGTCTGGGCATGCGCAGTAACAATCTGGTAATGTGCATTCTGTGAATGAGCAACAGGGTGAGTCTGGGCATGCGCAGTAACAATCTGGTAATGTGCGTTCTTGCGAATGAGCAAGATAGTGAGTCTGGGCATGCGCAGTAACAATCTGGTAATGTGAGTTCTGCGAATGAGCAAGAGGGTGAGTCTGGGCATGCGCAGTAACAATCTGGTAATGTGCGTTCTGCGAATGAGCAAGAGGGTGAGTCTGGGCATGTGCAGTAACAATCTGGTTATGTGTGTTCTGCGAATGAGCAAGAGGGTGAGTCTGGGCATGCGCAGTAACAATCTGGTAATGAGTGTTCTGCGAATGAACAAGAGGGTGAGTCTGGGCATGCGCAGTAACAATCTGGTAATGTGCGTTCTGCGAATGAGAAAGAGGGTGAGTCTGGGCATGCGCAGTAACAATGTAGTAATGTGCGTTCTGCGAATGAGCAAGATGGTGAGTCTGGGCAGGCGCAGTAACAATGTAGTAATGTGCGTTCTGCGAATGAGCAAGATGGTGAGTCTGGGCATGCGCAGTAACAATCTGGTAATGTGCGTTCTGCTAATGAGCAAGATGGTGAGTCTGGGCATGCGCAGTAACAATCTGGTAATGTGCTTTCTGCGAATGAGCAATAGGGTGAGTCTGGGCATGCGCAGTAACAATGTAGTAATGTGCGTTCTGCGAATGAGCAAGATGGTGAGTCTGGGCAGGCGCAGTAACAATCTGGTAATGTGCATTCTGCGAATGAGCAATAGGGTGAGTCTGGGCATGCGCAGTAACAATCTGGTAATGTGCATTCTGCGAATGAGCAATAGGGTGAGTCTGGGCATGCGCAGTAACAATCTGGTAATGTGCGTTCTTGCGAATGAGCAAGATAGTGAGTCTCGGCATGCGCAGTAACAATCTGGTAAAGTGTGTTCTGCGAATGAACAAGAGGGTGAGTCTGGGCATGCGCAGTAACAATCTGGTAATGTGCGTTCTGCGAATGAGCAAGAGGGTGAGTCTGGGCATGCGCAGTAACAATCTGGTAATGTGCGTTCTGCGAATGAGCAAGAGGGTGAGTCTGGGCATGCGCAGTACCAATCTGGTAATGTGCGTTCTGCGAATGAGCAAGATGGTGAGTCTGGGCATGTGCAGTAACAATCTGGTAATGTGCGTTCTGCGAATGAGCAATAGGGTGAGTCTGGGCATGTGCAGTAATAATGTAGTAATGTGCTTTCTGCGAATGAGCAATAGGGTGAGTCTGGGCATGCGCAGTAACAATCTGGTAATATGCGTTCTGCGAATGAGCAATAGGGTGAGTCTGGGCATGCTCAGTAACAATTTATTAATGTGCGTTCTGCGAATGAGCAATAGGGTGAGTCTGGGCATGCGCAGTAACAATCTGGTAATGTGCTTTCTGCGAATGAGCAATAGGGTGAGTCTGGGTATGTGCAGTATCAATCTGGTAATGTGCTTTCTGCGAATGAGCAATATAGTGAGTCTGGGCATGTGCAGTAACAATCTGGTAATGTGCGTTCTGCGAATGAGCAATAGGGTGAGTCTGGGCATGTGCAGTAACAATGTAGTAATGTGCTTTCTGCGATTGAGCAATAGGGTGAGTCTGGGCATGCGCAGTAACAATCTGGTAATGTGCGTTCTGCGAATGAGCAATAGGGTGAGTCTGGGCATGCTCAGTAACAATTTATTAATGTGCGTTCTGCGAATGAGCAATAGGGTGAGTCTGGGCATGCGCAGTAACAATCTGGTAATGTGCATTCTGCGAATGAGCAATAGGGTGAGTCTGGGCATGCGCAGTAACAATCTCGTAATGTGCATTCTGCGAATGAGCAATAGGGTGAGTCTGGGCATGCGCAGTAACAATCTGGTAATGTGCATTCTGCAAATGAGCAATAGGGTGAGTCTGGGCATGCGCAGTAACAATCTGGTAATGTGCGTTCTTGCGAATGAGCAAGATAGTGAGTCTGGGCATGCGCAGTAACAATCTGGTAATGTGTGTTCTGCGAATGAACAAGAGGGTGAGTCTGGGCATGCGCAGTAACGATCTGGTAATGTGCGTTCTGCGAATGAGCAAGAGGGTGAGTCTGGGCATTCTCAGTAACAATCTGGTAATGTGCGTTCTGCGAATGAGCAAGAGGGTGAGTCTGGGCATGCGCAGTAACAATCTGGTAATGTGCGTTCTGCAAATGAGCAAGATGGTGAGTCTGGGCATGTGCAGTAACAATCTGGTAATGTGCGTTCTGCGAATGAGCAAGATGGTGAGTCTGGGCATGTGCAGTAACAATCTGGTAATGTGCGTTCTGCGAATGAGCAAGAGGGTGAGTCTGGGCATGCGCAGTAACAATCTGGTAATGTGCGTTCTGCAAATGAGCAAGATGGTGAGTCTGGGCATGTGCAGTAACAATCTGGTAATGTGCGTTCTGCGAATGAGCAAGATGGTGAGTCTGGGCATGTGCAGTAACAATGTAGTAATGTGCTTTCTGCGAATGAGCAATAGGGTGAGTCTGGGCATGCGCAGTAACAATATGGTAATGTGCGTTCTGCGAATGAGCAATAGGGTGAGTCTGGGCATGCTCAGTAACAATTTATTAATGTGCGTTCTGCGAATGAGCAATAGGGTGAGTCTGGGCATGCGCAGTAACAATCTGGTAATGTGCGTTCTGCGAATGAGCAATAGGGTGAGTCTGGGCATGTGCAGTAACAATCTGGTAATGTGCTTTCTGCGAATGAGCAAGATAGTGATTCTGCATGTGCAGTAACAATCTGGTAATGTGCGTTCTGCGAATGATCAAGATGGTGAGTTTGGGAATGCGCAGTAACAATCTGGTAATATGTGTTCTGCGAATGTGCAAGAGGGTGAGTCTGGGCATGCGCAGTAACAATCTGGTAATGTGCGTTCTGCGAATGAGCAATAGGGAGAGTCTGGGCATGCGCAGTAACAATCTGGTAATGTGCTTTCTGCGAATGAGCAATAGGGTGAGTCTGGGCATGCGCAGTAACAATGTAGTAATGTGCGTTCTGCGAATGAGCAAGATGGTGAGTCTGGGCAGGCGCATTAACAATGTAGTAATGTGCGTTCTGCGAATGAGCAATAGGGTGAGTCTGGGCATGCGCAGCAACAGTCTGGTAATGTGCATTCTGCGAATGAGCAATAGGGTGAGTCTGGGCATGCGCAGTAACAATCTGGTAATGTGCATTCTGCGAATGAGCAATAGGGTGAGTCTGGGCATGCGCAGTAACAATCTGGTAATGTGCATTCTGTGAATGAGCAATAGGGTGAGTCTGGGCATGCGCAGTAACAATCTGGTAATGTGCGTTCTTGCGAATGAGCAAGATAGTGAGTCTGGGCATGCGCAGTAACAATCTGGTAATGTGAGTTCTGCGAATGAGCAAGAGGGTGAGTCTGGGCATGCGCAGTAACAATCTGGTAATGTGCGTTCTGCGAATGAGCAAGAGGGTGAGTCTGGGCATGTGCAGTAACAATCTGGTTATGTGTGTTCTGCGAATGAGCAAGAGGGTGAGTCTGGGCATGCGCAGTAACAATCTGGTATTGAGTGTTCTGCGAATGAACAAGAGGGTGAGTCTGGGCATGCGCAGTAACAATCTGGTAATGTGCGTTCTGCGAATGAGAAAGAGGGTGAGTCTGGGCATGCGCAGTAACAATGTAGTAATGTGCGTTCTGCGAATGAGCAAGATGGTGAGTCTGGGCAGGCGCAGTAACAATGTAGTAATGTGCGTTCTGCGAATGAGCAAGATGGTGAGTCTGGGCATGCGCAGTAACAATCTGGTAATGTGCGTTCTGCTAATGAGCAAGATGGTGAGTCTGGGCATGCGCAGTAACAATCTGGTAATGTGCTTTCTGCGAATTAGCAATAGGGTGAGTCTGGGCATGCGCAGTAACAATGTAGTAATGTGCGTTCTGCGAATGAGCAAGATGGTGAGTCTGGGCAGGCGCAGTAACAATCTGGTAATGTGCATTCTGCGAATGAGCAATAGGGTGAGTCTGGGCATGCGCAGTAACAATCTGGTAATGTGCATTCTGCGAATGAGCAATAGGGTGAGTCTGGGCATGCGCATTAACAATCTGGTAATGTGCGTTCTTGCGAATGAGCAAGATAGTGAGTCTCGGCATGCGCAGTAACAATCTGGTAAAGTGTGTTCTGCGAATGAACAAGAGGGTGAGTCTGGGCATGCGCAGTAACAATCTGGTAATGTGCGTTCTGCGAATGAGCAAGAGGGTGAGTCTGGGCATGCGCAGTAACAATCTGGTAATGTGCGTTCTGCGAATGAGCAAGAGGGTGAGTCTGGGCATGCGCAGTAACAATCTGGTAATGTGCGTTCTGCGAATGAGCAAGATGGTGAGTCTGGGCATGTGCAGTAACAATCTGGTAATGTGCGTTCTGCGAATGAGCAATAGGGTGAGTCTGGGCATGTGCAGTAATAATGTAGTAATGTGCTTTCTGCGAATGAGCAATAGGGTGAGTCTGGGCATGCGCAGTAACAATCTGGTAATATGCGTTCTGCGAATGAGCAATAGGGTGAGTCTGGGCATGCTCAGTAACAATTTATTAATGTGCGTTCTGCGAATGAGCAATAGGGTGAGTCTGGGCATGCGCAGTAACAATCTGGTAATGTGCATTCTGCGAATGAGCAATAGGGTGAGTCTGGGCATGCGCAGTAACATTGTAGTAATGTGCGTTCTGCGAATGAGCAAGATGGTGAGTCTGGGCATACGCAGTAACAATCTGGTAATGTGCGTTCTGCGAATGAGCAAGATGGTGAGTCTGGGCATGCGCAGTAACAATGTAGTAATGTGCGTTCTGCAAATGAGCAAGATGGTGAGTCTGGGCATACGCAGTAACAATGTAGTAATGTGCTTTCTGCGAATGAGCAAGATGGTGAGTCTGGGCATACGCAGTAACAATCTGGTAATATGCGTTCTGCGAATGAGCAATAGGGTGAGTCTGGGCATGCTCAGTAACAATTTATTAATGTGCGTTCTGCGAATGAGCAATAGGGTGAGTCTGGGCATGCGCAGTAACAATCTGGTAATGTGCATTCTGCGAATGAGCAATAGGGTGAGTCTGGGCATGCGCAGTAACATTGTAGTAATGTGCGTTCTGCGAATGAGCAAGATGGTGAGTCTGGGCATACGCAGTAACAATCTGGTAATGTGCGTTCTGCGAATGAGCAAGATGGTGAGTCTGGGCATGCGCAGTAACAATGTAGTAATGTGCGTTCTGCAAATGAGCAAGATGGTGAGTCTGGGCATACGCAGTAACAATGTAGTAATGTGCTTTCTGCGAATGAGCAAGATGGTGAGTCTGGGCATACGCAGTAACAATCTGGTAATGTGCATTCTGCGAATGAGCAAGATGGTGAGTTTGGGCATGCGCAGTAACAATCTGGTAATGTGCGTTCTGCGAATGAGCAAGATGGTTAGTCTGGGCATGCGCAGTAACAATCTGGTAATGTGCGTTCTGCGTATGAGTAAGAGGGTGAGTCTGGGCATGCGCAGTAACAATGTAGTAATGTGCGTTCTGGGAATGAGCAATAGGGTGAGTCTGGGCATGTGCTGTAACAATCTGGTAATGTGCATTCTGCGACTGAGCAAGTGGGGAGTCTGGGCATGTGCAGTAAGAATCTGGTAATGTGCGTTCTGGGAATGAGCAATACGGTGAGTCTGGGCATGTGCAGTAACAATCTGGTAATGTGCGTTCTGCGAATGAGCAATAGGGTGAGTCTCGGCATGTGCAGTAACAATCTGGTAATGTGCGTTCTGCGAATGAGCACGTGGGTGAGTCTGGGCATGCGCAGTAACAATCTGGTAATGTGAGTTCTGCGAATGAGCAATAGGGTGAGTCTGGGCATGTGCAGTAACAATCTGGTAATGTGCGTTCTGCGAATGAGCAATAGGGTGAGTCTGGGCATGTGCAGTAACAATCTGGTAATGTGCGTTCTGCGAATGAGCAATAGGGTGAGTCTGGGCATGCGCAGTAACAATGTAGTAATGTGCTTTCTTCGAATGAGCAAGATGGTGAGTCTGGACATGTGCAGTAAAAATGTAGTAATGTGCGTTCTGCGAATGAGCAATAGGGTGAGTCTGGGCATGCGCAGTAACAATCTGGTAATGTGCGTTCTGCGAATGAGCAAGACAGTGAGTCTGGGAATGCGCAGTAATGATCTGGTAATGTGCATTCTATGAATGAGCAATAGGGTGAGTCTGGGCATGCGCAGTAACAATCTGGTAATGTGCGTTCTGCGAATGAGCAAGATGGTGAGTCTGGGCATGTGCTGTAACAATCTGGTAATGTGCGTTCTGCGAATGAGCAAGATAGTGAGTCTGGGCATGTGCAGTAACAATCTGGTAATGTGCGTTCTGCGAATGAGCAAGAGGGTGAGTCTGGGCATGTGCAGTAACAATGTTGAAATGTGCGTTCTGCGAATGAGCAATACGGTGAGTCTGGGCATGTGTAGTAATAATGTTGTAATGTGCGTTCTGCGAATGAGCAATAGGGAGAGTCTGGGCATGTGCAGTAACAATCTGGTAATGTGCGTTCTGCGAATGAGCAAGATGGTGAGTTTGGGCATGCGCAGTAACAATCTGGTAATGTGCGTTCTGCGAATGAGCAATAGGGAGAGTCTGGGCATGCGCAGTAACAATCTGGTAATGTGTGTTCTGCGAATGAACAAGAGGGTGAGTCTGGGCATGCGCAGTAACAATCTGGTAATGTGCGTTTTGCGAATGAGCAAGATGGTGAGTCAGGGCATGCGCAGTAACAATCTGGTAATGTGCGTTCTGGGAATGAGCAATAGGGTGAGTCTGGGCATGCGCGGTAACAATGTAGTAATGTGCGTTCTGGGAATGAGCAATAGGGTGGGTCTGGGCATGTGCAGTAACAATCTGGTAATGTGCGTTCTGCGAATGAGCAAGAGGGTGAGTCTGGGCTTGCACAGTAACAATCTAGTAATGTGCGTTCTGCGAATGAGCAAGATGGTGAGTCTGGGCATGCGCAGTAACAATCTGGTAATGTGCGTTCTGCGAATGAGCAAGATGGTGAGTCTGGGCATGCGCAGTAACAATCTGGTAATGTGCGTTCTGCGAATGAGCAAGAGGGTGAGTCTGGGCATGCGCAGTAACAATGTAGTAATGTGCGTTCTGCGAATGAGCAACAGGGTGAGTCTGGGCATGCGCAGTAACAATCTGGTAATGTGTGTTCTGCGAATGAGCAAGAGGGTGAGTCTGGGAATGCGCAGTAACAATGTAGTAATGTGCGTTCTGCGAATGAGCAATAGGGTGAGTCTGGCCATGCGCAGTAACAATCTGGTAATGTGCGTTTTGCTAATGAGCAAGATAGTGAGTCTGGGCATGCGCAGTAACAATCTGGTAATGTGCTTTCTGCGAATGAGCAATAGGGTGAGTCTGGGCATGTGCAGTAACAATGTAGTAATGTGCGTTCTGCAAATGAGCAAGATGGTGAGTCTGGGCAGGCGCAGTAACAATGTAGTAATGTGCGTTCTGCTAATGAGCAATAGGGTGAGTCTGGGCATGCGCAGTAACAATCTGGTAATGTGCGTTCTGCGAATGAGCAATAGGGTGAGTCTGGGCATGCGCAGTAACAATCTGGTAATGTGCGTTCTGCGTATGAGTAAGAGGGTGAGTCTGGGCATGTGCAGTAACAATCTGGTAATGTGCATGATGCGAATGAGCAATAGAGTGAGTCTGGGCATGCACAGTAACAATGTAGTAATGTGCGTTCTGCAAATGAGCAAGATGGTGAGTCTGGGCAGGCGCAGTAACAATGTAGTAATGTGCGTTCTGCGAATGAGCAATAGGGTGAGTCTGGGCATGTGCAGTAACAATCTAGTAATGTGCGTTCTGCGAATGAGCAAGATGGTGAGTCTGGGCAGGCGCAGTAACAATGTAGTAATGTGCGTTCTGCGAATGAGCAATAGGGTGAGTCTGGGCATGCGCAGTAACAATCTGGTAATGTGCGTTCTGCGTATGAGTAAGAGGGTGAGTCTGGGCATGTGCAGTAACAATCTGGTAATGTGCGTTCTGCGAATGAGCAATTGGGTGAGTCTGGGCATGCGCAGTAACAATCAGGTAATGTGCGTTCTGCGAATGAGCAAGATAGTGAGTCTGGGCATGCGCAGTAACAATCTGGTAATGTGTGTTCTGCGAGTGAACAAGAGGGTGAGTCTGGGCATGCGCTGTAACAATCTGGTAATGTGTGTTCTGCGAATGAGCAAGAGGGTGAGTCTGGGCATACGCAGTAACAATCTGGTAATGTGCGTTCTGCGAATGAGCAAGATAGTGAGTCTGGGCATGCGCAGTAACAATCTGGTAATGTGTGTTCTGCGAATGAACAAGAGGGTGAGTCTGGGCATGTGCAGTAACAATGTAGTAATGTGCGTTCTGCGAATGAGCAAGATGGTGAGTCTGGCCATGCGCAGTAACAATCTGGTAATGTGCGTTCTGCGAATGAGCAAGTGGGTGAGTCTGGGCATGTGCAGTAACAATGTAGTAATGTGCTTTCTGCGAATGAGCAATAGGGTGAGTCTGGGCATGCGCAGTAACAATCTGGTAATGTGTGTTCTGCGAATGAGCAACAGGGTGAGTCTGGGCATGTGCAGTAACAATTTATTAATGTGCCTTCTGCAAATGAGCAAGATGGTGAGTCTGGGCATGTGCCGTAACAATGTAGTAATGTGCGTTCTGCGAATGAGCAATAGGGTGAGTCTGGGCATGTGCAGTAACAATCTGGTAATGTGTTTTCTGCGAATGAGCAAGATAGTGAGTCTGGGCATGCGCAGTAACAATCTGGTAATGTGCGTTCTGCGAATGAGCAAGATGGTGAGTCTGGGCATGCGCAGTAACAATCTGGTAATGTGTGTTCTGCGAATGAGCAAGAGGGTGAGTCTGGGCATGCGCAGTAACAATGTAGTAATGTGCGTTCTGCGAATGAGCAATAGGGTGAGTCTGGGCATGCACAGTAACAATCTGGTAATGTGCGTTCTGCGAATGAGCAAGAGGGTGAGTCTGGGCATGCTCAGTAACAATGTAGTAATGTGCGTTCTGCGAATGAGCAATAGGGTGAGTCTGGCCATGCGCAGTAACAATCTGGTAATGTGCGTTCTGCGAATGAGCAAGATAGTGAGTCTGGGCATGTGCAGTAACAATCTGGTAATGTGTGTTCTGCGAAAGAACAACAGGGTGAGTCTCGGCATGTGCAGTAACAATGTAGTAATGTGCGTTCTGCGAATGAGCAAGATGGTGAGTCTGGGCATGTGCAGTAACAGTCTGGTAATGTGCGTTCTGCGAATGAGAAATAGGGTGAGTCTGTGCATGTGCAGTAACAATGTAGTAATGTGCTTTCTGCGAATGAGCAATAGGGTGAGTCTGGGCATGCGCAGTAACAATCTGGTAATGTGCGTTCTGCGAATGAGCAAGAGGGTGAGTCTGGGCATGCGCAGTAACAATCTGGTAATGTGCGCTCTGCGAATGAGCAAGATAGTGAGTCTGGGCATGCGCAGTAACAATCTGGTAATGTATGTTCTGCGAATGAACAAGAGGGTGAGTCTGGGCATGTGCAGTAACAATGTAGTAATGTGCGTTCTGCGAATGAGCAAGATGGTGAGTCTGGGCAAGTGCAGTAACAATGTAGTAATGTGCTTTGTGCGAATGAGCAATAGGGTGAGTCTGGGCATGCGCAGTAACAATCTGGTAATGTGCGTTCTGCGAATGAGCAAGAGGGTGAGTCTGGGCATGCGCAGTAACAATCTGGTAATATGCTTTCTGCGAATGAGCAATAGGGTGAGTCTGGGCATGTGCAGTAACAATGTAGTAATGTGCTTTCTGCGAATGAGCAATAGGTTGAGGCTGGGCATGCGCAGTAACAATCTGGTAATGTGTGTTCTGCGAATCAGCAATAGGGTGAGTCTGGGCATGCGCAGTAACAATCTGGTAATGTGTGTTCTGCGAATGAGCAAGATAGTGAGTCTGGGCATGCGCTGTAACAATCTGGTAATGTGTGTTCTGCGAATGAACAAGAGGGTGAGTCTGGGCATGTGCAGTAACAATGTAGTAATGTGCGTTCTGCGAATGAGCAAGATGGTGAGTCTGGGCATGTGCAGTAACAATGTAGTAATGTGCTTTATGCGAATGAGCAATAGGGTGAGTCTGGGCATGTGCAGTAACAATGTAGTAATGTGCTTTCTGCGAATGAGCAATAGGGTGAGTCTGGGCATGTGCAGTAACAATGTAGTAATGTGCTTTCTGCGAATGAGCAATAGGGTGAGGCTGGGCATGCGCAGTAACAATCTGGTAATGTGTGTTCTGCGAATGAGCAATAGGGTGAGTCTGGGCATGCGCAGTAACAATCTGGTAATGTGTGTTCTGCGAATGAGCAAGATAGTGAGTCTGGACATGCGCAGTAACAATCTGGTAATGTGTGTTCTGCGAATGAGCATGATAGTGAGTCTGGGCATGCGCAGTAACAATCTGGTAATGTGTGTTCTGCGAATGAACAAGATGGTGAGACTGGGCATGTGCAGTAACAATGTAGTAATGTGCGTTCTGCGAATGAGCAAGATGGTGAGTCTGGGCATGTGCAGTAACAATGTAGTAATGTGCTTTCTGCGAATGAGCAATAGGGTGAATCTGGGCATGTGCAGTAACAATGTAGTAATGTGCTTTCTGCGAATGAGCAATAGGGTGAGTCTGGGCATGTGCAGTAACAATGTAGTAATGTGCTTTCTGTGAATGAGCAATAGGGTGAGGCTGGGCATGCGCAGTAACAATCTGGTAATGTGTGTTCTACGAATGAGCAATAGGGTGAGTCTGGGCATGCTCAGTAACAATTTATTAATGTGTGTTCTGCAAATTAGCAAGATGGTGAGTCTGGGCATGCGCAGTAACAATCTGGTAATGTGCGTTCTGCGAATGAGCAAGATAGTGAGTCTGGGCATGCGCAGTAACAATCTGGTAATGTGTGTTCTGCGAATGAACAAGAGGGTGAGTCTGGGAATGTGCAGTAACAATGTAGTAATGTGCGTTCTGCGAATGACCAAGATGGTGAGTCTGTGCATGTGCAGTAACAATGTAGTAATGTGCTTTCTGCGAATGAGCAAAAGGGTGAGTCTGGGCATGCGCAGTAACAATCTGGTAATGTGCGTTCTGCGAATGAGCAAGAGGGTGAGTCTGGGCATGCGCAGTAACAATCTGGTAATGTGCGTTCTGCGAATGAGCAATATGGTGAGTCTGGGCATGCGCAGTAACAATCTGGTAATGTATGTTCTGCGAATGAACAAGAGGGTGAGTCTGGGCATGTGCAGTAACAATGTAGTAATGTGCGTTCTGCGAATGAGCAAGATGGTGAGTCTGGGCAAGTGCAGTAACAATGTAGTAATGTGCTTTGTGCGAATGAGCAATAGGGTGAGTCTGGGCATGCGCAGTAACAATCTGGTAATGTGCGTTCTGCGAATGAGCAAGATGGTGAGTCTGGGCATGCGCAGTAACAATCTGGTAATATGCTTTCTGCGAATGAGCAATAGGTTGAGTCTGGGCATGTGCAGTAACAATGTAGTAATGTGCTTTCTGCGAATGAGCAATAGGTTGAGGCTGGGCATGCGCAGTAACAATCTGGTAATGTGTGTTCTGCGAATGAGCAATAGGGTGAGTCTGGGCATGCGCAGTAACAATCTGGTAATGTGTGTTCTGCGAATGAACAAGAGGGTGAGTCTGGGCATGTGCAGTAACAATGTAGTAATGTGCGTTCTGCGAATGAGCAAGATGGTGAGTCTGGGCATGTGCAGTAACAATGTAGTAATGTGCTTTCTGCGAATGAGCAATAGGGTGAGTCTGGGCATGTGCAGTAACAATGTAGTAATGTGCTTTCTGCGAATGAGCAATAGGGTGAGTCTGGGCATGTGCAGTAACAATGTAGTAATGTGCTTTCTGCGAATGAGCAATAGGGTGAGGCTGGGCATGCGCAGTAACAATCTGGTAATGTGTGTTCTGCGAATGAGCAATAGGGTGAATCTGGGCATGCGCAGTAACAATCTGGTAATGTGTGTTCTGCGAATGAGCAAGATAGTGAGTCTGGGCATGCGCAGTAACAATCTGGTAATGTGTGTTCTGTGAATGAGCATGATAGTGAGTCTGGGCATGCGCAGTAACAATCTGGTAATGTGTGTTCTGCGAATGAACAAGATGGTGAGTCTGGGCATGTGCAGTAACAATGTAGTAATGTGCGTTCTGCGAATGAGCAAGATGGTGAGTCTGGGCATGTACAGTAACAATGTAGTAATGTGCTTTCTGCGAATGAGCAATAGGGTGAGTCTGGGCATGTGCAGTAACAATGTAGTAATGTGCTTTCTGCGAATGAGCAATAGGGTGAGTCTGGGCATGTGCAGTAACAATGTAGTAATGTGCTTTCTGTGAATGAGCAATAGGGTGAGGCTGGGCATGCGCAGTAACAATCTGGTAATGTGTGTTCTACGAATGAGCAATAGGGTGAGTCTGGGCATGCTCAGTAACAATTTATTAATGTGCGTTCTGCAAATTAGCAAGATGGTGAGTCTGGGCATGCGCAGTAACAATCTGGTAATGTGCGTTCTGCGAATGAGCAAGATAGTGAGTCTGGGCATGCGCAGTAACAATCTGGTAATGTGTGTTCTGCGAATGAACAAGAGGGTGAGTCTGGGCATGTGCAGTAACAATGTAGTAATGTGCGTTCTGCGAATGAGCAAGATGGTGAGTCTGGGCATGTGCAGTAACAATCTGGTAATGTGCGTTCTGCGAATGAGCAATAGGGTGAGTCTGGGCATGTGCAGTAAAATCTGGTAATGTGTGTTCTGCGAATGAGCAATAGGGTGAGTCTGGGCATGTGCAGTAACAATCTGGTAATGTGTGTTCTGCGAATGAGCAAGATGGTGAGTCTGGGCATGTGCAGTAACAATCTGGTAATGTGCGTTCTGCGAATGAGCAATAGGGTGAGTCTGGGCATGTGCAGTAAAATCTGGTAATGTGTGTTCTGCGAATGAGCAATAGGGTGAGTCTGGGCATGCTCAGTAACAATTTATTAATGTGCGTTCTGCAAATGAGCAAGAGGGTGAGTCTGGGCATGCGCAGTAACAATCTGGTAATGTGCATTCTGCGAATGAGCAAGATGGTGAGTCTGGGCATGCGCAGTAACAATCTGGTAATGTGTATTCTGCGAATGAGCAAGATGGTGAGTCTGGGCATGCGCAGTAACAATCTGGTAATGTGCTTTCTGCGAATGAGCAAGATGGTGAGTCTGGGCATGCGCAGTAACAATCTGGTAATGTGCTTTCTGCGAATGAGCAAGATGGTCAGTCTGTGTATGCGCAGTAACAATGTAGTAATGTGCGTTCTGCGAATGAGCAAGATGGTGAGTCTGGGCATGCGCAGTAACAATCTGGTAATGTGTGTTCTGCGAATGAACAAGAGGGTGAGTCTGGGCATGTGCAGTAACAATGTAGTAATGTGCGTTCTGCGAATGAGCAAGATGGTGAGTCTGGGCATGTGCAGTAACAATGTAGTAATGTGCTTTCTGCGAATGAGCAATAGGGTGAGTCTGGGCATGTGCAGTAACAATGTAGTAATGTGCTTTCTGCGAATGAGCAATAGGGTGAGTCTGGGCATGTGCAGTAACAATGTAGTAATGTCCTTTCTGCGAATGAGCAATAGGGTGAGGCTGGGCATGCGCAGTAACAATCTGGTAATGTGTGTTCTGCGAATGAGCAATAGGGTGAATCTGGGCATGCGCAGTAACAATCTGGTAATGTGTGTTCTGCGAATGAGCAAGATAGTGAGTCTGGGCATGCGCAGTAACAATCTGGTAATGTGTGTTCTGCGAATGAGCATGATAGTGAGTCTGGGCATGCGCAGTAACAATCTGGTAATGTGTGTTCTGCGAATGAACAAGATGGTGAGTCTGGGCATGTGCAGTAACAATGTAGTAATGTGCGTTCTGCGAATGAGCAAGATGGTGAGTCTGGGCATGTACAGTAACAATGTAGTAATGTGCTTTCTGCGAATGAGCAATAGGGTGAGTCTGGGCATTTGCAGTAACAATGTAGTAATGTGCTTTCTGCGAATGAGCAATAGGGTGAGTCTGGGCATGTGCAGTAACAATGTAGTAATGTGCTTTCTGTGAATGAGCAATAGGGTGAGGCTGGGCATGCGCAGTAACAATCTGGTAATGTGTGTTCTACGAATGAGCAATAGGGTGAGTCTGGGCATGCTCAGTAACAATTTATTAATGTGCGTTCTGCAAATTAGCAAGATGGTGAGTCTGGGCATGCGCAGTAACAATCTGGTAATGTGCGTTCTGCGAATGAGCAAGATAGTGAGTCTGGGCATGCGCAGTAACAATCTGGTAATGTGTGTTCTGCGAATGAACAAGAGGGTGAGTCTGGGCATGTGCAGTAACAATGTAGTAATGTGCGTTCTGCGAATGAGCAAGATGGTGAGTCTGGGCATGTGCAGTAACAATCTGGTAATGTGCGTTCTGCGAATGAGCAATAGGGTGAGTCTGGGCATGTGCAGTAAAATCTGGTAATGTGTGTTCTGCGAATGAGCAATAGGGTGAGTCTGGGCATGTGCAGTAACAATCTGGTAATGTGTGTTCTGCGAATGAGCAAGATGGTGAGTCTGGGCATGTGCAGTAACAATCTGGTAATGTGCGTTCTGCGAATGAGCAATAGGGTGAGTCTGGGCATGTGCAGTAAAATCTGGTAATGTGTGTTCTGCGAATGAGCAATAGGGTGAGTCTGGGCATGCTCAGTAACAATTTATTAATGTGCGTTCTGCAAATGAGCAAGAGGGTGAGTCTGGGCATGCGCAGTAACAATCTGGTAATGTGCATTCTGCGAATGAGCAAGATGGTGAGTCTGGGCATGCGCAGTAACAATCTGGTAATGTGTATTCTGCGAATGAGCAAGATGGTGAGTCTGGGCATGCGCAGTAACAATCTGGTAATGTGCTTTCTGCGAATGAGCAAGATGGTGAGTCTGGGCATGCGCAGTAACAATCTGGTAATGTGCTTTCTGCGAATGAGCAAGATGGTCAGTCTGTGTATGCGCAGTAACAATGTAGTAATGTGCGTTCTGCGAATGAGCAAGATGGTGAGTCTGGGCATGCGCAGTAACAATCTGGTAATGTGTGTTCTGCGAATGAGCAATAGGGTGAGTCTGGGCATGTGCAGTAACAATTTATTAATGTGCGTTCTGCAAATGAGCAAGATGGTGAGTCTGGGCATGTGCAGTAACAATGTAGTAATGTGCGTTCTGCGAATGAGCAAGAGGGTGAGTCTGGGCATGGGCAGTAACAATGTAGTAATGTGCGTTCTGCGAATGAGCAATAGGGTGAGTCTGGGCATGTGCAGTAACAATCTGGTAATGTGCGTTCTGCGAATGATCAATAGGGTGAGTCTGGGCATGCGCAGTAACAATCTGCTAATGTGCGTTCTGCGAATGAGCAAGTTGGTGAGTCTGGGCATGTGCAGTAACAATCTGGTAATGTGCGTTCTGCGAATGAGCAAGATGGTGAGTCTGGGCATGTGCAGAAACAATCTAGTAATGTGCGTTCTGCGAATGAGCAAGATGGTGAGTCTGGGCATGTGCAGTAACAATCTGGTAATGTGCGTTCTGCGAATGAGCAAGATGGTGAGTCTGGGCATGTGCAGTAACAATCTGGTAATGTGCGTTCTGCGAATGAGCAAGATGGTGAGTCTGGGCATGCGCAGTAACAATGTAGTAATGTGCGTTCTGGGAATAAGTAAGAGGGTGAGTCTGGGCATGCGCAGTAACAATCTGGTAATGTGCGTTCTGCGAATGAGCAAGATGGTGAGTCTGGGCATGTGCAGTAACAATCTAGTAATGTGCATTCTGCGAATGAGCAAGAGGGTGAGTCTGGGCATGCGCAGTAACAATCTGGTAATGTGCTTTCTGCGAATGAGCAAGATGGTGAGTCTGGGCATGCTCAGTAACAATTTATTAATGTGCGTTCTGCAAATGAGCAAGAGGGTGTGTCTGGGCATGTGCAGTAACAGTCTGGTAATGTGCGTTCTGCGAATGAGCAAGATGGTGAGTCTGGGCATGCTCAGAAACAATTTATTAATGTGCGTTCTGCAAATGAGCAAGAGGGTGTCTGGGCATGTGCAGTAACAATCTGGTAATGTGCATTCTGCGAATGAGCAAGATGGTGAGTCTGGGCATGCGCAGTAACAATCTGGTAATGTGCGTTCTGCGAATGAGCAAGATAGTGAGTCTGGGCATGCACAGTAACAATCTGGTAATGTGTGTTCTGCGAATGAGCAAGATGGTGAGTCTGGGCATGCGCAGTAACACTCTGGTAATGTGCTTTCTGCGAATGAGCAAGATGGTGAGTCTGGGCATGCGCAGTAACAATCTGGTAATGTGCTTTCTGCGAATGAGCAAGATGGTCAGTCTGTGTATGCGCAGTAACAATGTAGTAATGTGCGTTCTGCGAATGAGCAAGATGGTGAGTCTGGGCATGCGCAGTAACAATCTGGTAATGTGTGTTCTGCGAATGAGCAATAGGGTGAGTCTGGGCATGTGCAGTAACAATTTATTAATGTGCGTTCTGCAAATGAGCAAGATGGTGAGTCTGGGCATGTGCAGTAACAATGTAGTAATGTGCATTCTGCGAATGGGCAATAGGGTGAGTCTGGGCATGTGCAGTAAAAATCTGGTAATGTGTGTTCTGCGAATGAGCAAGATAGTGAGTCTGGGCATGCGCAGTAACAATCTGGTAATGTGCGTTCTGCGAATGAGCAAGATGGTGAGTCTGGGCATGCGCAGTAACAATCTGGTAATGTGCGTTCTGCGAATGAGCAAGAGGGTGAGTCTGGGCATGCACAGTAACAATGTAGTAATGTGCATTCTGCGAATGAGCAAGAGGGTGAGTCTGGGCATGCACAGAAACAATCTGGTAATGTGCGTTCTGCGAATGAGCAAGAGGGTGAGTCTGGGCATGCGCAGTAACAATGTAGTAATGTGCGTTCTGCGAATGAGCAATAGGGTGAGTCTGGCCATGCGCAGTACCAATCTGGTAATGTGCGTTCTGCTAATGAGCAAGATAGTGAGTCTGGGCATGCGCAGTAACAATCTGGTAATGTGCTTTCTGCGAATGAGCAAGATGGTGAGTCTGGGCATGCGCAGTAACAATCTGGTAATGTGCGTTCTGCGAATGAGCAAGATGGTGAGTCTGGGCATGCGCAGTAACAATGTAGTAATGTGCGTTCTGGGAATAAGTAAGAGGGTGAGTCTGGGCATGCGCAGTAACAATCTGGTAATGTGCGTTCTGCGAATGAGGAAGATGGTGAGTCTGGGCATGTGCAGTAACAATCTAGTAATGTGCGTTCTGCGAATGAGCAAGAGGGTGAGTCTGGGCATGCGCAGTAACAATCTGGTAATGTGCTTTCTGCGAATGAGCAAGATGTTGAGTCTGGGCATGCTCAGTAACAATTTATTAATGTGCGTTCTGCAAATGAGCAAGAGGGTGAGTCTGGGCATGTGCAGTAACAATCTGGTAATGTGCGTTCTGCGAATGAGCAAGATGGTGAGTCTGGGCATGCTCAGTAACAATTTATTAATGTGCGTTCTGCAAATGAGCAAGAGGGTGTCTGGGCATGTGCAGTAACAATCTGGTAATGTGCATTCTGCGAATGAGCAAGATGGTGAGTCTGGGCATGCGCAGTAACAATCTGGTAATGTGCGTTCTGCGAATGAGCAAGATAGTGAGTCTGGGCATGCACAGTAACAATCTGGTAATGTGTGTTCTGCGAATGAGCAAGATGGTGAGTCTGGGCATGCGCAGTAACAATCTGGTAATGTGCTTTCTGCGAATGAGCAAGATGGTGAGTCTGGGCATGTGCAGTAACAATCTGGTAATGTGTGTTCTGCGAATGAGCAAGAGGGTGAGTCTGTGTATGCGCAGTAACAATGTAGTAATGTGCGTTCTGCGAATGAGCAAGATGGTGAGTCTGGGCATGCGCAGTAACAATCTGGTAATGTGTGTTCTGCGAATGAGCAAGATGGTGAGTCTGTGTATGCGCAGTAACAATGTAGTAATGTGCGTTCTGCGAATGAGCAAGATGGTGAGTCTGGGCATGCGCAGTAACAATCTGGTAATGTGCTTCCTGCGAATGAGCAAGATGGTGAGTCTGGGCATGCGCAGTAACAATCTGGTAATGTGCGTTCTGCGAATGAGCAAGATGATGAGTCTGGGCATGCGCAGTAACAATCTGGTAATGTGCGTTCTGGGAATGAGCAATAGGGTGAGTCTGGGCATGTGCGGTAACAATTTAGTAATGTGCGTTCTGGGAATGAGTAAGATGGTGAGTCTGGGCATGCGCAGTAACAATCTGGCAATGTGCGTTCTGGGAATGAGCAATAGGGTGAGTCTGGGCATGCGCGGTAACAATTTAGAAATGTGCGTTCTGCGAATGGGCAATAGGGTGAGTCTGGGCATGCGCAGTAACAATCTGGTAATGTGCGTTCTGCGAATGGGCAATAGAGTGAGTCTGTGCATGCGCAGTAACAATCTGGTAATGTGCGTTCTGGGAATGAGCAATAGGGTGAGTCTGGGCATGCGCAGTAACAATTTAGTAATGTGCGTTCTGCGAATGGGCAATAGGGTGAGTCTGGGCATGTGCAGTAACAATCTAGTAATGTGCGTTCTGCGAATGAGCAAGAGGGTGAGTCTGGGCATGCGCAGTAACAATCTGGTAATGTGCTTTCTGCGAATGAGCAAGATGGTGAGTCTGGGCATGCTCAGTAACAATTTATTAATGTGCGTTCTGCAAATGAGCAAGAGTGTGAGTCTGGGCATGTGCAGTAACAATCTGGTAATGTGCGTTCTGCGAATGAGCAAGATGGTGAGTCTGGGCATGCTCAGTAACAATTTATTAATGTGCGTTCTGCAAATGAGCAAGAGGGTGTCTGGGCATGTGCAGTAACAATCTGGTAATGTGCATTCTGCGAATGAGCAAGATGGTGAGTCTGGGCATGCGCAGTAACAATCTGGTAATGTGCGTTCTGCGAATGAGCAAGAAAGTGAGTCTGGGCATGCACAGTAACAATCTGGTAATGTGTGTTCTGCGAATGAGCAAGATGGTGAGTCTGGGCATGCGCAGTAACAATCTGGTAATGTGCTTTCTGCGAATGAGCAAGATGGTGAGTCTGGGCATGCGCAGTAACAATCTGGTAATGTGTGTTCTGCGAATGAGCAAGAGGGTGAGTCTGTGTATGCGCAGTAACAATCTGGTAATGTGTATTCTGCGAATGAGCAAGATGGTGAGTCTGGGCATGCGCAGTAACAATCTGGTAATGTGCTTTCTGCGAATGAGCAAGATGGTGAGTCTGGGCATGCGCAGTAACAATCTGGTAATGTGCTTTCTGCGAATGAGCAAGATGGTCAGTCTGTGTATGCGCAGTAACAATGTAGTAATGTGCGTTCTGCGAATGAGCAAGATGGTGAGTCTGGGCATGCGCAGTAACAATCTGGTAATGTGTGTTCTGCGAATGAGCAATAGGGTGAGTCTGGGCATGTGCAGTAACAATTTATTAATGTGCGTTCTGCAAATGAGCAAGATGGTGAGTCTGGGCATGTGCAGTAACAATGTAGTAATGTGCGTTCTGCGAATGAGCAAGAGGGTGAGTCTGGGCATGTGCAGTAACAATGTAGTAATGTGCGTTCTGCGAATGAGCAATAGGGTGAGTCTGGGCATGTGCAGTAACAATCTGGTAATGTGCGTTCTGCGAATGATCAATAGGGTGAGTCTGGGCATGCGCAGTAACAATCTGGTAATGTGCGTTCTGCGAATGAGCAAGATGGTGAGTCTGGGCATGCGCAGTAACAATCTGGTAATGTGCGTTCTGCGAATGAGCAAGATGGTGAGTCTGGGCATGTGCAGTAACAATCTAGTAATGTGCGTTCTGCGAATGAGCAAGATGGTGAGTCTGGGCATGTGCAGTAACAATCTGGTAATGTGCGTTCTGCGAATGAGCAAGATGGTGAGTCTGGGCATGTGCAGTAACAATCTGGTAATGTGCGTTCTGCGAATGAGCAAGATGGTGAGTCTGGGCATGCGCAGTAACAATGTAGTAATGTGCGTTCTGCGAATGAGCAAGATGGTGAGTCTGGGCATGCGCAGTAACAATGTAGTAATGTGCGTTCTGGGAATAAGTAAGAGGGTGAGTTTGGGCATGCGCAGTAACAATCTGGTAATGTGCGTTCTGCGAATGAGCAAGATGGTGAGTCTGGGCATGTGCAGTAACAATCTAGTAATGTGCATTCTGCGAATGAGCAAGAGGGTGAGTCTGGGCATGCGCAGTAACAATCTGGTAATGTGCTTTCTGCGAATGAGCAAGATGGTGAGTCTGGGCATGCTCAGTAACAATTTATTAATGTGCGTTCTGCAAATGAGCAAGAGGGTGTCTGGGCATGTGCAGTAACAATCTGGTAATGTGCATTCTGCGAATGAGCAAGATGGTGAGTCTGGGCATGCGCAGTAACAATCTGGTAATGTGCGTTCTGCGAATGAGCAAGATAGTGAGTCTGGGCATGCACAGTAACAATCTGGTAATGTGTGTTCTGCGAATGAGCAAGATGGTGAGTCTGGGCATGCGCAGTAACAATCTGGTAATGTGCTTTCTGCGAATGAGCAAGATGGTGAGTCTGGGCATGCGCAGTAACAATCTGGTAATGTGCGTTCTGCGAATGAGCAAGATGGTGAGTCTGGGCATGCGCAGTAACAATCTGGTAATGTGTGTTCTGCGAATGAGCAAGATGGTGAGTCTGGGCATGCACAGTAACAATCTGGTAATGTGTGTTCTGCGAATGAGCAAGATGGTGAGTCTGGGCATGCGCAGTAACAATCTGGTAATGTGCTTTCTGCGAATGAGCAAGATGGTGAGTCTGGGCATGCGCAGTAACAATCTGGTAATGTGCTTTCTGCGAATGAGCAAGATGGTGAGTCTGTGTATGCGCAGTAACAATGTAGTAATGTGCGTTCTGCGAATGAGCAAGATGGTGAGTCTGGGCATGCGCAGTAACAATCTGGTAATGTGTGTTCTGCGAATGAGCAATAGGGTGAGTCTGGGCATGTGCAGTAACAATTTATTAATGTGCGTTCTGCAAATGAGCAAGATGGTGAGTCTGGGCATGTGCAGTAACAATGTAGTAATGTGCATTCTGCGAATGAGCAATAGGGTGAGTCTGGGCATGTGCAGTAAAAATCTGGTAATGTGTGTTCTGCGAATGAGCAAGATAGTGAGTCTGGGCATGCGCAGTAACAATCTGGTAATGTGCGTTCTGCGAATGAGCAAGATGGTGAGTCTGGGCATGCGCAGTAACAATCTGGTAATGTGCGTTCTGCGAATGAGCAAGAGGGTGAGTCTGGGCATTCGCAGTAACAATGTAGTAATGTGCATTCTGCGAATGAGCAAGAGGGTGAGTCTGGGCATGCACAGAAACAATCTGGTAATGTGCGTTCTGCGAATGAGCAAGAGGGTGAGTCTGGGCATGCACAGTAACAATGTAGTAATGTGCGTTCTGCGAATGAGCAATAGGGTGAGTCTGGCCATGCGCAGTAACAATCTGGTAATGTGCGTTCTGCTAATGAGCAAGATAGTGAGTCTGGGCATGCGCAGTAACAATCTGGTAATGTGCTTTCTGCGAATGAGCAAGATGGTGAGTCTGGGCATGCGCAGTAACAATCTGGTAATGTGCGTTCTGCGAATGAGCAAGATGGTGAGTCTGGGCATGCGCAGTAACAATGTAGTAATGTGCGTTCTGGGAATAAGTAAGAGGGTGAGTCTGGGCATGCGCAGTAACAATCTTGTAATGTGCGTTCTGCGAATGAGGAAGATGGTGAGTCTGGGCATGTGCAGTAACAATCCAGTAATGTGCGTTCTGCGAATGAGCAAGAGGGTGAGTCTGGGCATGCGCAGTAACAATCTGGTAATGTGTGTTCTGCGAATGAGCAAGATGGTGAGTCTGGGCATGCTCAGTAACAATTTATTAATGTGCGTTCTGCGAATGAGCAAGATGGTGAGTCTGGGCATGCGCAGTAACAATCTGGTAATGTGTGTTCTGCGAATGAGCAAGATGGTGAGTCTGTGTATGCGCAGTAACAATGTAGTAATGTGCGTTCTGCGAATGAGCAAGATGGTGAGTCTGGGCATGCGCAGTAACAATTTGGTAATGTGCTTCCTGCGAATGAGCAAGATGGTGAGTCTGGGCATGCGCAGTAACAATCTGGTAATGTGCGTTCTGCGAATGAGCAATAGGGTGAGTCTGGGCATGCGCAGTAACAATCTGGTAATGTGCGTTCTGGGAATGAGCAATAGGGTGAGTCTGGGCATGCGCGGTAACAATTTAGTAATGTGCGTTCTGGGAATGAGTAAGATGGTGAGTCTGGGCATGCGCAGTAACAATCTGGCAATGTGCGTTCTGGGAATGAGCAATAGGGTGAGTCTGGGCATGCGCGGTAACAATTTAGAAATGTGCGTTCTGCGAATGGGCAATAGGGTGAGTCTGGGCATGCGCAGTAACAATCTGGTAATGTGCATTCTGCGAATGGGCAATAGAGTGAGTCTGTGCATGCGCAGTAACAATCTGGTAATGTGCGTTCTGGGAATGAGCAATAGGGTGAGTCTGGGCATGCGCAGTAACAATTTAGTAATGTGCGTTCTGCGAATGGGCAATAGGGTGAGTCTGGGCATGTGCAGTAACAATCTAGTAATGTGCGTTCTGCGAATGAGCAAGAGGGTGAGTCTGGGCATGCGCAGTAACAATCTGGTAATGTGCGTTCTGCGAATGAGCAAGATAGTGAGTCTGGGCATGCACAGTAACAATCTGGTAATGTGTGTTCTGCGAATGAGCAAGATGGTGAGTCTGGGCATGCGCAGTAACAATCTGGTAATGTGCTTTCTGCGAATGAGCAAGATGGTGAGTCTGGGCATGTGCAGTAACAATCTGGTAATGTGTGTTCTGCGAATGAGCAAGAGGGTGAGTCTGTGTATGCGCAGTAACAATGTAGTAATGTGCGTTCTGCGAATGAGCAAGATGGTGAGTCTGGGCATGCGCAGTAACAATCTGGTAATGTGTGTTCTGCGAATGAGCAAGATGGTGAGTCTGTGTATGCGCAGTAACAATGTAGTAATGTGCGTTCTGCGAATGAGCAAGATGGTGAATCTGGGCATGCGCAGTAACAATCTGGTAATGTGCTTCCTGCGAATGAGCAAGATGGTGAGTCTGGGCATGCGCAGTAACAATCTGGTAATGTGCGTTCTGCGAATGAGCAAGATGATGAGTCTGGGCATGCGCAGTAACAATCTGGTAATGTGCGTTCTGGGAATGAGCAATAGGGTGAGTCTGGGCATGCGCGGTAACAATTTAGTAATGTGCGTTCTGGGAATGAGTAAGATGGTGAGTCTGGGCATGCGCAGTAACAATCTGGCAATGTGCGTTCTGGGAATGAGCAATAGGGTGAGTCTGGGCATGCGCGGTAACAATTTAGAAATGTGCGTTCTGCGAATGGGCAATAGGGTGAGTCTGGGCATGCGCAGTAACAATCTGGTAATGTGCATTCTGCGAATGGGCAATAGAGTGAGTCTGTGCATGCGCAGTAACAATCTGGTAATGTGCGTTCTGGGAATGAGCAATAGGGTGAGTCTGGGCATGCGCAGTAACAATTTAGTAATGTGCGTTCTGCGAATGGGCAATAGGGTGAGTCTGGGCATGTGCAGTAACAATCTAGTAATGTGCGTTCTGCGAATGAGCAAGAGGGTGAGTCTGGGCATGCGCAGTAACAATCTGGTAATGTGCTTTCTGCGAATGAGCAAGATGGTGAGTCTGGGCATGCTCAGTAACAATTTATTAATGTGCGTTCTGCAAATGAGCAAGAGGGTGAGTCTGGGCATGTGCAGTAACAATCTGGTAATGTGTGTTCTGCGAATGAGCAAGATGGTGAGTCTGGGCATGCGCAGTAACAATCTGGTAATGTGCTTTCTGCGAATGAGCAAGATGGTGAGTCTGGGCATGCGCAGTAACAATCTGGTAATGTGCTTTCTGCGAATGAGCAAGATGGTCAGTCTGTGTATGCGCAGTAACAATGTAGTAATGTGCGTTCTGCGAATGAGCAAGATGGTGAGTCTGGGCATGCGCAGTAACAATCTGGTAATGTGTGTTCTGCGAATGAGCAATAGGGTGAGTCTGGGCATGTGCAGTAACAATTTATTAATGTGCGTTCTGCAAATGAGCAAGATGGTGAGTCTGGGCATGTGCAGTAACAATGTAGTAATGTGCGTTCTGCGAATGAGCAAGAGGGTGAGTCTGGGCATGTGCAGTAACAATGTAGTAATGTGCGTTCTGCGAATGAGCAATAGGGTGAGTCTGGGCATGTGCAGTAACAATCTGGTAATGTGCGTTCTGCGAATGATCAATAGGGTGAGTCTGGGCATGCGCAGTAACAATCTGGTAATGTGCGTTCTGCGAATGAGCAAGATGGTGAGTCTGGGCATGCGCAGTAACAATCTGGTAATGTGCGTTCTGCGAATGAGCAAGATGGTGAGTCTGGGCATGTGCAGTAACAATCTAGTAATGTGCGTTCTGCGAATGAGCAAGATGGTGAGTCTGGGCATGTGCAGTAACAATCTGGTAATGTGCGTTCTGCGAATGAGCAAGATGGTGAGTCTGGGCATGTGCAGTAACAATCTGGTAATGTGCGTTCTGCGAATGAGCAAGATGGTGAGTCTGGGCATGCGCAGTAACAATGTAGTAATGTGCGTTCTGCGAATGAGCAAGATGGTGAGTCTGGGCATGCGCAGTAACAATGTAGTAATGTGCGTTCTGGGAATAAGTAAGAGGGTGAGTCTGGGCATGCGCAGTAACAATCTGGTAATGTGCGTTCTGCGAATGAGCAAGATGGTGAGTCTGGGCATGTGCAGTAACAATCTAGTAATGTGCATTCTGCGAATGAGCAAGAGGGTGAGTCTGGGCATGCGCAGTAACAATCTGGTAATGTGCTTTCTGCGAATGAGCAAGATGGTGAGTCTGGGCATGCTCAGTAACAATTTATTAATGTGCGTTCTGCAAATGAGCAAGAGGGTGTCTGGGCATGTGCAGTAACAATCTGGTAATGTGCATTCTGCGAATGAGCAAGATGGTGAGTCTGGGCATGCGCAGTAACAATCTGGTAATGTGCGTTCTGCAAATGAGCAAGATAGTGAGTCTGGGCATGCACAGTAACAATCTGGTAATGTGTGTTCTGCGAATGAGCAAGATGGTGAGTCTGGGCATGCGCAGTAACAATCTGGTAATGTGCTTTCTGCGAATGAGCAAGATGGTGAGTCTGGGCATGCGCAGTAACAATCTGGTAATGTGCGTTCTGCGAATGAGCAAGATGGTGAGTCTGGGCATGCGCAGTAACAATCTGGTAATGTGTGTTCTGCGAATGAGCAAGATGGTGAGTCTGGGCATGCACAGTAACAATCTGGTAATGTGTGTTCTGCGAATGAGCAAGATGGTGAGTCTGGGCATGCGCAGTAACAATCTGGTAATGTGCTTTCTGCGAATGAGCAAGATGGTGAGTCTGGGCATGCGCAGTAACAATCTGGTAATGTGCTTTCTGCGAATGAGCAAGATGGTGAGTCTGTGTATGCGCAGTAACAATGTAGTAATGTGCGTTCTGCGAATGAGCAAGATGGTGAGTCTGGGCATGCGCAGTAACAATCTGGTAATGTGTGTTCTGCGAATGAGCAATAGGGTGAGTCTGGGCATGTGCAGTAACAATTTATTAATGTGCGTTCTGCAAATGAGCAAGATGGTGAGTCTGGGCATGTGCAGTAACAATGTAGTAATGTGCATTCTGCGAATGAGCAATAGGGTGAGTCTGGGCATGTGCAGTAAAAATCTGGTAATGTGTGTTCTGCGAATGAGCAAGATAGTGAGTCTGGGCATGCGCAGTAACAATCTGGTAATGTGCGTTCTGCGAATGAGCAAGATGGTGAGTCTGGGCATGCGCAGTAACAATCTGGTAATGTGCGTTCTGCGAATGAGCAAGAGGGTGAGTCTGGGCATGCGCAGTAACAATGTAGTAATGTGCATTCTGCGAATGAGCAAGAGGGTGAGTCTGGGCATGCACAGAAACAATCTGGTAATGTGCGTTCTGCGAATGAGCAAGAGGGTGAGTCTGGGCATGCACAGTAACAATGTAGTAATGTGCGTTCTGCGAATGAGCAATAGGGTGAGTCTGGCCATGCGCAGTAACAATCTGGTAATGTGCGTTCTGCTAATGAGCAAGATAGTGAGTCTGGGCATGCGCAGTAACAATCTGGTAATGTGCGTTCTTGCGAATGAGCAAGATAGTGAGTCTGGGCATGCGCAGTAACAATCTGGTAATGTGAGTTCTGCGAATGAGCAAGAGGGTGAGTCTGGGCATGCGCAGTAACAATCTTGTAATGTGCGTTCTGCGAATGAGCAAGAGGGTGAGTCTGGGCATGTGCAGTAACAATCTGGTTATGTGTGTTCTGCGAATGAGCAAGAGGGTGAGTCTGGGCATGCGCAGTAACAATCTGGTATTGAGTGTTCTGCGAATGAACAAGAGGGTGAGTCTGGGCATGCGCAGTAACAATCTGGTAATGTGCGTTCTGCGAATGAGAAAGAGGGTGAGTCTGGGCATGCGCAGTAACAATGTAGTAATGTGCGTTCTGCGAATGAGCAAGATGGTGAGTCTGGGCAGGCGCAGTAAAAATGTAGTAATGTGCGTTCTGCGAATGAGCAAGATGGTGAGTCTGGGCATGCGCAGTAACAATCTGGTAATGTGCGTTCTGCTAATGAGCAAGATGGTGAGTCTGGGCATGCGCAGTAACAATCTGGTAATGTGCTTTCTGCGAATTAGCAATAGGGTGAGTCTGGGCATGCGCAGTAACAATGTAGTAATGTGCGTTCTGCGAATGAGCAAGATGGTGAGTCTGGGCAGGCGCAGTAACAATCTGGTAATGTGCATTCTGCGAATGAGCAATAGGGTGAGTCTGGGCATGCGCAGTAACAATCTGGTAATGTGCATTCTGCGAATGAGCAATAGGGTGAGTCTGGGCATGCGCATTAACAATCTGGTAATGTGCGTTCTTGCGAATGAGCAAGATAGTGAGTCTCGGCATGCGCAGTAACAATCTGGTAAAGTGTGTTCTGCGAATGAACAAGAGGGTGAGTCTGGGCATGCGCAGTAACAATCTGGTAATGTGCGTTCTGCGAATGAGCAAGAGGGTGAGTCTGGGCATGCGCAGTAACAATCTGGTAATGTGCGTTCTGCGAATGAGCAAGAGGGTGAGTCTGGGCATGCGCAGTAACAATCTGGTAATGTGCGTTCTGCGAATGAGCAAGATGGTGAGTCTGGGCATGTGCAGTAACAATCTGGTAATGTGCGTTCTGCGAATGAGCAATAGGGTGAGTCTGGGCATGTGCAGTAATAATGTAGTAATGTGCTTTCTGCGAATGAGCAATAGGGTGAGTCTGGGCATGCGCAGTAACAATCTGGTAATATGCGTTCTGCGAATGAGCAATAGGGTGAGTCTGGGCATGCTCAGTAACAATTTATTAATGTGCGTTCTGCGAATGAGCAATAGGGTGAGTCTGGGCATGCGCAGTAACAATCTGGTAATGTGCATTCTGCGAATGAGCAATAGGGTGAGTCTGGGCATGCGCAGTAACAATGTAGTAATGTGCGTTCTGCGAATGAGCAAGATGGTGAGTCTGGGCATACGCAGTAACAATCTGGTAATGTGCGTTCTGCGAATGAGCAAGATGGTGAGTCTGGGCATGCGCAGTAACAATGTAGTAATGTGCGTTCTGCAAATGAGCAAGATGGTGAGTCTGGGCATACGCAGTAACAATGTAGTAATGTGCTTTCTGCGAATGAGCAAGATGGTGAGTCTGGGCATACGCAGTAACAATCTGGTAATGTGCATTCTGCGAATGAGCAAGATGGTGAGTTTGGGCATGCGCAGTAACAATCTGGTAATGTGCGTTCTGCGAATGAGCAAGATGGTTAGTCTGGGCATGCGCAGTAACAATCTGGTAATGTGCGTTCTGCGTATGAGTAAGAGGGTGAGTCTGGGCATGCGCAGTAACAATGTAGTAATGTGCGTTCTGGGAATGAGCAATAGGGTGAGTCTGGGCATGTGCTGTAACAATCTGGTAATGTGCATTCTGCGAATGAGCAAGTGGGGAGACTGGGCATGTGCAGTAAGAATCTGGTAATGTGCGTTCTGGGAATGAGCAATACGGTGAGTCTGGGCATGTGCAGTAACAATCTGGTAATGTGCGTTCTGCGAATGAGCAAGAGGGTGAGTCTGGGCATGCACAGTAACAATGTAGTAATGTGCGTTCTGCGAATGAGCAATAGGGTGAGTCTGGCCATGCGCAGTAACAATCTGGTAATGTGCGTTCTGCTAATGAGCAAGATAGTGAGTCTGGGCATGCGCAGTAACAATCTGGTAATGTGCGTTCTTGCGAATGAGCAAGATAGTGAGTCTGGGCATGCGCAGTAACAATCTGGTAATGTGAGTTCTGCGAATGAGCAAGAGGGTGAGTCTGGGCATGCGCAGTAACAATCTGGTAATGTGCGTTCTGCGAATGAGCAAGAGGGTGAGTCTGGGCATGTGCAGTAACAATCTGGTTATGTGTGTTCTGCGAATGAGCAAGAGGGTGAGTCTGGGCATGCGCAGTAACAATCTGGTATTGAGTGTTCTGCGAATGAACAAGAGGGTGAGTCTGGGCATGCGCAGTAACAATCTGGTAATGTGCGTTCTGCGAATGAGAAAGAGGGTGAGTCTGGGCATGCGCAGTAACAATGTAGTAATGTGCGTTCTGCGAATGAGCAAGATGGTGAGTCTGGGCAGGCGCAGTAACAATGTAGTAATGTGCGTTCTGCGAATGAGCAAGATGGTGAGTCTGGGCATGCGCAGTAACAATCTGGTAATGTGCGTTCTGCTAATGAGCAAGATGGTGAGTCTGGGCATGCGCAGTAACAATCTGGTAATGTGCTTTCTGCGAATTAGCAATAGGGTGAGTCTGGGCATGCGCAGTAACAATGTAGTAATGTGCGTTCTGCGAATGAGCAAGATGGTGAGTCTGGGCAGGCGCAGTAACAATCTGGTAATGTGCATTCTGCGAATGAGCAATAGGGTGAGTCTGGGCATGCGCAGTAACAATCTGGTAATGTGCATTCTGCGAATGAGCAATAGGGTGAGTCTGGGCATGCGCATTAACAATCTGGTAATGTGCGTTCTTGCGAATGAGCAAGATAGTGAGTCTCGGCATGCGCAGTAACAATCTGGTAAAGTGTGTTCTGCGAATGAACAAGAGGGTGAGTCTGGGCATGCGCAGTAACAATCTGGTAATGTGCGTTCTGCGAATGAGCAAGAGGGTGAGTCTGGGCATGCGCAGTAACAATCTGGTAATGTGCGTTCTGCGAATGAGCAAGAGGGTGAGTCTGGGCATGCGCAGTAACAATCTGGTAATGTGCGTTCTGCGAATGAGCAAGATGGTGAGTCTGGGCATGTGCAGTAACAATCTGGTAATGTGCGTTCTGCGAATGAGCAATAGGGTGAGTCTGGGCATGTGCAGTAATAATGTAGTAATGTGCTTTCTGCGAATGAGCAATAGGGTGAGTCTGGGCATGCGCAGTAACAATCTGGTAATATGCGTTCTGCGAATGAGCAATAGGGTGAGTCTGGGCATGCTCAGTAACAATTTATTAATGTGCGTTCTGCGAATGAGCAATAGGGTGAGTCTGGGCATGCGCAGTAACAATCTGGTAATGTGCATTCTGCGAATGAGCAATAGGGTGAGTCTGGGCATGCGCAGTAACAATGTAGTAATGTGCGTTCTGCGAATGAGCAAGATGGTGAGTCTGGGCATACGCAGTAACAATCTGGTAATGTGCGTTCTGCGAATGAGCAAGATGGTGAGTCTGGGCATGCGCAGTAACAATGTAGTAATGTGCGTTCTGCAAATGAGCAAGATGGTGAGTCTGGGCATACGCAGTAACAATGTAGTAATGTGCTTTCTGCGAATGAGCAAGATGGTGAGTCTGGGCATACGCAGTAACAATCTGGTAATGTGCATTCTGCGAATGAGCAAGATGGTGAGTTTGGGCATGCGCAGTAACAATCTGGTAATGTGTGTTCTGCGAATGAGCAAGATGGTGAGTCTGGGCATGCACAGTAACAATCTGGTAATGTGTGTTCTGCGAATGAGCAAGATGGTGAGTCTGGGCATTCGCAGTAACAATCTGGTAATGTGCTTTCTGCGAATGAGCAAGATGGTGAGTCTGGGCATGCGCAGTAACAATCTGGTAATGTGCTTTCTGCGAATGAGCAAGATGGTGAGTCTGTGTATGCGCAGTAACAATGTAGTAATGTGCGTTCTGCGAATGAGCAAGATGGTGAGTCTGGGCATGCGCAGTAACAATCTGGTAATGTGTGTTCTGCGAATGAGCAATAGGGTGAGTCTGGGCATGTGCAGTAACAATTTATTAATGTGCGTTCTGCAAATGAGCAAGATGGTGAGTCTGGGCATGTACAGTAACAATGTAGTAATGTGCATTCTGCGAATGAGCAATAGGGTGAGTCTGGGCATGTGCAGTAAAAATCTGGTAATGTGTGTTCTGCGAATGAGCAAGATAGTGAGTCTGGGCATGCGCAGTAACAATCTGGTAATGTGCGTTCTGCGAATGAGCAAGATGGTGAGTCTGGGCATGCGCAGTAACAATCTGGTAATGTGCGTTCTGCGAATGAGCAAGAGGGTGAGTCTGGGCATGCGCAGTAACAATGTAGTAATGTGCATTCTGCGAATGAGCAAGAGGGTGAGTCTGGGCATGCACAGAAACAATCTGGTAATGTGCGTTCTGCGAATGAGCAAGAGGGTGAGTCTGGGCATGCACAGTAACAATGTAGTAATGTGCGTTCTGCGAATGAGCAATAGGGTGAGTCTGGCCATGCGCAGTAACAATCTGGTAATGTGCGTTCTGCTAATGAGCAAGATAGTGAGTCTGGGCATGCGCAGTAACAATCTGGTAATGTGCGTTCTTGCGAATGAGCAAGATAGTGAGTCTGGGCATGCGCAGTAACAATCTGGTAATGTGAGTTCTGCGAATGAGCAAGAGGGTGAGTCTGGGCATGCGCAGTAACAATCTGGTAATGTGCGTTCTGCGAATGAGCAAGAGGGTGAGTCTGGGCATGTGCAGTAACAATCTGGTTATGTGTGTTCTGCGAATGAGCAAGAGGGTGAGTCTGGGCATGCGCAGTAACAATCTGGTATTGAGTGTTCTGCGAATGAACAAGAGGGTGAGTCTGGGCATGCGCAGTAACAATCTGGTAATGTGCGTTCTGCGAATGAGAAAGAGGGTGAGTCTGGGCATGCGCAGTAACAATGTAGTAATGTGCGTTCTGCGAATGAGCAAGATGGTGAGTCTGGGCAGGCGCAGTAACAATGTAGTAATGTGCGTTCTGCGAATGAGCAAGATGGTGAGTCTGGGCATGCGCAGTAACAATCTGGTAATGTGCGTTCTGCTAATGAGCAAGATGGTGAGTCTGGGCATGCGCAGTAACAATCTGGTAATGTGCTTTCTGCGAATTAGCAATAGGGTGAGTCTGGGCATGCGCAGTAACAATGTAGTAATGTGCGTTCTGCGAATGAGCAAGATGGTGAGTCTGGGCAGGCGCAGTAACAATCTGGTAATGTGCATTCTGCGAATGAGCAATAGGGTGAGTCTGGGCATGCGCAGTAACAATCTGGTAATGTGCATTCTGCGAATGAGCAATAGGGTGAGTCTGGGCATGCGCATTAACAATCTGGTAATGTGCGTTCTTGCGAATGAGCAAGATAGTGAGTTTCGGCATGCGCAGTAACAATCTGGTAAAGTGTGTTCTGCGAATGAACAAGAGGGTGAGTCTGGGCATGCGCAGTAACAATCTGGTAATGTGCGTTCTGCGAATGAGCAAGAGGGTGAGTCTGGGCATGCGCAGTAACAATCTGGTAATGTGCGTTCTGCGAATGAGCAAGAGGGTGAGTCTGGGCATGCGCAGTAACAATCTGGTAATGTGTGTTCTGCGAATGAGCAAGATGGTGAGTCTGGGCATGTGCAGTAACAATCTGGTAATGTGCGTTCTGCGAATGAGCAATAGGGTGAGTCTGGGCATGTGCAGTAATAATGTAGTAATGTGCTTTCTGCGAATGAGCAATAGGGTGAGTCTGGGCATGCGCAGTAACAATCTGGTAATATGCGTTCTGCGAATGAGCAATAGGGTGAGTCTGGGCATGCTCAGTAACAATTTATTAATGTGCGTTCTGCGAAAGAGCAATAGGGTGAGTCTGGGCATGCGCAGTAACAATCTGGTAATGTGCATTCTGCGAATGAGCAATAGGGTGAGTCTGGGCATGCGCAGTAACAATGTAGTAATGTGCGTTCTGCGAATGAGCAAGATGGTGAGTCTGGGCATACGCAGTAACAATCTGGTAATGTGCGTTCTGCGAATGAGCAAGATGGTGAGTCTGGGCATGCGCAGTAACAATGTAGTAATGTGCGTTCTGCAAATGAGCAAGATGGTGAGTCTGGGCATACGCAGTAACAATGTAGTAATGTGCTTTCTGCGAATGAGCAAGATGGTGAGTCTGGGCATACGCAGTAACAATCTGGTAAAGTGCATTCTGCGAATGAGCAAGATGGTGAGTTTGGGCATGCGCAGTAACAATCTGGTAATGTGCGTTCTGCGAATGAGCAAGATGGTTAGTCTGGGCATGCGCAGTAACAATCTGGTAATGTGCGTTCTGCGTATGAGTAAGAGGGTGAGTCTGGGCATGCGCAGTAACAATGTAGTAATGTGCGTTCTGGGAATGAGCAATAGGGTGAGTCTGGGCATGTGCTGTAACAATCTGGTAATGTGCATTCTGCGAATGAGCAAGTGGGGAGTCTGGGCATGTGCAGTAAGAATCTGGTAATGTGCGTTCTGGGAATGAGCAATACGGTGAGTCTGGGCATGTGCAGTAACAATCTGGTAATGTGCGTTCTGCGAATGAGCAATAGGGTGAGTCTCGGCATGTGCAGTAACAATCTGGTAATGTGCGTTCTGCGAATGAGCACGTGGGTGAGTCTGGGCATGCGCAGTAACAATCTGGTAATGTGAGTTCTGCGAATGAGCAATAGGGTGAGTCTGGGCATGTGCAGTAACAATCTGGTAATGTGCGTTCTGCGAATGAGCAATAGGGTGAGTCTGGGCATGTGCAGTAACAATCTGGTAATGTGCGTTCTGCGAATGAGCAATAGGGTGAGTCTGGGCATGCGCAGTAACAATGTAGTAATGTGCTTTCTTCGAATGAGCAAGATGGTGAGTCTGGACATGTGCAGTAAAAATGTAGTAATGTGCGTTCTGCGAATGAGCAATAGGGTGAGTCTGGGCATGCGCAGTAACAATCTGGTAATGTGCGTTCTGCGAATGAGCAAGACAGTGAGTCTGGGAATGCGCAGTAATGATCTGGTAATGTGCATTCTATGAATGAGCAATAGGGTGAGTCTGGGCATGCGCAGTAACAATCTGGTAATGTGCGTTCTGCGAATGAGCAAGATGGTGAGTCTGGGCATGTGCTGTAACAATCTGGTAATGTGCGTTCTGCGAATGAGCAAGATAGTGAGTCTGGGCATGTGCAGTAACAATCTGGTAATGTGCGTTCTGCGAATGAGCAAGAGGGTGAGTCTGGGCATGTGCAGTAACAATGTTGAAATGTGCGTTCTGCGAATGAGCAATACGGTGAGTCTGGGCATGTGTAGTAATAATGTTGTAATGTGCGTTCTGCGAATGAGCAATAGGGAGAGTCTGGGCATGTGCAGTAACAATCTGGTAATGTGCGTTCTGCGAATGAGCAAGATGGTGAGTTTGGGCATGCGCAGTAACAATCTGGTAATGTGCGTTCTGCGAATGAGCAATAGGGAGAGTCTGGGCATGCGCAGTAACAATCTGGTAATGTGTGTTCTGCGAATGAACAAGAGGGTGAGTCTGGGCATGCGCAGTAACAATCTGGTAATGTGCGTTTTGCGAATGAGCAAGATGGTGAGTCAGGGCATGCGCAGTAACAATCTGGTAATGTGCGTTCTGGGAATGAGCAATAGGGTGAGTCTGGGCATGCGCGGTAACAATGTAGTAATGTGCGTTCTGGGAATGAGCAATAGGGTGGGTCTGGGCATGTGCAGTAACAATCTGGTAATGTGCGTTCTGCGAATGAGCAAGAGGGTGAGTCTGGGCTTGCACAGTAACAATCTAGTAATGTGCGTTCTGCGAATGAGCAAGATGGTGAGTCTGGGCATGCGCAGTAACAATCTGGTAATGTGCGTTCTGCGAATGAGCAAGATGGTGAGTCTGGGCATGCGCAGTAACAATCTGGTAATGTGCGTTCTGCGAATGAGCAAGAGGGTGAGTCTGGGCATGCGCAGTAACAATCTGGTAATGTGCGTTCTGCGAATGAGCAAGAGGGTGAGTCTGGGCATGCGCAGTAACAATCTGGTAATGTGCGTTCTGCGAATGAGCAAGATGGTGAGTCTGGGCATGTGCAGTAACAATCTGGTAATGTGCGTTCTGCGAATGAGCAATAGGGTGAGTCTGGGCATGTGCAGTAATAATGTAGTAATGTGCTTTCTGCGAATGAGCAATAGGGTGAGTCTGGGCATGCGCAGTAACAATCTGGTAATATGCGTTCTGCGAATGAGCAATAGGGTGAGTCTGGGCATGCTCAGTAACAATTTATTAATGTGCGTTCTGCGAATGAGCAATAGGGTGAGTCTGGGCATGCGCAGTAACAATCTGGTAATGTGCATTCTGCGAATGAGCAATAGGGTGAGTCTGGGCATGCGCAGTAACAATGTAGTAATGTGCGTTCTGCGAATGAGCAAGATGGTGAGTCTGGGCATACGCAGTAACAATCTGGTAATGTGCGTTCTGCGAATGAGCAAGATGGTGAGTCTGGGCATGCGCAGTAACAATGTAGTAATGTGCGTTCTGCAAATGAGCAAGATGGTGAGTCTGGGCATACGCAGTAACAATGTAGTAATGTGCTTTCTGCGAATGAGCAAGATGGTGAGTCTGGGCATACGCAGTAACAATCTGGTAATGTGCATTCTGCGAATGAGCAAGATGGTGAGTTTGGGCATGCGCAGTAACAATCTGGTAATGTGCGTTCTGCGAATGAGCAAGATGGTTAGTCTGGGCATGCGCAGTAACAATCTGGTAATGTGCGTTCTGCGTATGAGTAAGAGGGTGAGTCTGGGCATGCGCAGTAACAATGTAGTAATGTGCGTTCTGGGAATGAGCAATAGGGTGAGTCTGGGCATGTGCTGTAACAATCTGGTAATGTGCATTCTGCGAATGAGCAAGTGGGGAGTCTGGGCATGTGCAGTAAGAATCTGGTAATGTGCGTTCTGGGAATGAGCAATACGGTGAGTCTGGGCATGTGCAGTAACAATCTGGTAATGTGCGTTCTGCGAATGAGCAAGAGGGTGAGTCTGGGCATGCACAGTAACAATGTAGTAATGTGCGTTCTGCGAATGAGCAATAGGGTGAGTCTGGCCATGCGCAGTAACAATCTGGTAATGTGCGTTCTGCTAATGAGCAAGATAGTGAGTCTGGGCATGCGCAGTAACAATCTGGTAATGTGCGTTCTTGCGAATGAGCAAGATAGTGAGTCTGGGCATGCGCAGTAACAATCTGGTAATGTGAGTTCTGCGAATGAGCAAGAGGGTGAGTCTGGGCATGCGCAGTAACAATCTGGTAATGTGCGTTCTGCGAATGAGCAAGAGGGTGAGTCTGGGCATGTGCAGTAACAATCTGGTTATGTGTGTTCTGCGAATGAGCAAGAGGGTGAGTCTGGGCATGCGCAGTAACAATCTGGTATTGAGTGTTCTGCGAATGAACAAGAGGGTGAGTCTGGGCATGCGCAGTAACAATCTGGTAATGTGCGTTCTGCGAATGAGAAAGAGGGTGAGTCTGGGCATGCGCAGTAACAATGTAGTAATGTGCGTTCTGCGAATGAGCAAGATGGTGAGTCTGGGCAGGCGCAGTAACAATGTAGTAATGTGCGTTCTGCGAATGAGCAAGATGGTGAGTCTGGGCATGCGCAGTAACAATCTGGTAATGTGCGTTCTGCTAATGAGCAAGATGGTGAGTCTGGGCATGCGCAGTAACAATCTGGTAATGTGCTTTCTGCGAATTAGCAATAGGGTGAGTCTGGGCATGCGCAGTAACAATGTAGTAATGTGCGTTCTGCGAATGAGCAAGATGGTGAGTCTGGGCAGGCGCAGTAACAATCTGGTAATGTGCATTCTGCGAATGAGCAATAGGGTGAGTCTGGGCATGCGCAGTAACAATCTGGTAATGTGCATTCTGCGAATGAGCAATAGCGTGAGTCTGGGCATGCGCATTAACAATCTGGTAATGTGCGTTCTTGCGAATGAGCAAGATAGTGAGTCTCGGCATGCGCAGTAACAATCTGGTAAAGTGTGTTCTGCGAATGAACAAGAGGGTGAGTCTGGGCATGCGCAGTAACAATCTGGTAATGTGCGTTCTGCGAATGAGCAAGAGGGTGAGTCTGGGCATGCGCAGTAACAATCTGGTAATGTGCGTTCTGCGAATGAGCAAGAGGGTGAGTCTGGGCATGCGCAGTAACAATCTGGTAATGTGCGTTCTGCGAATGAGCAAGATGGTGAGTCTGGGCATGTGCAGTAACAATCTGGTAATGTGCGTTCTGCGAATGAGCAATAGGGTGAGTCTGGGCATGTGCAGTAATAATGTAGTAATGTGCTTTCTGCGAATGAGCAATAGGGTGAGTCTGGGCATGCGCAGTAACAATCTGGTAATATGCGTTCTGCGAATGAGCAATAGGGTGAGTCTGGGCATGCTCAGTAACAATTTATTAATGTGCGTTCTGCGAATGAGCAATAGGGTGAGTCTGGGCATGCGCAGTAACAATCTGGTAATGTGCATTCTGCGAATGAGCAATAGGGTGAGTCTGGGCATGCGCAGTAACAATGTAGTAATGTGCGTTCTGCGAATGAGCAAGATGGTGAGTCTGGGCATACGCAGTAACAATCTGGTAATGTGCGTTCTGCGAATGAGCAAGATGGTGAGTCTGGGCATGCGCAGTAACAATGTAGTAATGTGCGTTCTGCAAATGAGCAAGATGGTGAGTCTGGGCATACGCAGTAACAATGTAGTAATGTGCTTTCTGCGAATGAGCAAGATGGTGAGTCTGGGCATACGCAGTAACAATCTGGTAATGTGCATTCTGCGAATGAGCAAGATGGTGAGTTTGGGCATGCGCAGTAACAATCTGGTAATGTGTGTTCTGCGAATGAGCAAGATGGTGAGTCTGGGCATGCACAGTAACAATCTGGTAATGTGTGTTCTGCGAATGAGCAAGATGGTGAGTCTGGGCATGCGCAGTAACAATCTGGTAATGTGCTTTCTGCGAATGAGCAAGATGGTGAGTCTGGGCATGCGCAGTAACAATCTGGTAATGTGCTTTCTGCGAATGAGCAAGATGGTGAGTCTGTGTATGCGCAGTAACAATGTAGTAATGTGCGTTCTGCGAATGAGCAAGATGGTGAGTCTGGGCATGCGCAGTAACAATCTGGTAATGTGTGTTCTGCGAATGAGCAATAGGGTGAGTCTGGGCATGTGCAGTAACAATTTATTAATGTGCGTTCTGCAAATGAGCAAGATGGTGAGTCTGGGCATGTGCAGTAACAATGTAGTAATGTGCATTCTGCGAATGAGCAATAGGGTGAGTCTGGGCATGTGCAGTAAAAATCTGGTAATGTGTGTTCTGCGAATGAGCAAGATAGTGAGTCTGGGCATGCGCAGTAACAATCTGGTAATGTGCGTTCTGCGAATGAGCAAGATGGTGAGTCTGGGCATGCGCAGTAACAATCTGGTAATGTGCGTTCTGCGAATGAGCAAGAGGGTGAGTCTGGGCATGCGCAGTAACAATGTAGTAATGTGCATTCTGCGAATGAGCAAGAGGGTGAGTCTGGGCATGCACAGAAACAATCTGGTAATGTGCGTTCTGCGAATGAGCAAGAGGGTGAGTCTGGGCATGCACAGTAACAATGTAGTAATGTGCGTTCTGCGAATGAGCAATAGGGTGAGTCTGGCCATGCGCAGTAACAATCTGGTAATGTGCGTTCTGCTAATGAGCAAGATAGTGAGTCTGGGCATGCGCAGTAACAATCTGGTAATGTGCGTTCTTGCGAATGAGCAAGATAGTGAGTCTGGGCATGCGCAGTAACAATCTGGTAATGTGAGTTCTGCGAATGAGCAAGAGGGTGAGTCTGGGCATGCGCAGTAACAATCTGGTAATGTGTGTTCTGCGAATGAGCAAGAGGGTGAGTCTGGGCATGCGCAGTAACAATCTGGTATTGAGTGTTCTGCGAATGAACAAGAGGGTGAGTCTGGGCATGCGCAGTAACAATCTGGTAATGTGCGTTCTGCGAATGAGAAAGAGGGTGAGTCTGGGCATGCGCAGTAACAATGTAGTAATGTGCGTTCTGCGAATGAGCAAGATGGTGAGTCTGGGCAGGCGCAGTAACAATGTAGTAATGTGCGTTCTGCGAATGAGCAAGATGGTGAGTCTGGGCATGCGCAGTAACAATCTGGTAATGTGCGTTCTGCTAATGAGCAAGATGGTGAGTCTGGGCATGCGCAGTAACAATCTGGTAATGTGCTTTCTGCGAATTAGCAATAGGGTGAGTCTGGGCATGCGCAGTAACAATGTAGTAATGTGCGTTCTGCGAATGAGCAAGATGGTGAGTCTGGGCAGGCGCAGTAACAATCTGGTAATGTGCATTCTGCGAATGAGCAATAGGGTGAGTCTGGGCATGCGCAGTAACAATCTGGTAATGTGCATTCTGCGAATGAGCAATAGGGTGAGTCTGGGCATGCGCATTAACAATCTGGTAATGTGCGTTCTTGCGAATGAGCAAGATAGTGAGTCTCGGCATGCGCAGTAACAATCTGGTAAAGTGTGTTCTGCGAATGAACAAGAGGGTGAGTCTGGGCATGCGCAGTAACAATCTGGTAATGTGCGTTCTGCGAATGAGCAAGAGGGTGAGTCTGGGCATGCGCAGTAACAATCTGGTAATGTGCGTTCTGCGAATGAGCAAGAGGGTGAGTCTGGGCATGCGCAGTAACAATCTGGTAATGTGCGTTCTGCGAATGAGCAAGATGGTGAGTCTGGGCATGTGCAGTAACAATCTGGTAATGTGCGTTCTGCGAATGAGCAATAGGGTGAGTCTGGGCATGTGCAGTAATAATGTAGTAATGTGCTTTCTGCGAATGAGCAATAGGGTGAGTCTGGGCATGCGCAGTAACAATCTGGTAATATGCGTTCTGCGAATGAGCAATAGGGTGAGTCTGGGCATGCTCAGTAACAATTTATTAATGTGCGTTCTGCGAATGAGCAATAGGGTGAGTCTGGGCATGCGCAGTAACAATCTGGTAATGTGCATTCTGCGAATGAGCAATAGGGTGAGTCTGGGCATGCGCAGTAACAATGTAGTAATGTGCGTTCTGCGAATGAGCAAGATGGTGAGTCTGGGCATACGCAGTAACAATCTGGTAATGTGCGTTCTGCGAATGAGCAAGATGGTGAGTCTGGGCATGCGCAGTAACAATGTAGTAATGTGCGTTCTGCAAATGAGCAAGATGGTGAGTCTGGGCATACGCAGTAACAATCTGGTAATGTGCATTCTGCGAATGAGCAAGATGGTGAGTTTGGGCATGCGCAGTAACAATCTGGTAATGTGCGTTCTGCGAATGAGCAAGATGGTTAGTCTGGGCATGCGCAGTAACAATCTGGTAATGTGCGTTCTGCGTATGAGTAAGAGGGTGAGTCTGGGCATGCGCAGTAACAATGTAGTAATGTGCGTTCTGGGAATGAGCAATAGGGTGAGTCTGGGCATGTGCTGTAACAATCTGGTAATGTGCATTCTGCGAATGAGCAAGTGGGGAGTCTGGGCATGTGCAGTAAGAATCTGGTAATGTGCGTTCTGGGAATGAGCAATACGGTGAGTCTGGGCATGTGCAGTAACAATCTGGTAATGTGCGTTCTGCGAATGAGCAATAGGGTGAGTCTCGGCATGTGCAGTAACAATCTGGTAATGTGCGTTCTGCGAATGAGCACGTGGGTGAGTCTGGGCATGCGCAGTAACAATCTGGTAATGTGAGTTCTGCGAATGAGCAATAGGGTGAGTCTGGGCATGTGCAGTAACAATCTGGTAATGTGCGTTCTGCGAATGAGCAATAGGGTGAGTCTGGGCATGTGCAGTAACAATCTGGTAATGTGCGTTCTGCGAATGAGCAATAGGGTGAGTCTGGGCATGCGCAGTAACAATGTAGTAATGTGCTTTCTTCGAATGAGCAAGATGGTGAGTCTGGACATGTGCAGTAAAAATGTAGTAATGTGCGTTCTGCGAATGAGCAATAGGGTGAGTCTGGGCATGCGCAGTAACAATCTGGTAATGTGCGTTCTGCGAATGAGCAAGACAGTGAGTCTGGGAATGCGCAGTAATGATCTGGTAATGTGCATTCTATGAATGAGCAATAGGGTGAGTCTGGGCATGCGCAGTAACAATCTGGTAATGTGCGTTCTGCGAATGAGCAAGATGGTGAGTCTGGGCATGTGCTGTAACAATCTGGTAATGTGCGTTCTGCGAATGAGCAAGATAGTGAGTCTGGGCATGTGCAGTAACAATCTGGTAATGTGCGTTCTGCGAATGAGCAAGAGGGTGAGTCTGGGCATGTGCAGTAACAATGTTGAAATGTGCGTTCTGCGAATGAGCAATACGGTGAGTCTGGGCATGTGTAGTAATAATGTTGTAATGTGCGTTCTGCGAATGAGCAATAGGGAGAGTCTGGGCATGTGCAGTAACAATCTGGTAATGTGCGTTCTGCGAATGAGCAAGATGGTGAGTTTGGGCATGCGCAGTAACAATCTGGTAATGTGCGTTCTGCGAATGAGCAATAGGGAGAGTCTGGGCATGCGCAGTAACAATCTGGTAATGTGTGTTCTGCGAATGAACAAGAGGGTGAGTCTGGGCATGCGCAGTAACAATCTGGTAATGTGCGTTTTGCGAATGAGCAAGATGGTGAGTCAGGGCATGCGCAGTAACAATCTGGTAATGTGCGTTCTGGGAATGAGCAATAGGGTGAGTCTGGGCATGCGCGGTAACAATGTAGTAATGTGCGTTCTGGGAATGAGCAATAGGGTGGGTCTGGGCATGTGCAGTAACAATCTGGTAATGTGCGTTCTGCGAATGAGCAAGAGGGTGAGTCTGGGCTTGCACAGTAACAATCTAGTAATGTGCGTTCTGCGAATGAGCAAGATGGTGAGTCTGGGCATGCGCAGTAACAATCTGGTAATGTGCGTTCTGCGAATGAGCAAGATGGTGAGTCTGGGCATGCGCAGTAACAATCTGGTAATGTGCGTTCTGCGAATGAGCAAGAGGGTGAGTCTTGGCATGCGCAGTAACAATGTAGTAATGTGCGTTCTGCGAATGAGCAACAGGGTGAGTCTGGGCATGCGCAGTAACAATCTGGTAATGTGTGTTCTGCGAATGAGCAAGAGGGTGAGTCTGGGAATGCGCAGTAACAATGTAGTAATGTGCGTTCTGCGAATGAGCAATAGGGTGAGTCTGGCCATGCGCAGTAACAATCTGGTAATGTGCATTCTGCTAATGAGCAAGATAGTGAGTCTGGGCATGCGCAGTAACAATCTGGTAATGTGCTTTCTGCGAATGAGCAATAGGGTGAGTCTGGGCATGTGCAGTAACAATGTAGTAATGTGCGTTCTGCAAATGAGCAAGATGGTGAGTCTGGGCAGGCGCAGTAACAATGTAGTAATGTGCGTTCTGCTAATGAGCAATAGGGTGAGTCTGGGCATGCGCAGTAACAATCTGGTAATGTGCGTTCTGCGAATGAGCAATAGGGTGAGTCTGGGCATGCGCAGTAACAATCTGGTAATGTGCGTTCTGCGTATGAGTAAGAGGGTGAGTCTGGGCATGTGCAGTAACAATCTGGTAATGTGCATGATGCGAATGAGCAATAGAGTGAGTCTGGGCATGCACAGTAACAATGTAGTAATGTGCGTTCTGCAAATGAGCAAGATGGTGAGTCTGGGCAGGCGCAGTAACAATGTAGTAATGTGCGTTCTGCGAATGAGCAATAGGGTGAGTCTGGGCATGTGCAGTAACAATCTAGTAATGTGCGTTCTGCGAATGAGCAAGATGGTGAGTCTGGGCAGGCGCAGTAACAATGTAGTAATGTGCGTTCTGCGAATGAGCAATAGGGTGAGTCTGGGCATGCGCAGTAACAATCTGGTAATGTGCGTTCTGCGTATGAGTAAGAGGGTGAGTCTGGGCATGTGCAGTAACAATCTGGTAATGTGCGTTCTGCGAATGAGCAATTGGGTGAGTCTGGGCATGCGCAGTAACAATCAGGTAATGTGCGTTCTGCGAATGAGCAAGATAGTGAGTCTGGGCATGCGCAGTAACAATCTGGTAATGTGTGTTCTGCGAGTGAACAAGAGGGTGAGTCTGGGCATGCGCTGTAACAATCTGGTAATGTGTGTTCTGCGAATGAGCAAGAGGGTGAGTCTGGGCATACGCAGTAACAATCTGGTAATGTGCGTTCTGCGAATGAGCAAGATAGTGAGTCTGGGCATGCGCAGTAACAATCTGGTAATGTGTGTTCTGCGAATGAACAAGAGGGTGAGTCTGGGCATGTGCAGTAACAATGTAGTAATGTGCGTTCTGCGAATGAGCAAGATGGTGAGTCTGGCCATGCGCAGTAACAATCTGGTAATGTGCGTTCTGCGAATGAGCAAGTGGGTGAGTCTGGGCATGTGCAGTAACAATGTAGTAATGTGCTTTCTGCGAATGAGCAATAGGGTGAGTCTGGGCATGCGCAGTAACAATCTGGTAATGTGTGTTCTGCGAATGAGCAACAGGGTGAGTCTGGGCATGTGCAGTAACAATTTATTAATGTGCCTTCTGCAAATGAGCAAGATGGTGAGTCTGGGCATGTGCCGTAACAATGTAGTAATGTGCGTTCTGCGAATGAGCAATAGGGTGAGTCTGGGCATGTGCAGTAACAATCTGGTAATGTGTTTTCTGCGAATGAGCAAGATAGTGAGTCTGGGCATGCGCAGTAACAATCTGGTAATGTGCGTTCTGCGAATGAGCAAGATGGTGAGTCTGGGCATGCGCAGTAACAATCTGGTAATGTGTGTTCTGCGAATGAGCAAGAGGGTGAGTCTGGGCATGCGCAGTAACAATGTAGTAATGTGCGTTCTGCGAATGAGCAATAGGGTGAGTCTGGGCATGCACAGTAACAATCTGGTAGTGTGCGTTCTGCGAATGAGCAAGAGGGTGAGTCTGGGCATGCTCAGTAACAATGTAGTAATGTGCGTTCTGCGAATGAGCAATAGGGTGAGTCTGGCCATGCGCAGTAACAATCTGGTAATGTGCGTTCTGCGAATGAGCAAGATAGTGAGTCTGGGCATGTGCAGTAACAATCTGGTAATGTGTGTTCTGCGAATGAACAACAGGGTGAGTCTCGGCATGTGCAGTAACAATGTAGTAATGTGCGTTCTGCGAATGAGCAAGATGGTGAGTCTGGGCATGTGCAGTAACAGTCTGGTAATGTGCGTTCTGCGAATGAGAAATAGGGTGAGTCTGTGCATGTGCAGTAACAATGTAGTAATGTGCTTTCTGCGAATGAGCAATAGGGTGAGTCTGGGCATGCGCAGTAACAATCTGGTAATGTGCGTTCTGCGAATGAGCAAGAGGGTGAGTCTGGGCATGCGCAGTAACAATCTGGTAATGTGCGCTCTGCGAATGAGCAAGATAGTGAGTCTGGGCATGCGCAGTAACAATCTGGTAATGTATGTTCTGCGAATGAACAAGAGGGTGAGTCTGGGCATGTGCAGTAACAATGTAGTAATGTGCGTTCTGCGAATGAGCAAGATGGTGAGTCTGGGCAAGTGCAGTAACAATGTAGTAATGTGCTTTGTGCGAATGAGCAATAGGGTGAGTCTGGGCATGCGCAGTAACAATCTGGTAATGTGCGTTCTGCGAATGAGCAAGAGGGTGAGTCTGGGCATGCGCAGTAACAATCTGGTAATATGCTTTCTGCGAATGAGCAATAGGGTGAGTCTGGGCATGTGCAGTAACAATGTAGTAATGTGCGTTCTGCGAATGAGCAATAGGTTGAGGCTGGGCATGCGCAGTAACAATCTGGTAATGTGTGTTCTGCGAATCAGCAATAGGGTGAGTCTGGGCATGCGCAGTAACAATCTGGTAATGTGTGTTCTGCGAATGAGCAAGATAGTGAGTCTGGGCATGCGCTGTAACAATCTGGTAATGTGTGTTCTGCGAATGAACAAGAGGGTGAGTCTGGGCATGTGCAGTAACAATGTAGTAATGTGCGTTCTGCGAATGAGCAAGATGGTGAGTCTGGGCATGTGCAGTAACAATGTAGTAATGTGCTTTATGCGAATGAGCAATAGGGTGAGTCTGGGCATGTGCAGTAACAATGTAGTAATGTGCTTTCTGCGAATGAGCAATAGGGTGAGTCTGGGCATGTGCAGTAACAATGTAGTAATGTGCTTTCTGCGAATGAGCAATAGGGTGAGGCTGGGCATGCGCAGTAACAATCTGGTAATGTGTGTTCTGCGAATGAGCAATAGGGTGAGTCTGGGCATGCGCAGTAACAATCTGGTAATGTGTGTTCTGCGAATGAGCAAGATAGTGAGTCTGGGCATGCGCAGTAACAATCTGGTAATGTGTGTTCTGCGAATGAGCATGATAGTGAGTCTGGGCATGCGCAGTAACAATCTGGTAATGTGTGTTCTGCGAATGAACAAGATGGTGAGACTGGGCATGTGCAGTAGCAATGTAGTAATGTGCGTTCTGCGAATGAGCAAGATGGTGAGTCTGGGCATGTGCAGTAACAATGTAGTAATGTGCTTTCTGCGAATGAGCAATAGGGTGAGTCTGGGCATGTGCAGTAACAATGTAGTAATGTGCTTTCTGCGAATGAGCAATAGGGTGAGTCTGGGCATGTGCAGTAACAATGTAGTAATGTGCTTTCTGTGAATGAGCAATAGGGTGAGGCTGGGCATGCGCAGTAACAATCTGGTAATGTGTGTTCTACGAATGAGCAATAGGGTGAGTCTGGGCATGCTCAGTAACAATTTATTAATGTGTGTTCTGCAAATTAGCAAGATGGTGAGTCTGGGCATGCGCAGTAACAATCTGGTAATGTGCGTTCTGCGAATGAGCAAGATAGTGAGTCTGGGCATGCGCAGTAACAATCTGGTAATGTGTGTTCTGCGAATGAACAAGAGGGTGAGTCTGGGAATGTGCAGTAACAATGTAGTAATGTGCGTTCTGCGAATGACCAAGATGGTGAGTCTGTGCATGTGCAGTAACAATGTAGTAATGTGCTTTCTGCGAATGAGCAAAAGGGTGAGTCTGGGCATGCGCAGTAACAATCTGGTAATGTGCGTTCTGCGAATGAGCAAGAGGGTGAGTCTGGGCATGCGCAGTAACAATCTGGTAATGTGCGTTCTGCGAATGAGCAATATGGTGAGTCTGGGCATGCGCAGTAACAATCTGGTAATGTATGTTCTGCGAATGAACAAGAGGGTGAGTCTGGGCATGTGCAGTAACAATGTAGTAATGTGCGTTCTGCGAATGAGCAAGCTGGTGAGTCTGGGCAAGTGCAGTAACAATGTAGTAATGTGCTTTGTGCGAATGAGCAATAGGGTGAGTCTGGGCATGCGCAGTAACAATCTGGTAATGTGCGTTCTGCGAATGAGCAAGATGGTGAGTCTGGGCATGCGCAGTAACAATCTGGTAATATGCTTTCTGTGAATGAGCAATAGGGTGAGTCTGGGCATGTGCAGTAACAATGTAGTAATGTGCTTTCTGCGAATGAGCAATAGGTTGAGGCTGGGCATGCGCAGTAACAATCTGGTAATGTGTGTTCTGCGAATGAGCAATAGGGTGAGTCTGGGCATGCGCAGTAACAATCTGGTAATGTGTGTTCTGCGAATGAACAAGAGGGTGAGTCTGGGCATGTGCAGTAACAATGTAGTAATGTGCGTTCTGCGAATGAGCAAGATGGTGAGTCTGGGCATGTGCAGTAACAATGTAGTAATGTGCTTTCTGCGAATGAGCAATAGGGTGAGTCTGGGCATGTGCAGTAACAATGTAGTAATGTGCTTTCTGCGAATGAGCAATAGGGTGAGTCTGGGCATGTGCAGTAACAATGTAGTAATGTGCTTTCTGCGAATGAGCAATAGGGTGAGGCTGGGCATGCGCAGTAACAATCTGGTAATGTGTGTTCTGCGAATGAGCAATAGGGTGAATCTGGGCATGCGCAGTAACAATCTGGTAATGTGTGTTCTGCGAATGAGCAAGATAGTGAGTCTGGGCATGCGCAGTAACAATCTGGTAATGTGTGTTCTGCGAATGAGCATGATAGTGAGTCTGGGCATGCGCAGTAACAATCTGGTAATGTGTGTTCTGCGAATGAACAAGATGGTGAGTCTGGGCATGTGCAGTAACAATGTAGTAATGTGCGTTCTGCGAATGAGCAAGATGGTGAGTCTGGGCATGTACAGTAACAATGTAGTAATGTGCTTTCTGCGAATGAGCAATAGGGTGAGTCTGGGCATGTGCAGTAACAATGTAGTAATGTGCTTTCTGCGAATGAGCAATAGGGTGAGTCTGGGCATGTGCAGTAACAATGTAGTAATGTGCTTTCTGTGAATGAGCAATAGGGTGAGGCTGGGCATGCGCAGTAACAATCTGGTAATGTGTGTTCTACGAATGAGCAATAGGGTGAGTCTGGGCATGCTCAGTAACAATTTATTAATGTGCGTTCTGCAAATTAGCAAGATGGTGAGTCTGGGCATGCGCAGTAACAATCTGGTAATGTGCGTTCTGCGAATGAGCAAGATAGTGAGTCTGGGCATGCGCAGTAACAATCTGGTAATGTGTGTTCTGCGAATGAACAAGAGGGTGAGTCTGGGCATGTGCAGTAACAATGTAGTAATGTGCGTTCTGCGAATGAGCAAGATGGTGAGTCTGGGCATGTGCAGTAACAATCTGGTAATGTGCGTTCTGCGAATGAGCAATAGGGTGAGTCTGGGCATGTGCAGTAAAATCTGGTAATGTGTGTTCTGCGAATGAGCAATAGGGTGAGTCTGGGCATGTGCAGTAACAATCTGGTAATGTGTGTTCTGCGAATGAGCAAGATGGTGAGTCTGGGCATGTGCAGTAACAATCTGGTAATGTGCGTTCTGCGAATGAGCAATAGGGTGAGTCTGGGCATGTGCAGTAAAATCTGGTAATGTGTGTTCTGCGAATGAGCAATAGGGTGAGTCTGGGCATGCTCAGTAACAATTTATTAATGTGCGTTCTGCAAATGAGCAAGAGGGTGAGTCTGGGCATGCGCAGTAACAATCTGGTAATGTGCATTCTGCGAATGAGCAAGATGGTGAGTCTGGGCATGCGCAGTAACAATCTGGTAATGTGTATTCTGCGAATGAGCAAGATGGTGAGTCTGGGCATGCGCAGTAACAATCTGGTAATGTGCTTTCTGCGAATGAGCAAGATGGTGAGTCTGGGCATGCGCAGTAACAATCTGGTAATGTGCTTTCTGCGAATGAGCAAGATGGTCAGTCTGTGTATGCGCAGTAACAATGTAGTAATGTGCGTTCTGCGAATGAGCAAGATGGTGAGTCTGGGCATGCGCAGTAACAATCTGGTAATGTGTGTTCTGCGAATGAACAAGAGGGTGAGTCTGGGCATGTGCAGTAACAATGTAGTAATGTGCGTTCTGCGAATGAGCAAGATGGTGAGTCTGGGCATGTGCAGTAACAATGTAGTAATGTGCTTTCTGCGAATGAGCAATAGGGTGAGTCTGGGCATGTGCAGTAACAATGTAGTAATGTGCTATCTGCGAATGAGCAATAGGGTGAGTCTGGGCATGTGCAGTAACAATGTAGTAATGTGCTTTCTGCGAATGAGCAATAGGGTGAGGCTGGGCATGCGCAGTAACAATCTGGTAATGTGTGTTCTGCGAATGAGCAATAGGGTGAATCTGGGCATGCGCAGTAACAATCTGGTAATGTGTGTTCTGCGAATGAGCAAGATAGTGAGTCTGGGCATGCGCAGTAACAATCTGGTAATGTGTGTTCTGCGAATGAACAAGATGGTGAGTCTGGGCATGTGCAGTAACAATGTAGTAATGTGCGTTCTGCGAATGAGCAAGATGGTGAGTCTGGGCATGTACAGTAACAATGTAGTAATGTGCTTTCTGCGAATGAGCAATAGGGTGAGTCTGGGCATGTGCAGTAACAATGTAGTAATGTGCTTTCTGCGAATGAGCAATAGGGTGAGTCTGGGCATGTGCAGTAACAATGTAGTAATGTGCTTCTGTGAATGAGCAATAGGGTGAGGCTGGGCATGCGCAGTAACAATCTGGTAATGTGTGTTCTACGAATGAGCAATAGGGTGAGTCTGGGCATGCTCAGTAACAATTTATTAATGTGCGTTCTGCAAATTAGCAAGATGGTGAGTCTGGGCATGCGCAGTAACAATCTGGTAATGTGCGTTCTGCGAATGAGCAAGATAGTGAGTCTGGGCATGCGCAGTAACAATCTGGTAATGTGTGTTCTGCGAATGAACAAGAGGGTGAGTCTGGGCATGTGCAGTAACAATGTAGTAATGTGCGTTCTGCGAATGAGCAAGATGGTGAGTCTGGGCATGTGCAGTAACAATCTGGTAATGTGCGTTCTGCGAATGAGCAATAGGGTGAGTCTGGGCATGTGCAGTAAAATCTGGTAATGTGTGTTCTGCGAATGAGCAATAGGGTGAGTCTGGGCATGTGCAGTAACAATCTGGTAATGTGTGTTCTGCGAATGAGCAAGATGGTGAGTCTGGGCATGTGCAGTAACAATCTGGTAATGTGCGTTCTGCGAATGAGCAATAGGGTGAGTCTGGGCATGTGCAGTAAAATCTGGTAATGTGTGTTCTGCGAATGAGCAATAGGGTGAGTCTGGGCATGCTCAGTAACAATTTATTAATGTGCGTTCTGCAAATGAGCAAGAGGGTGAGTCTGGGCATGCGCAGTAACAATCTGGTAATGTGCATTCTGCGAATGAGCAAGATGGTGAGTCTGGGCATGCGCAGTAACAATCTGGTAATGTGTATTCTGCGAATGAGCAAGATGGTGAGTCTGGGCATGCGCAGTAACAATCTGGTAATGTGCTTTCTGCGAATGAGCAAGATGGTGAGTCTGGGCATGCGCAGTAACAATCTGGTAATGTGCTTTCTGCGAATGAGCAAGATGGTGAGTCTGTGTATGCGCAGTAACAATGTAGTAATGTGCGTTCTGCGAATGAGCAAGATGGTGAGTCTGGGCATGCGCAGTAACAATCTGGTAATGTGTGTTCTGCGAATGAGCAATAGGGTGAGTCTGGGCATGTGCAGTAACAATTTATTAATGTGCGTTCTGCAAATGAGCAAGATGGTGAGTCTGGGCATGTGCAGTAACAATGTAGTAATGTGCGTTCTGCGAATGAGCAAGAGGGTGAGTCTGGGCATGTGCAGTAACAATGTAGTAATGTGCGTTCTGCGAATGAGCAATAGGGTGAGTCTGGGCATGTGCAGTAACAATCTGGTAATGTGCGTTCTGCGAATGATCAATAGGGTGAGTCTGGGCATGCGCAGTAACAATCTGCTAATGTGCGTTCTGCGAATGAGCAAGTTGGTGAGTCTGGGCATGTGCAGTAACAATCTGGTAATGTGCGTTCTGCGAATGAGCAAGATGGTGAGTCTGGGCATGTGCAGAAACAATCTAGTAATGTGCGTTCTGCGAATGAGCAAGATGGTGAGTCTGGGCATGTGCAGTAACAATCTGGTAATGTGCGTTCTGCGAATGAGCAAGATGGTGAGTCTGGGCATGTGCAGTAACAATCTGGTAATGTGCGTTCTGCGAATGAGCAAGATGGTGAGTCTGGGCATGCGCAGTAACAATGTAGTAATGTGCGTTCTGGGAATAAGTAAGAGGGTGAGTCTGGGCATGCGCAGTAACAATCTGGTAATGTGCGTTCTGCGAATGAGCAAGATGGTGAGTCTGGGCATGTGCAGTAACAATCTAGTAATGTGCATTCTGCGAATGAGCAAGAGGGTGAGTCTGGGCATGCGCAGTAACAATCTGGTAATGTGCTTTCTGCGAATGAGCAAGATGGTGAGTCTGGGCATGCTCAGTAACAATTTATTAATGTGCGTTCTGCAAATGAGCAAGAGGGTGTGTCTGGGCATGTGCAGTAACAATCTGGTAATGTGCGTTCTGCGAATGAGCAAGATGGTGAGTCTGGGCATGCTCAGAAACAATTTATTAATGTGCGTTCTGCAAATGAGCAAGAGGGTGTCTGGGCATGTGCAGTAACAATCTGGTAATGTGCATTCTGCGAATGAGCAAGATGGTGAGTCTGGGCATGCGCAGTAACAATCTGGTAATGTGCGTTCTGCGAATGAGCAAGATAGTGAGTCTGGGCATGCACAGTAACAATCTGGTAATGTGTGTTCTGCGAATGAGCAAGATGGTGAGTCTGGGCATGCGCAGTAACACTCTGGTAATGTGCTTTCTGCGAATGAGCAAGATGGTGAGTCTGGGCATGCGCAGTAACAATCTGGTAATGTGCTTTCTGCGAATGAGCAAGATGGTCAGTCTGTGTATGCGCAGTAACAATGTAGTAATGTGCGTTCTGCGAATGAGCAAGATGGTGAGTCTGGGCATGCGCAGTAACAATCTGGTAATGTGTGTTCTGCGAATGAGCAATAGGGTGAGTCTGGGCATGTGCAGTAACAATTTATTAATGTGCGTTCTGCAAATGAGCAAGATGGTGAGTCTGGGCATGTGCAGTAACAATGTAGTAATGTGCATTCTGCGAATGGGCAATAGGGTGAGTCTGGGCATGTGCAGTAAAAATCTGGTAATGTGTGTTCTGCGAATGAGCAAGATAGTGAGTCTGGGCATGCGCAGTAACAATCTGGTAATGTGCGTTCTGCGAATGAGCAAGATGGTGAGTCTGGGCATGCGCAGTAACAATCTGGTAATGTGCGTTCTGCGAATGAGCAAGAGGGTGAGTCTGGGCATGCACAGTAACAATGTAGTAATGTGCATTCTGCGAATGAGCAAGAGGGTGAGTCTGGGCATGCACAGAAACAATCTGGTAATGTGCGTTCTGCGAATGAGCAAGAGGGTGAGTCTGGGCATGCGCAGTAACAATGTAGTAATGTGCGTTCTGCGAATGAGCAATAGGGTGAGTCTGGCCATGCGCAGTAACAATCTGGTAATGTGCGTTCTGCTAATGAGCAAGATAGTGAGTCTGGGCATGCGCAGTAACAATCTGGTAATGTGCTTTCTGCGAATGAGCAAGATGGTGAGTCTGGGCATGCGCAGTAACAATCTGGTAATGTGCGTTCTGCGAATGAGCAAGATGGTGAGTCTGGGCATGCGCAGTAACAATGTAGTAATGTGCGTTCTGGGAATAAGTAAGAGGGTGAGTCTGGGCATGCGCAGTAACAATCTGGTAATGTGCGTTCTGCGAATGAGGAAGATGGTGAGTCTGGGCATGTGCAGTAACAATCTAGTAATGTGCGTTCTGCGAATGAGCAAGAGGGTGAGTCTGGGCATGCGCAGTAACAATCTGGTAATGTGCTTTCTGCGAATGAGCAAGATGGTGAGTCTGGGCATGCTCAGTAACAATTTATTAATGTGCGTTCTGCAAATGAGCAAGAGGGTGAGTCTGGGCATGTGCAGTAACAATCTGGTAATGTGCGTTCTGCGAATGAGCAAGATGGTGAGTCTGGGCATGCTCAGTAACAATTTATTAATGTGCGTTCTGCAAATGAGCAAGAGGGTGTCTGGGCATGTGCAGTAACAATCTGGTAATGTGCATTCTGCGAATGAGCAAGATGGTGAGTCTGGGCATGCGCAGTAACAATCTGGTAATGTGCGTTCTGCGAATGAGCAAGATAGTGAGTCTGGGCATGCACAGTAACAATCTGGTAATGTGTGTTCTGCGAATGAGCAAGATGGTGAGTCTGGGCATGCGCAGTAACAATCTGGTAATGTGCTTTCTGCGAATGAGCATGATGGTGAGTCTGGGCATGTGCAGTAACAATCTGGTAATGTGTGTTCTGCGAATGAGCAAGAGGGTGAGTCTGTGTATGCGCAGTAACAATGTAGTAATGTGCGTTCTGCGAATGAGCAAGATGGTGAGTCTGGGCATGCGCAGTAACAATCTGGTAATGTGTGTTCTGCGAATGAGCAAGATGGTGAGTCTGTGTATGCGCAGTAACAATGTAGTAATGTGCGTTCTGCGAATGAGCAAGATGGTGAGTCTGGGCATGCGCAGTAACAATCTGGTAATGTGCTTCCTGCGAATGAGCAAGATGGTGAGTCTGGGCATGCGCAGTAACAATCTGGTAATGTGCGTTCTGCGAATGAGCAAGATGATGAGTCTGGGCATGCGCAGTAACAATCTGGTAATGTGCGTTCTGGGAATGAGCAATAGGGTGAGTCTGGGCATGTGCGGTAACAATTTAGTAATGTGCGTTCTGGGAATGAGTAAGATGGTGAGTCTGGGCATGCGCAGTAACAATCTGGCAATGTGCTTCTGGGAATGAGCAATAGGGTGAGTCTGGGCATGCGCGGTAACAATTTAGAAATGTGCGTTCTGCGAATGGGCAATAGGGTGAGTCTGGGCATGCGCAGTAACAATCTGGTAATGTGCGTTCTGCGAATGGGCAATAGAGTGAGTCTGTGCATGCGCAGTAACAATCTGGTAATGTGCGTTCTGGGAATGAGCAATAGGGTGAGTCTGGGCATGCGCAGTAACAATTTAGTAATGTGCGTTCTGCGAATGGGCAATAGGGTGAGTCTGGGCATGTGCAGTAACAATCTAGTAATGTGCGTTCTGCGAATGAGCAAGAGGGTGAGTCTGGGCATGCGCAGTAACAATCTGGTAATGTGCTTTCTGCGAATGAGCAAGATGGTGAGTCTGGGCATGCTCAGTAACAATTTATTAATGTGCGTTCTGCAAATGAGCAAGAGTGTGAGTCTGGGCATGTGCAGTAACAATCTGGTAATGTGCGTTCTGCGAATGAGCAAGATGGTGAGTCTGGGCATGCTCAGTAACAATTTATTAATGTGCGTTCTGCAAATGAGCAAGAGGGTGTCTGGGCATGTGCAGTAACAATCTGGTAATGTGCATTCTGCGAATGAGCAAGATGGTGAGTCTGGGCATGCGCAGTAACAATCTGGTAATGTGCGTTCTGCGAATGAGCAAGAAAGTGAGTCTGGGCATGCACAGTAACAATCTGGTAATGTGTGTTCTGCGAATGAGCAAGATGGTGAGTCTGGGCATGCGCAGTAACAATCTGGTAATGTGCTTTCTGCGAATGAGCAAGATGGTGAGTCTGGGCATGCGCAGTAACAATCTGGTAATGTGTGTTCTGCGAATGAGCAAGAGGGTGAGTCTGTGTATGCGCAGTAACAATCTGGTAATGTGTATTCTGCGAATGAGCAAGATGGTGAGTCTGGGCATGCGCAGTAACAATCTGGTAATGTGCTTTCTGCGAATGAGCAAGATGGTGAGTCTGGGCATGCGCAGTAACAATCTGGTAATGTGCTTTCTGCGAATGAGCAAGATGGTCAGTCTGTGTATGCGCAGTAACAATGTAGTAATGTGCGTTCTGCGAATGAGCAAGATGGTGAGTCTGGGCATGCGCAGTAACAATCTGGTAATGTGTGTTCTGCGAATGAGCAATAGGGTGAGTCTGGGCATGTGCAGTAACAATTTATTAATGTGCGTTCTGCAAATGAGCAAGATGGTGAGTCTGGGCATGTGCAGTAACAATGTAGTAATGTGCGTTCTGCGAATGAGCAAGAGGGTGAGTCTGGGCATGTGCAGTAACAATGTAGTAATGTGCATTCTGCGAATGAGCAATAGGGTGAGTCTGGGCATGTGCAGTAACAATCTGGTAATGTGCGTTCTGCGAATGATCAATAGGGTGAGTCTGGGCATGCGCAGTAACAATCTGGTAATGTGCGTTCTGCGAATGAGCAAGATGGTGAGTCTGGGCATGCGCAGTAACAATCTGGTAATGTGCGTTCTGCGAATGAGCAAGATGGTGAGTCTGGGCATGTGCAGTAACAATCTAGTAATGTGCGTTCTGCGAATGAGCAAGATGGTGAGTCTGGGCATGTGCAGTAACAATCTGGTAATGTGCGTTCTGCGAATGAGCAAGATGGTGAGTCTGGGCATGCGCAGTAACAATGTAGTAATGTGCGTTCTGCGAATGAGCAAGATGGTGAGTCTGGGCATGCGCAGTAACAATGTAGTAATGTGCGTTCTGGGAATAAGTAAGAGGGTGAGTCTGGGCATGCGCAGTAACAATCTGGTAATGTGCGTTCTGCGAATGAGCAAGATGGTGAGTCTGGGCATGTGCAGTAACAATCTAGTAATGTGCATTCTGCGAATGAGCAAGAGGGTGAGTCTGGGCATGCGCAGTAACAATCTGGTAATGTGCTTTCTGCGAATGAGCAAGATGGTGAGTCTGGGCATGCTCAGTAACAATTTATTAATGTGCGTTCTGCAAATGAGCAAGAGGGTGTCTGGGCATGTGCAGTAACAATCTGGTAATGTGCATTCTGCGAATGAGCAAGATGGTGAGTCTGGGCATGCGCAGTAACAATCTGGTAATGTGCGTTCTGCGAATGAGCAAGATAGTGAGTCTGGGCATGCACAGTAACAATCTGGTAATGTGTGTTCTGCGAATGAGCAAGATGGTGAGTCTGGGCATGCGCAGTAACAATCTGGTAATGTGCTTTCTGCGAATGAGCAAGATGGTGAGTCTGGGCATGCGCAGTAACAATCTGGTAATGTGCGTTCTGCGAATGAGCAAGATGGTGAGTCTGGGCATGCGCAGTAACAATCTGGTAATGTGTGTTCTGCGAATGAGCAAGATGGTGAGTCTGGGCATGCACAGTAACAATCTGGTAATGTGTGTTCTGCGAATGAGCAAGATGGTGAGTCTGGGCATGCGCAGTAACAATCTGGTAATGTGCTTTCTGCGAATGAGCAAGATGGTGAGTCTGGGCATGCGCAGTAACAATCTGGTAATGTGCTTTCTGCGAATGAGCAAGATGGTGAGTCTGTGTATGCGCAGTAACAATGTAGTAATGTGCGTTCTGCGAATGAGCAAGATGGTGAGTCTGGGCATGCGCAGTAACAATCTGGTAATGTGTGTTCTGCGAATGAGCAATAGGGTGAGTCTGGGCATGTGCAGTAACAATTTATTAATGTGCTTTCTGCAAATGAGCAAGATGGTGAGTCTGGGCATGTGCAGTAACAATGTAGTAATGTGCATTCTGCGAATGAGCAATAGGGTGAGTCTGGGCATGTGCAGTAAAAATCTGGTAATGTGTGTTCTGCGAATGAGCAAGATAGTGAGTCTGGGCATGCGCAGTAACAATCTGGTAATGTGCGTTCTGCGAATGAGCAAGATGGTGAGTCTGGGCATGCGCAGTAACAATCTGGTAATGTGCGTTCTGCGAATGAGCAAGAGGGTGAGTCTGGGCATGCGCAGTAACAATGTAGTAATGTGCATTCTGCGAATGAGCAAGAGGGTGAGTCTGGGCATGCACAGAAACAATCTGGTAATGTGCGTTCTGCGAATGAGCAAGAGGGTGAGTCTGGGCATGCACAGTAACAATGTAGTAATGTGCGTTCTGCGAATGAGCAATAGGGTGAGTCTGGCCATGCGCAGTAACAATCTGGTAATGTGCGTTCTGCTAATGAGCAAGATAGTGAGTCTGGGCATGCGCAGTAACAATCTGGTAATGTGCTTTCTGCGAATGAGCAAGATGGTGAGTCTGGGCATGCGCAGTAACAATCTGGTAATGTGCGTTCTGCGAATGAGCAAGATGGTGAGTCTGGGCATGCGCAGTAACAATGTAGTAATGTGCGTTCTGGGAATAAGTAAGAGGGTGAGTCTGGGCATGCGCAGTAACAATCTTGTAATGTGCGTTCTGCGAATGAGGAAGATGGTGAGTCTGGGCATGTGCAGTAACAATCCAGTAATGTGCGTTCTGCGAATGAGCAAGAGGGTGAGTCTGGGCATGCGCAGTAACAATCTGGTAATGTGTGTTCTGCGAATGAGCAAGATGGTGAGTCTGGGCATGCTCAGTAACAATTTATTAATGTGCGTTCTGCGAATGAGCAAGATGGTGAGTCTGGGCATGCGCAGTAACAATCTGGTAATGTGTGTTCTGCGAATGAGCAAGATGGTGAGTCTGTGTATGCGCAGTAACAATGTAGTAATGTGCGTTCTGCGAATGAGCAAGATGGTGAGTCTGGGCATGCGCAGTAACAATCTGGTAATGTGCTTCCTGCGAATGAGCAAGATGGTGAGTCTGGGCATGCGCAGTAACAATCTGGTAATGTGCGTTCTGCGAATGAGCAATAGGGTGAGTCTGGGCATGCGCAGTAACAATCTGGTAATGTGCGTTCTGGGAATGAGCAATAGGGTGAGTCTGGGCATGCGCGGTAACAATTTAGTAATGTGCGTTCTGGGAATGAGTAAGATGGTGAGTCTGGGCATGCGCAGTAACAATCTGGCAATGTGCGTTCTGGGAATGAGCAATAGGGTGAGTCTGGGCATGCGCGGTAACAATTTAGAAATGTGCGTTCTGCGAATGGGCAATAGGGTGAGTCTGGGCATGCGCAGTAACAATCTGGTAATGTGCATTCTGCGAATGGGCAATAGAGTGAGTCTGTGCATGCGCAGTAACAATCTGGTAATGTGCGTTCTGGGAATGAGCAATAGGGTGAGTCTGGGCATGCGCAGTAACAATTTAGTAATGTGCGTTCTGCGAATGGGCAATAGGGTGAGTCTGGGCATGTGCAGTAACAATCTAGTAATGTGCGTTCTGCGAATGAGCAAGAGGGTGAGTCTGGGCATGCGCAGTAACAATCTGGTAATGTGCTTTCTGCGAATGAGCAAGATGGTGAGTCTGGGCATGCTCAGTAACAATTTATTAATGTGCGTTCTGCAAATGAGCAAGAGGGTGAGTCTGGGCATGTGCAGTAACAATCTGGTAATGTGTGTTCTGCGAATGAGCAAGATGGTGAGTCTGGGCATGCGCAGTAACAATCTGGTAATGTGCTTTCTGCGAATGAGCAAGATGGTGAGTCTGGGCATGCGCAGTAACAATCTGGTAATGTGCTTTCTGCGAATGAGCAAGATGGTCAGTCTGTGTATGCGCAGTAACAATGTAGTAATGTGCGTTCTGCGAATGAGCAAGATGGTGAGTCTGGGCATGCGCAGTAACAATCTGGTAATGTGTGTTCTGCGAATGAGCAAGATGGTGAGTCTGGGCATGCGCAGTAACAATCTGGTAATGTGCTTTCTGCGAATGAGCAAGATGGTGAGTCTGGGCATGCGCAGTAACAATCTGGTAATGTGCTTTCTGCGAATGAGCAAGATGGTGAGTCTGTGTATGCGCAGTAACAATGTAGTAATGTGCGTTCTGCGAATGAGCAAGATGGTGAGTCTGGGCATGCGCAGTAACAATCTGGTAATGTGTGTTCTGCGAATGAGCAATAGGGTGAGTCTGGGCATGTGCAGTAACAATTTATTAATGTGCGTTCTGCAAATGAGCAAGATGGTGAGTCTGGGCATGTGCAGTAACAATCTGGTAATGTGCGTTCTGCGAATGAGCAAGATGGTGAGTCTGGGCATGCTCAGTAACAATTTATTAATGTGCGTTCTGCAAATGAGCAAGAGGGTGTCTGGGCATGTGCAGTAACAATCTGGTAATGTGCATTCTGCGAATGAGCAAGATGGTGAGTCTGGGCATGCGCAGTAACAATCTGGTAATGTGCGTTCTGCGAATGAGCAAGATAGTGAGTCTGGGCATGCACAGTAACAATCTGGTAATGTGTGTTCTGCGAATGAGCAAGATGGTGAGTCTGGGCATGCGCAGTAACAATCTGGTAATGTGCTTTCTGCGAATGAGCAAGATGGTGAGTCTGGGCATGCGCAGTAACAATCTGGTAATGTGTGTTCTGCGAATGAGCAAGAGGGTGAGTCTGTGTATGCGCAGTAACAATCTGGTAATGTGCTTTCTGCGAATTAGCAAGATGGTGAGTCTGGGCATGCGCAGTAACAATCTGGTAATGTGCATTCTGCGAATGAGCAAGATGGTGAGTCTGGGCATGCGCAGTAACAATCTGGTAATGTGTATTCTGCGAATGAGCAAGATGGTGAGTCTGGGCATGCGCAGTAACAATCTGGTAATGTGCTTTCTGCGAATGAGCAAGATGGTGAGTCTGGGCATGCGCAGTAACAATCTGGTAATGTGCTTTCTGCGAATGAGCAAGATGGTCAGTCTGTGTATGCGCAGTAACAATGTAGTAATGTGCGTTCTGCGAATGAGCAAGATGGTGAGTCTGGGCATGCGCAGTAACAATCTGGTAATGTGTGTTCTACGAATGAGCAATAGGGTGAGTCTGGGCATGTGCAGTAACAATTTTTCTACTTCAGGGTCCATAGGGTATCCACAGGATACCTTGGGGTATAGGTGTGACGTCAGTCGCAGGGCACCAAAGAGTTAAGCTTTCAGCCTCCCAGGATGCACTAGGTCCCCCTCCTATACCCCGCCCCCGGGCCAAGGCACCTCAGTTTAGTTTGGTGCCCGGCCGGAGTCGGGTGCACCTGTTGGAGTGGGGGCTAGAAGAGCCCCTGAAGCTTATTCTTCATGCAGCTGTGGCTGCACAACTGGATGAACAGCATGGACAGTCAGTCCTGACGTCCATGCTGTCTTCCCTACACCCCGCCGGTACCAGAACGCCGGTACTGATCCGGGGATGCTGGTGGGCGTCTGGGGTCACAGCTAGCGGTGACCCCAGATGCTCCGGACCATGGCCGGATTCAAGGGGGACAGAGGTAAGCAGCGGGGTCCCGCGGTGGGTCCCCGCTGATCACATGGTCCTAAGTCCCCAGGCAGGGGGCTCCCTGGGGACTGGCTGCAGCGTGGAGCCAGGCGACCAACCTGCGCTTCCACTACCCCCTGGGGCAGCGGACCGCAGCAGAGCGGTAGCGCTGCGGCGTCCCAGGGGTTAAATGCATGCCAGGGGAGCGCGCCTTCCCTGTCTCACAGCCGGCGCCTCCCCCGCTGCACACAGCCCTCTCTGCATGCTGCCGACTGGTCCTGTGGCAGCGCTCCTCCCCCAGGCCAGCCTCCTCTCTGCTCCTCGGTGGCCATCTTCTCCAGAACGCATGGTGAACGCTGCTGGAAGCGCTGGACGGAAGCATCGTGGTCTGGGTCCCCCCGCATACCTCTCCTCCGCTGTGGTCAGGTCTGTGTATGCAGCGCTGTGTCCTACCAGGCCCTGTGTCTGTGTAGTTGAGTGATCAGCGCTGTTAGTGCAGGAATTGTTATTTCTCTGCATTGTATGTGACTGTGCTAGCGCTGCTGCCTGTAATCTTTTCTTCTCTAAACTGTCAGCTTTATTACTGTCCCTGTTCTTTCTGCTAAAGCCCTTGCGGTGCGGTGCTGCAGGGTGGTCTCTCGCCTATTTAATACTTAATTGGTGAGAGAGGTCACATACGTGGTGCCATCATGTCTGAAAGTGATTTTCCCCTCCGGCTACAGTGTACCACGTGCAAAGTACCGTTAGCGGAGGGGGAGGGTAGCGCGGAGGGCCTTTGCCGGCAGTGTTTGTCCATGGCGCGGCCTATTACGGTTACAGCACCGGTACAGGAGCCGCCCTGGGCTTGTTTCGCTCTGGCGTTAACAGCTTTAGTGGGCCAGTTAGCTCCGCAGCCCGCGTTTACTCTGATGGGTTTGTCCCAGCAGTCTGTGGTGTCATCACCCATGCAGGGGTTCCCACGACAATTGGTGGTACCCCACAGTCTCCCTATTTCCCCGCTCCCGGGTTCTCAGGAGCCAGCGTGGGTTAACTCCCTGACGAGTTCTGTACAGCACTTGTCGGATGTGTTGCAAGGGGAGTCTGTGATGCGGTCTCATAAAAGGCCGGTGGCGTCTCTGTCCGCTCCTTATGAGGATGACGAAGGGACGTCTGATGATGGGGAGATTCTAGATCCTTACGATCAGGAACCTCTCCATACTAAGGACGCTGATGCTAAGTCCAAAGTATATATTCCTGGACTTATTCGGGCGGTCCGCACAGCCTTGGTGGTTGAGGACGAAGTTCCCCCAGCGGCTAAATCTAAGTATGCCTTTTTCAAAGATGTGAAGGGCGATGCCACAGTCTTTCCTCTTTCGGGTCAGTTGGTGGACCATTTAGAGGAGGCGTGGAAACAACCTGGCAAAAGATACCAGCCGCAGAGACGCCTGGCGGTGGCTTATCCGTTCGCGGATAATTATTTTGCGAAGTGGGAATCCCCTCCACAGGTGGACTCTCACGTGACCCGTCTTGTCCGTAGTGCCACATTGCCGATGCCATCCATGTCCGCCCTTAAGGATGCTACGGACCGCAAGGTAGAAATCTGCCTGAAGTCCGCTTATTCCCTTGCAGGGGGGGCAGCACGGCCGGCTATGGCCATTTGCTGGGTTGCCAGAGCGATGGAGCGCTGGGCGGATTCATTAGAGGCTTCTTTTGAATCCGACTGTCCGGCCGATCAGGCGGAGTTGATTGGCAATCTCCGTGATTCGGTCACCTACATCAACGAGGCGGCTCTAGACATTAGTACTCTGGTGTCTAGAATTTCTTCAGCAGCGGTAGGTGCTCGTCGCACCTTGTGGCTGCGATCCTAGAAGGCGGACGCAGATTCCAAGAAAGGTCTGGAAGCGTTGCCGTTTACCGGAGAAGTTCTCTTCGGTCCGGATCTGGATAAGATTGTGGCCACGCTGGCGGCAGCCAAATCTGCCTGTCTCCCGTCGGCCGCTGCTCCTTCTGGTTCGGGACCATCGTCCTTTCGGTCATCTAGGGCCCAGGGCAGGCCCAAACCACAGTCGTTTCCTCGACAGGCTGGCCCTAAGAAATCGGTCAAGCCCCGGAAGCAGGCATGGAGTACCAGACGTCCGGCCCCCAAGCCAGATGACAAGCCTGCGGCCGGACGGTCCGGGCCTCCCTTTGGGGGATCCAAGGGTGGGAGGCCGCCTGCTACAGTTCGCCCAGTGTTGGTCGACCACTACGACAGACACTTGGGTTCTGGAGGTGGTTTCCCACGGATACGCCCTCTCCTTCCGGCACAGACCCCCGGCTCGCTTCTTCACCATGGGTCTCCCATCAGACCGGAACAAGGCTACGGAGCTGTGGAAGGTATTGCACACTATGCTCCAGGCTGGAGTTATAGTGGCGGTTCCATTCTCCCAGAGGGGCCAGGGTTTCTATTCAAATCTATTTTTGGTACAGAAACCCAATGGGTCATATCGTCCGATTCTCAACCTCAAAGCACTCAACAAGTCTTTGCGGGTCCCGAAGTTTCGGATGGAGACCCTACGGTCCATCATTCTGGCGCTGGAACCTGGGGACTACTTGGTGTCATTGGACATACAGGACGCTTACCTGCATGTCCCTATTCTTTGGCGCCATCAACAGTTCCTCAGGTTTGCAATCAGCAGCGATCACTTCCAGTTTCGGGCGTTACCTTTTGGCCTGGCAACAGCACCACGTGTTTTCACCAAGGTGATGGCGGTCATGGCGGCTTCTCTGCGGCTGCAGGGAGTCCGCATGTTGCCGTATTTGGACGACCTGTTATTGGTGGCAGGATCTCCAGAGCTCCTGTTACGTCACTTGGACCTGACCATTGCACTGCTGCAACGGCACGGCTGGCTAATCAACTGGCAGAAGTCCACTCTAATCCCGTCTCGGAGGATTCTGCATCTTGGAGCCTTATTGGACTCGGGACAGCAAAGGATCTTCGTGACGGAGGACAAGATCTCTGCTTTACAGTCAAGGGTGCGCAGTTGTCTGCACAGCCGCCGGGTGTCCTTACACTCGGCGATGAGGTTACTGGGCTCCATGGTGTCGGTGTTCGACATGGTGGAATACGCCCAGTTTCACTCCAGACCTCTGCAGCACCTGATCCTGTCCAAGTGGAACGGGCTGACTCAGTCTCTGAAGTCCCAGACGATTGTGCTCACCCAGGAGGTTCGCCTGTCCCTTACGTGGTGGTTACAGACGACCCACCTCAACAAGGGACGTCCGTTCTGGGTTCCAAATTGGGTCCTGTTGACAACGGACGCCAGTCTTCGGGGCTGGGGAGCAGTTTCGGGTCCACACTTGTTCCAGGGCAGGTGGACGCCGACAGAAGCGGAGCTTCCAATAAATATCTTGGAACTCCGTGCGGTCTTCAATGCTCTCCAGCAGGCACAGCGGTTTCTCCAGGGTCGCCCGGTGCAGGTCCAGTCGGACAACGCTACCACCGTGGCCTACATAAACAGGCAAGGAGGAACTCGCAGTCGGGCGGCTCTCGTAGAGGTCTCTCGGATCCTGGTTTGGGCGGAGCGCAATCTTCCGGCCATATCAGCGGTCTTCATCCCGGGAGTGCTAAATTGGGAGGCGGACTTTCTAAGTCGCCAGGACGTTCATCCGGGGGAATGGTCCCTGCACCCGGACGTTTTTCAACTACTGGTGGACAGGTGGGGTCTTCCAGAAATCGACCTCATGGCGTCCCGGCACAACAACAAGTTGCTGGTGTACGGGTCTCGCACAAGAGACGAAGGGGCGTCTCTGGTGGATGCTCTGTCCGTCCGGTGGACGTTCCGGTTCGCATACCTGTTCCCTCTGGTCTCCCTTCTTCCACGGGTAATCCGGAAATTCAAACAGGAAGGAGGGACGCTCCTGTTGATAGCTCCCGCGTGGCCCAGACGGCACTGGTTCTCAGACCTTCAGGGTCTGTCCGTGGACAGTCCTCTGCGGTTGCCGCTACGACCGGACCTTCTGTCTCAGGGTCCTTGCCTTCACCCGGACCTGACTCGGCTGTCTTTGACGGCGTGGCTGTTGAGACGGCCATGCTGAGGTCCCGGGGGTTTTCCAGCTCTGTGGTGCGTACCATGTTACGAGCTCGGAAACCGTCTTCCGCGAGGATATACCATCGCGTGTGGCATACGTTCTTCCAGTGGTGTCGACCGAGAGGTTATGCACCGCGGGAGTTTCGTCTGTCTCGGATTCTCGCCTTCCTGCAAGCGGGACTAGATCATGGGCTTCGCCTTGCTTCTTTGAAGGTACAGGTTTCGGCCCTATCTGTCTGGTTTCACCGTAGGATTGCTACAATCCCGGATGTGCGCACCTTTATGCAGGGTGTTCTCCGCATTCAGCCGCCCTTTGTTCCACCTGTGGCGCCTTGGGATTTGGCTGTGGTCCTGAGGGCTCTCCAAGGACCGCCGTTTGAACCACTGGGCTCAGTGGATCTTAAATGGCTAACAGCTAAGACTGTTTTCCTTCTGGCCATTGCTTCGGCCAGACGTGTTTCTGAGTTAGGGGCTCTTTCTTGTAGACCCCCTTTCTTGGTTTTTTATGGGAACAGGGCAGTGCTCCGCACTCGGCCCGAGTTTCTTCCCAAAGTTGTTTCCCAGTTTCATATTAACGAGGAAATAGTTGTTCCGGCCTTTAACTCACCGGGTCTTTCCGTGGGTGAGGCCTCTTTGGATGTTGTGCGGGCCTTAAGGACTTATGTTGACCGCACTTCTTCATTTAGGAAGTCGGACGCTTTGTTTGTCCTCTTTGGCTTCCGTAAAAAGGGTTGGCCTGCTTCAAAGCAAACTTTGGCAGCCTGGATCCGTATGGCTATTTCTGAAGCTTATCTTCATGAAGGCCTACCGGTCCCTCCTTCTCTGAAGGCTCATTCCACTAGGTCTGTGGGTCCTTCGTGGGCAGCTCGACGTGGTACCTCGGCAGTTCAGATCTGCAAGGCTGCTACGTGGTCTTCTGTCCATACCTTCGTGAGGTATTACAGGTTTGACACCTTCGCCTCTCAGGATGCTTCCTTCGGGCGGCGGATTCTCCTTTCTGCACAGGAGCGTCCCCACCCTTAAAGGATACTGCTTTGGGACATCCCCAAGGTATCCTGTGGATACCCTATGGACCCTGAAGTAGAAAATATGAGATATGGTAAGAACTTACCCTTGTTATCTCTATTTCTACGAAGTCCATAGGGTTCCACAGGACTCCCGCCCTGTCGCACCTGTGCTGCAGATGGGCTTTGCTCTGGTCACCGGTTTTCCGTCTCCCTCTGGTGAGAATGTGATTCTTGTATGTGTCCAGATCTTTGTTCTCTCTCTTCCTTCTCCTCCTCCGGCCTATGGCTTGGTAACTAACTGAGGTGCCTTGGCCCGGGGGCGGGGTATAGGAGGGGGACCTAGTGCATCCTGGGAGGCTGAAAGCTTAACTCTTTGGTGCCCTGCGACTGACATCACACCTATACCCCAAGGTATCCTGTGGAACCCTATGGACTTCGTAGAAATAGAGATAACAAGGGTAAGTTCTTACCATATCTCATATTATTAATGTGCGTTCTGCAAATGAGCAAGATGGTGAGTCTGGGCATGTGCAGTAACAATGTAGTAATGTGCGTTCTGCGAATGAGCAAGAGGGTGAGTCTGGGCATGTGCAGTAACAATTTAGTAATGTGCGTTCTGCGAATGAGCAATAGGGTGAGTCTGGGCATGTGCAGTAACAATCTGGTAATGTGCGTTCTGCGAATGATCAATAGGGTGAGTCTGGGCATGCGCAGTAACAATCTGGTAATGTGCGTTCTGCGAATGAGCAAGATGGTGAGTCTGGGCATGTGCAGTAACAATCTGGTAATGTGCGTTCTGCGAATGAGCAAGATGGTGAGTCTGGGCATGTGCAGTAACAATCTAGTAATGTGCGTTCTGCGAATGAGCAAGATGGTGAGTCTGGGCATGTGCAGTAACAATCTGGTAATGTGCGTTCTGCGAATGAGCAAGATGGTGAGTCTGGGCATGTGCAGTAACAATCTGGTAATGTGCGTTCTGCGAATGAGCAAGATGGTGAGTCTGGGCATGCGCAGTAACAATGTAGTAATGTGCGTTCTGGGAATAAGTAAGAGGGTGAGTCTGGGCATGCGCAGTAACAATCTGGTAATGTGCGTTCTGCGAATGAGCAAGATGGTGAGTCTGGGCATGTGCAGTAACAATCTAGTAATGTGCATTCTGCGAATGAGCAAGAGGGTGAGTCTGGGCATGCGCAGTAACAATCTGGTAATGTGCTTTCTGCGAATGAGCAAGATGGTGAGTCTGGGCATGCTCAGTAACAATTTATTAATGTGCGTTCTGCAAATGAGCAAGAGGGTGTGTCTGGGCATGTGCAGTAACAATCTGGTAATGTGCGTTCTGCGAATGAGCAAGATGGTGAGTCTGGGCATGCTCAGTAACAATTTATTAATGTGCGTTCTGCAAATGAGCAAGAGGGTGTCTGGGCATGTGCAGTAACAATCTGGTAATGTGCATTCTGCGAATGAGCAAGATGGTGAGTCTGGGCATGCGCAGTAACAATCTGGCAATGTGCGTTCTGGGAATGAGCAATAGGGTGAGTCTGGGCATGCGCGGTAACAATTTAGAAATGTGCGTTCTGCGAATGGGCAATAGGGTGAGTCTGGGCATGTGCAGTAACAATCTGGTAATGTGCGTTCTGCGAATGGGCAATAAAGTGAGTCTGTGCATGCGCAGTAACAATCTGGTAATGTGCGTTCTGGGAATGAGCAATAGGGTGAGTCTGGGCATGCGCAGTAACAATTTAGTAATGTGCGTTCTGCGAATGGGCAATAGGGTGAGTCTGGGCATGTGCAGTAACAATCTAGTAATGTGCGTTCTGCGAATGAGCAAGAGGGTGAGTCTGGGCATGCGCAGTAACAATCTGGTAATGTGCTTTCTGCGAATGAGCAAGATGGTGAGTCTGGGCATGCTCAGTAACAATTTATTAATGTGCGTTCTGCAAATGAGCAAGAGGGTGAGTCTGGGCATGTGCAGTAACAATCTGGTAATGTGCGTTCTGCGAATGAGCAAGATGGTGAGTCTGGGCATGCTCAGTAACAATTTATTAATGTGCGTTCTGCAAATGAGCAAGAGGGTGTCTGGGCATGTGCAGTAACAATTTAGTAATGTGCGTTCTGGGAATGAGTAAGATGGTGAGTCTGGGCATGCGCAGTAACAATCTGGCAATGTGCGTTCTGGGAATGAGCAATAGGGTGAGTCTGGGCATGCGCGGTAACAATTTAGAAATGTGCGTTCTGCGAATGGGCAATAGGGTGAGTCTGGGCATGCGCAGTAACAATCTGGTAATGTGCGTTCTGCGAATGGGCAATAGAGTGAGTCTGTGCATGCGCAGTAACAATCTGGTAATGTGCGTTCTGGGAATGAGCAATAGGGTGAGTCTGGGCATGCGCAGTAACAATTTAGTAGTGTGCGTTCTGCGAATGGGCAATAGGGTGAGTCTGGGCATGTGCAGTAACAATCTAGTAATGTGCGTTCTGCGAATGAGCAAGAGGGTGAGTCTGGGCATGCGCAGTAACAATCTGGTAATGTGCTTTCTGCGAATGAGCAAGATGGTGAGTCTGGGCATGCTCAGTAACAATTTATTAATGTGCGTTCTGCAAATGAGCAAGAGGGTGAGTCTGGGCATGTGCAGTAACAATCTGGTAATGTGCGTTCTGCGAATGAGCAAGATGGTGAGTCTGGGCATGCTCAGTAACAATTTATTAATGTGCGTTCTGCAAATGAGCAAGAGGGTGTCTGGGCATGTGCAGTAACAATCTGGTAATGTGCATTCTGCGAATGAGCAAGATGGTGAGTCTGGGCATGCGCAGTAACAATCTGGTAATGTGCGTTCTGCGAATGAGCAAGATAGTGAGTCTGGGCATGCACAGTAACAATCTGGTAATGTGTGTTCTGCGAATGAGCAAGATGGTGAGTCTGGGCATGCGCAGTAACAATCTGGTAATGTGCTTTCTGCGAATGAGCAAGATGGTGAGTCTGGGCATGTGCAGTGACAATCTGGTAATGTGTGTTCTGCGAATGAGCAAGAGGGTGAGTCTGTGTATGCGCAGTAACAATCTGGTAATGTGCTTTCTGCGAATGAGCAAGATGGTGAGTCTGGGCATGCGCAGTAACAATCTGGTAATGTGCATTCTGCGAATGAGCAAGATGGTGAGTCTGGGCATGCGCAGTAACAATCTGGTAATGTGTGTTCTGCGAATGAGCAAGATGGTGAGTCTGGGCATGCGCAGTAACAATCTGGTAATGTGCTTTCTGCGAATGAGCAAGATGGTGAGTCTGGGCATGCGCAGTAACAATCTGGTAATGTGCGTTCTGCGAATGAGCAAGATGGTGAGTCTGGGCATGCGCAGTAACAATCTGGTAATGTGTGTTCTGCGAATGAGCAAGATGGTGTGGTGAGTCTGGGCATGCACAGTAACAATCTGGTAATGTGTGTTCTGCGAATGAGCAAGATTGTGAGTCTGGGCATGCGCAGTAACAATCTGGTAATGTGTGTTCTGCGAATGAGCAAGATGGTGAGTCTGGGCATGCGCAGTAACAATCTGGTAATGTGTGTTCTGCGAATGAGCAAGAGGGTGAGTCTGTGTATGCGCAGTAACAATCTGGTAATGTGCTTTCTGCGAATGAGCAAGATGGTGAGTCTGGGCATGCGCGGTAACAATCTGGTAATGTGCGTTCTGGGAATGAGCAATAGGGTGAGTCTGGGCATGCACAGTAACAATCTGGTAATGTGCGTTCTGGGAATGAGCAATAGGGTGAGTCTGGGCATGCGCAGTAACAATCTGGTAATGTGCGTTCTGGGAATGAGTAAGATGGTGAGTCTGGGCATGCGCAGTAACAATTTAGTAATGTGCGTTCTGCGAATGGGCAATAGGGTGAGTCTGGGCATGCGCAGTAACAATCTGGTAATGTGCGTTCTGGGAATGAGCAATAGGGTGAGTCTGGGCATGCGCAGTAAGAATTTAGTAATGTGCGTTCTGGGAATGAGTAAGATGGTGAGTCTGGGCATGCGCAGTAACAATCTGGTAATGTGCGTTCTGGGAATGAGCAATAGGGTGAGTCTGGGCATGCGCGGTAACAATTTAGTAATGTGCGTTCTGGGAATGAGTAAGATGGTGAGTCTGGGCATGCACAGTAACAATCTGGTAATGTGCGTTCTGGGAATGAGCAATAGGGTGAGTCTGGGCATGCGCGGTAACAATTTAGTAATGTGCGTTCTGGGAATGAGTAAGATGGTGAGTCTGGGCATGCGCAGTAACAATCTGGTAATGTGCGTTCTGGGAATGAGCAATAGGGTGAGTCTGGGCATGCGCGGTAACAATTTAGTAATGTGCGTTCTGCGAATGGGCAATAGGGTGAGTCTGGGCATGCGCAGTAACAATCTGGTAATGTGCGTTCTGCGAATGGGCAATAGGGTGAGTCTGGGCATGCGCAGTAACAATCTGGTAATGTGCGTTCTGGGAATGAGCAATAGGGTGAGTCTGGGCATGCGCAGTAACAATTTAGTAATGTGCGTTTTGCGAATGGGCAATAGGGTGAGTCTGGGCATGCGCAGTAACAATTTAGTAATGTGCTGTCTAGTTGGTGAGTCGGACATCGGAAAGCGTTTGGGTAAGCATAGCGCCATTCTGAGATGATGTTTTGTTTTTAACAAAAGAAGCACAAAAGCTCCGTTACTTACTGACATACTTTACGATGCAAAACTTCCTCTTATATTTACAGTATTCTCAATATAATAAATGAGCCATACTGTCTGTAAACTGTAAGTGCAGATACAATACAATCAAACTAAAAGAGTATACGCTCTGTACAAAGACATCTCCCAGCCATCCCGATGTCAAAGGAGCTGTGCCAGTTTGAGGGTTCTGCCCTGCTGTCACAATATACATAGCCCTGATTAGCTGGGCAGTTGGGTAGGTATGCCCTTTTTCCCATAATAGGGGCAGGTGCAGCACAGAGTCATTTTGGGAAATCCAGGATACTGCAACCATAGAGCAACACCCAGTCCGAGGGTTTGCTTCCATGTAACGCTGTCAGGCCTTGGGCAGTTGACTAGGTTGGATAGTGTTATCTGACAGTGACTAAATGCAATTAGACTGCGTCCTCTAAGGTGGAACCAGCCCTTTACTATCGACTCCTCTGATCTCACAATAATAACACAGGAACAAAATGATAATAAATGCCTTTATTTAAGAAATGGGAGTAGAGGCACCGTATTGGTGTCCGGTTTATACATTGTTCACACTGAAGCATGTACCAAGGAATATTCACAGCAAATAAACACACTTTCAAATGAATCGCCCTCCACATGGTATAGGAATTTCACCACCTACTGTACAGGCAGCGGGAACAATAACCAAATAAGCAAAGCAAAAATACACAAGGCATGCCGAAAGTACACTACTAATGAAGAAAAGATATAAAAAACACAAAATATTTTGCCATGCTGTTAGTTTTAGTGTCCTGTGCAATTAAAAAAAAACCTGAAATAAATATAAATTAAAAACATAAAAAAAAGTTGATAAGGCACTTTTAATATATATATATAGGCTATTCTACATGTAACATTGTAAACTTGGAATAATCTAAATAACGTAACATGATGCGAAAGTGACGTATAAACAAATAGAAAAACACACACCTGGAAAAGGCGTTGCCGTCACCTATAGGGGCTTATTCAAGACAGAGGTTCAAAGAATGACATTGTGCCGTAACTCATAACGACCAATCAGATGCTTGCTTTTTTGTTCTGTCAAGACTGTTGACGTTGATTGGTTGCTATGGGTTACAGCACCTGTTTTCCTTGTGCCATTTAGTTAACAGATCCCACTAAGTTCAGATGTCATCTGGCACATCTCACATAATGCCTCTCAATTAATCCTGCCCTAGAATGTTAATTAGGATTCATCCTAGAACCTTATTTACCAACGTTTTTGGATAAGTCAAAGCACAGATCTTAACAGGAAAAAAGAATAACATTTTGGGGTGGATTACATTGACCCTCAACGGTAGTAACGTAAATATAATAACCTGCTTTGTACACTGGTCGCCAAGGCTGGTAAACGCCAAGTTCGTTAATACCAGATACTTCTGTGGAACTTATGTTAAACAGGAAAGACCAGTGATATATAAATAAAAAAAAGTGTTTTCCACTTGATAAAGGAAGTTTAGTAGATAGTTATTTTCTGCTTAGTAAAATAATTCCACTTCTGCTTCTGAAGGATAAATTACCGTAGGAAACTTTATACGGTTAATTTACTAACGTTGCGTGGAGACTGTAGGAGCAAATTTTACAATTAACAGATACCCAATCAGCTGTTAGTTTAATTATCCTATTCTAAGTCAGATAATGGGCCTGGGGCCTGATTCAGACCCACTTGCAAGCGCTATGCGGGTCGATGGCCGGGAAGTGTACACACGCGCAAGCCCTGCAGCGAGCGAGAATTTACTCGCTGCTGGACTCACTACTGTTTTTGTAGGCGGGGAGGGGGGGTGGCTGGCCAAACGGAAGCGTTCCCGAAGGAACGCCTGCCGTTTGGGGGCGGCCCTACTGACATCACGAGTGATGTCAGTAGTGAGCTTCCTGCTCTATTAGAGAAGGAAGCTCCCTGGGGCTTGCCACAAGAGTCTCACCACAAGGGTCGTGGCATCACCTGGCTGCTCGCAAAAGCCGTGGGAGGCCGGCTCCCAAAGAAAAAAACGCCCTGATTCAGAGCGAGCGCTTTGAAAGAGCGTCCGGCTCTAAATCAGGGCCCAGGAGTTGGGAATAAAGACAGAGATAGCACTTAACTGCGTACATGGACAAACCATGTGGCATTGCAAGGGGTGTAAATACATAATTGTTTTTTTGCATGTAGGGTAAATACTGGCTGCTTTTACATGTAGCCCACAAATACTGCACAGCTTTATTATTACTCTACAATTTAGATGTCAGTTTGGACACCTCCCTCCCAAATCTAAATCTCTCTGCACATTATAAATCTGCTCCTCCTGCAGTGCAGCATGGTGTCACCAAGATGATCAGTTGAGAGAGATAACTCTGTATTCCCAACTCTGAATCAGGCCCAATGAACGCGAGGGTCCATGCATTTCAGTGCTTTGGTGCTGTTGTTCCCCTATGCCTGCAGGTGGCGCTGTTGCTATGGAAATCGGATATTTCAGCACAGGGGTGAGAGTGTTTCGGAGAGCGCTTTGGCCAAATCTACGCTCTTCAGCAATTTTTTAAGGATGATCTGCGAGGCGAAATCACCGTGAAATCGGACGGGGAACCGCCATTTCCTAACACATCTCTATTGTTTCAATATAATCTAAATATAGCATCGTATGCAATAAGAACACTAAAAAAATAGCGCCTCTGCCCATTGAGATTACTGGAAAAGCATGCAGGGCCTAATTCAGCAAGGGTCGCTAATTGCGATCGTGACAGCAATCGCCCACGCACTTTCTGCTGTGAAAGTATGCTAATAGTTGCAATCGCAAAGCGCTCTCACTGAAATGGAGACGCCCACTTCCCCTCTCGCACATCCGTAATACCTTGTAATCCAGCCAAAACAACGGTAACATCGAAGTACATCAGAGCCACTCACACATTTAAAGCAGGTCTAACCCTACCACTAAATTGCTAACTTTCCTGCACGCAGAGCTCAGGCTGCGTATACCGAAACAGTGGCGAATTTATGCACCCCTTTGTAACGGCATTCAAACGCACTGGCACGCCTGCGATTCTCCACCCCACACCTTAGCCATCCGCAAACGGCCCTTCCTGACAATCTCTCTGCGATGGGTCAGCGTAGTCACAGCAGTCCCTATCACAGCGTTACCTTCGCGCACGCACACTGCGATGCATACACCTGTGCGGCGAGAAACAGTTGCGATCTTTGCTGAATCACGCCCACAGTATGATTCATCTGCCCAGTCGGAACAACATAACGAGACACATTAAACACACGTTGTATGTTGTTACTAATTAACACTTCATTTTCGGGGCACAAACAAGTAAAATATCTTTAAGGCACAATTATTTAATGGATATATCATTATCGTTGGGGGCAGATTAAAAATAAATAATAATAATAAAAATCATTAATTAGTTAATTCATTGTGCAAACAGTTTCGGCAATCTCGTCATTTCTGAGGGTTTGGGCTCATATTTTTTTTCTGCAAATTTGTCCTTTCGAATATGCCGTGCGTCAACCGCGATTCGGACTCAGTACTTCCAAACTCCTGGGAGCTCACTCCGGGGGTTTGAAGGCCAAAACTGCCGTCGATTGAATTGCGCTCCATTACATTTGCCCCTTTGACTGTGATCCAGCAGTTACACGTAAAATACACTAAAATAAAATATAAATGTTTAGCTAAGAGAACAAAAACGAAATCGTCTCTTGCCAGAAGAGCGCTGGGCACACGTGGCGCCAGTAGGCTTGGTACGGCTGAGTTCACCTTAGCGCTAATCGCCTTGATACAGCGAGTCACAGGCTATAGGAAACATCGGGCCTGATTCAGAAGCGCACCCTCTGCTGAGATGAGCGCAGTTGGCCTATGTTTTAAGCATTGTCGCACTGCGCCAATGCGTCACAATTGTTACGGAGAAGCAGAACGGATTTGGACGCAGGGAATGTGGATTTCAGTGGGCGTTCCCGAGAGCTAACGGGGGTGGCTAGGCAGAGGCGGGCGTGTCACTTGGCCGCTCACGCAGGACGCCATCCTAGCATAAAGATGTGTGCAAATCAGAATCAGGCCTACAAGCCCTTGACATCAGGATTTATTATGGCGCTACGGGAGGATATTACAGAACGTGATCTGATGCATTCCTCTGCATTGTCTTTTTGGAAAGCAGTATAAACAGCGACATCTCTCTCCAGCTGCCTAGGTGCGGAGGTAACCCGGAAATCCTGTAATGAGTAGAGAGACCGTTTAGTGACTCCAGTGAATGTGTGAGGATATCCTGCAATCCCACAAGGTCAGGAATCCCTAAGGGCAGGAGCCATGAATCCTGGAGGAAGCCAACAACATTTGCTCTCTATGAATATTGGTACTTGCTTTTGCCACTAGGTGGCAGTCAAACACATCATTAATGTTTTTCAGACGTAGGAAAAATATATTACACCAGCAACAGGGGGAACAGCCTGAGACAGAGGCCCGTATTCAATTTGGAGCAAAAAGCCGTTTTCGCGTGTTTTGGGCGAAAACTTTCGCCGATGACGTCATTTCGCCAGGCGGAGAAGTATCGCCGTATTCAATTTGAAAGACTTTCGAAAGTCAATGTAATAAGGAGAGAAAGTAATAGGAGAGAAAGTTTCGCCTATGAATAGCAGGTGGAAAAAAGTGCAGAATTGGGGTTTTGGGGTGCAATGTTGCGGGAACCCCCGTGCAGCCTTCAGACAGTCCCCCAAAGGTAAACTGTGTCAAAAAAAAAAAAAAAAGACTTAAGGACACCCCAAAAATCACTTTGAATTTGGGAGCAAAAAAAAAAAAAGTTGGGGGACAAAGATAAAAACTAGCGAACTTGACTCTGGGGGGGTCCCCAAGTATGCCCCAGGTGTTGTTTTCATTGCAGGGGCTTGCGGAAGGTGGATTTTTCACGATTTTTTCAACTTATCTTTCGCAACTTTAAAATATGTTGCCCCCATTTTCAAGTACCCCAAATTTGCTGGTATAAGTTTTTTTTTTTTTTTTAAAAACCCTCCAGAATACTATTCTGCACCACTTATACAAAAACGCTATTTAGCAGCTATTGAGCCCGTTTAAAAACACCAAATACCTTCAGCAAGCCAAATCGGGGGGTACCATAGGGAACCCCCATGTCAGAGCATCTTTTGGGGGGTGTCAGGCTGATTTCCCCAAATCTGACAGTAATTTCCGCCTGTTTAAATTTCGCCAGGTCCCGTTTTCGCCTACTTTCAAATTCACTACGGCGATACGCGGACACGCGCGCGATACTTTTCAGGCGAAGTAGGCGAAAAGTCCGGGAGGCGAAAAAGTATTGCGGCTCGGCTCAAATTGAATGCGGGCCAGAGGCGCGTGTGAATGCAGGGCGACTGGATCCACCTTTACCTTTTGGAATCAGCTACCATTATGTCTGTCTGTTGGATCCTAATAGAAACAGCTGCTACTTAAACGTCAAATTAAAATGACAGTTTCCAGATATCTGTATTAATTTGCTGTTATTTTACAATTCTCATTTTCTTTCAGAGAAATGACAACGACTTAAGGTAATATACCTTATTATGTAATGTATTAATAATAATATACTGCCGATCAATATATTTATTGCACTTCCAGTGTGTGTTCTTTTTCGGGACGTTTAACTGCACCAGGCCATCAGCTGGCACCAATCACCTCACTATGCACATTAGGTGTAACATGCACACACTAAAGGCGACCCCCATACATCAGAGATTGATTGCAGCAATCGTGCAATTTGCAATCGATTGTGTATAAAAATCTTTCCCTTTTTTACAATCGATTGCAGAATTGCCACAATCGATTGAAAAAGGGAAAGATTTTTTTTTATACACAATCGATTGCAAATTGCACGATTGCTGCAATCAATCTCTGATGTATGGGGGCCTTTAGAGGGAAGAGGGCCAGGAACTGCAGCAATGCACACCGATGTAATCTAGTGAATCCATGGGCTCCAGAGCTTACAGTCTAATTATGGCGTTGTAAAGGCAAAGTGAGATTTATCCCAGGATGATCTGTCACAGGGATTTAAATGCATTTCTTGCTACAGCCTGGAGGATACATCAAGCTAAGGAAGGCAAGGTGTTCTGGAACGTGTAGCGGGAGAGCAGCAGGTTGCCCGCTCCTGGATACAACGTCCAATGCGTTTCGCCTCATTACTCTAGTACAGTCAACCCAAAGGCATACCTCCCAACATGACCCTCTCCAGGAGGGACACAATGCTCTGGTCCTGGACTTCCCTGGTAAGTTATGATTGGTGGTGGCTCCAGAGGTGGGGCTGCAGCACAGTCCAAAATTCAAATAGGGGAGTCACACCAACTGCCAGTGAGTCCCAGCCAGTGATGTTGGGCAGTGTGTGAAATGACAGTTGGTGTGGCTCCCCTATTTTAATTTTGGACTGTGCTGCAGCCCCGCCTCTTACCAGGGAAGTCCAGGACCGGAGCATTGTGTCCCTCCTGGAGAGGGTCATGCTGGGAGGTATGCAAAGAAATGAATAGAAAATAATATATATATATATATATATATATATATATACATTGTAGGAGCAAAGACAATGTCAGGAAAAAAAACCACAGATCCATCTGTGAAAAGCTGCTTCCTATATACACAATAAGCCACTTGCAAATCTATATATGTAAGTTAAAAAAAAAAAAAAAGTCTCTTTGTTCTGGCAAGTAACTATTTACAGAACGTAAGCTCACGGCATCAATATAAAAATAGGTTATCTGTAGCCTGTACTACGGTGGGAGCGCAGGTTGCCCACAGCGCAATATTCGCTTGCAGAGATAAAGGGGTAGGTGACCCTTTGAAAGGGATCTGTAGTGCATTTACGGCCTGTCTGCCAGGGCGGGATGAAACCGTTAACGGGTGTCATCCTCACTTGCCATCTCTCTGAGGATGAGAATCAAGTTATCTAGTCCATACAGGTATCCGTCCTCCCGGTTCCCTTCCACCCAAGCCGTATTGTGGTTCAGGACTTGGCCTTCGGGCAGTGGGGTGGTTTTTCCAAAGTCAATCATCCACACTTTGGCTTGTTCCCTCTTGTCGTGGATAAACAGCAGAGAGCTGCCAATTACCTGCGGGAGGAAAGAAAACAGAAAACAGTTGTAGAATATGAAGACATTTCCTTTAGTACTTACAAGTCTTTATGGTAAAGTTCTGTATTTTTATGTTGGTACCAAAACACCTTCAAAGTGGCCGATAATGGTTTCAAAATCCAGATAGTCCATTTTACTGTTGCCTGTGGTTGTAGCACTTAACATATAAATTGTTAATTGTGGGGGATTTCATTTTGGCTCGATGGGTCTCATTCAGAGCGCCGATACGCTCGCAACCGGGTCAATGGTCCCCACAGAGCATGCGCACGATGGAGCCGGCTCCGTCGTGTGCATGCGCGAGACCCGGCTAGCGACGGGCGCTCAGTCGCTAGGGGTCTCGTAGCAGACAGGGCAAGCTGTCGATGTTGAGTGACAGCTCGCCCCGTTTGCTGGGCGGGCCGGGGGCGTGCCCGGCCAAACGGAGACGTTCCAGCCGGAACGCTTGCCATTTGGGGGCGGCCCCACTGACATCATTGATGATGTCAGTGGGGAACTTCATGCTCAAACAGAGCAGGAAGTTCCCTGGGGCTTACGAGAGCCCAGACCCAACGTTAGGGTCTGGTCGTAATCCCCGATGGTCGCGATGGTGATGACCATCGCGACCATCACCCTGGTCGGTCGCTAGAGCTGTGGGTGGTAACCCACAGCCTAGCGATCGACCAGAAGGCGGCACTTAAAAGAAGTAAGTGGCCGCCCTAATTCAGAGCGATCGCTTGCAGCAAGCGATGTGCATGCAAGCGCCCACCAACCTGTCTTAAGACGCCATTTATGCACCTCATCCCCAGGATATTTATGCAACCATCGAGTACCACCGGAAGCGAACGCAGCACTTGTGGTCGACCATACCCTACCGTGAGCACTTCAATGTGTAATTCAACCATGTGACGTGTACTATGATGCTGCGTCTTAATTATGCATGCCCCTGAAACTGTGTTAGGACGATCAGGCACACCTGCGTTCGCACCACCACTCCCCCGTTTTCATCTACCATCCCGTCACCACCCACAAACGGCTTGTCCTGTCACTCTAGCTAGCGTGCTGTCTATGCGCAATGAGCAAACGCTTCCCGATCACATGGACTAGTTCGTGCACGCGCACTGCAATGCGTACGCATGCGCAAATTGCAAACATCGGCAGGCTAGTGAGCGGGTCTGAATCAGGCCCTCAATTCCCTCCCTTAACTCTTAGGAGCTATGGCAGCTGGAGATAGATTTATATTAATTATGGCAGCTAGAGATAGATGTATACTTAGTATGGCAGCTGGATATATATTTATACTCAGTATGGCAGCTGGAGAAAGATTTATACTCCGTATGGCAGCTGGAGATAGATTTATACTCCGTATGCCAGCTGGAGATAGATATATATGCTGTATGGCAGCTGGAAATAGATTTATACCCGTATGGCAGCTGGAGATAGATGTATACTCAGTATGGCAGCTGGAGATAGATTTATACTGAGTATGGCAGCTAGAAATAGATTTATACTCAGTATGGCAGCTGGAGATAGATATATACTCTGTATGGCAGCTGGAGATAGATTTATACTGAGTATGGCAGCTAGAAATAGATTTATACTCAGTATGGCAGCTGGAGATAGAATTATACTTAGTATGGCAGTTGGAGAGATTTATACTCACAGCACTGAGGTCGTGGGTTAGATTCCCACCCCGGCTCTAACTGTGCGGAGTTTGTATATTCTCCCTGTGCTTGTGTGGGTGTCCTCCGGGTACTCCGGCTTCCTCCCACACTCCAAAAATATACTGCTAGGTTAATTGGCTCCCAACAAAAAAAAAAAAGTTAACCCTAGTGTGTATGTGTGTATGCATGTGATAGGGAACATTGGCCCTCATTCAGAGCTGTACGCTCTGAGCAGAGCGCACGCTCTGAATGAGGGCCGGCCTCCATTTTCATGGAGCGTCCTCCTGGACGCTCGTATAGCTGTGGGTCACCACCCACAGGCTATACGAGCGTGCATTGTGATGGTCGCGATGGTCGAGACCATCGCGACCATCGAATTTGCGAGCCGGAGCCTGCGGTTGAGGTTTTCAACTGCAAGCTCCGGAGTGATTTTGGCTCTATCAGAGCCAAAATCACTCCCACTGACATCACTAGTGAAGCCGGCCCACTAGTGATGTCAGTGGGCCGGCTTCTGACGGGAGGCGTTCCCGTGGGAACGCCCCCGTCAGGGAGGCACGCCCCCGGCACGCCCACCAAAGGGGGCGTGCTGTCAATCAACATTGACAGCACGCCCCCTTTGATCGGACACAACGAGCAAAGGACTTTCCTTCGCTCGTCGCGTCTGGCGCATGCGCACGACGGAGCTCCCTCCGTCGTGCGCATGCTCAGTCCATAACATCGACCCACTTGCGAGCGGACAGCCGCTCGCGAGTGGGTCTGAATCAGGCCCATAGGCCCTGATTCAGACCCACTCGCAAGCGGGTTGATGGTCTGCACTGAGCATGCGCACGACGGAGGGAGCTCCGTCGTGCGCATGCGCCAGACGCGACGAGCGAAGGAAAGTCCTTCGCTCGTTGTGTCTGATCAAAGGGGGCGTGCTGTCGATGTTGATTGACAGCACGCCCCCTTTGGTGGGCGTGCCGGGGGCGTGCCTCCCTGGCGGGGGCGTTCCCAAGGGAACGCCTACCGTCAGAAGCCGGCCCACTGACATCACTAGTGATGTCAGTGGGAGTGATTTTGGCTCTGATAGAGCCAAAATCACTCCGGGCCTTGCGGTTGAAAACCTCAACCGCAGGCTCCGGCTCGCAGTTCACGACCATCGCGGCCATCAAACTGCACGCTCGTATAGGCTGTGGGTGGTGACCCACAGCTATACGAGCGTCCAGGAGGACGCTCCATTTTTATGGAGGGCGGCCCTCATTCAGAGCGTGCGCTCTGCTCAGAGCGTACTGCTCTGAATGAGGGCCATAGATTGTAAGCTCCACTGGGACAGGGACTGATGTGAATGGCCAACTATTCTCTGTAAAGCGCTGCAGAATATGTGTGCACTATATAAATAACTGGTAATAATAATAATAATAATAATAATAATAATAATAGATTAATAAGAGATACTAGGTTCTACCTAAGGGACGGAGAGGTATTTTCAATAGTTCTGCCCGGGGCACTCTGCAAGCCATGATCTACAGGGGCACCAGCCCATCATCCTGCTCTGGGACAGATAACATGAGTTACCATAAGGCTATCAGCACAATATCCACCCCCTCAACACTAACTGTACCCACAAAGTATGATCAGATCTAGGTAAAAAAGACATAATGGGGGCAATCTAATTGTCACATGGACATCGCTGTTCTGACTGCTCACATAACCGCTTACATAACACTGCGAGGAAATGGAACCGCCCTGTCTAGTGAGACCGTCATGGGCATGTATCCAAAGCCTCATGCTATTCTGTGTCGTATGTATGGGGAAGGGAAGCCTGTAACCGATGGATCTCTTACAGCCAGCATAACGCCAGTGCAAATGCAGATACTACTGATGTGGGTAAGGGCAGCCAGCGTGACATCCGTGGGCAGCACGGGTTTCCGCTTGCAGGCGCACAAATCCCCGCATTAGCCCTATGGATCCTTGCATTAGCATAAGTTAGAATATCAGGTTTAAGCGGCAGACCGCAATTACAGTTACTTTGCGTGTGACTCCCAACCAGGGGCTTAATTCAGACCCGCTCGCTAGATGCGTTCGCACGCAGCTGTCAAAGTAGGCAAATTCCGCCTTCGCATGCCAAGGCATTAGCACACCCACTATGTTTTGGCGTGCGATCGCGGTGTGTATTTAGATGCCCACCAGCCTTGTCTTAAGATGGCCACTTTCCCACGTTATCTCCAGGAAGTGTATGCACCAATCAGTAACATCGAGTAGCATCGGAAGCGTACGCAGCACTTGTGGCTGACCATACCCTACCGCAAGCGCTGCGAGTGCTTCAGTGTATAAAACTACCATGTGACGTGTACTATGACGCTGCGTCTTAATTACGCACGCCAGACGACGGCGTTAAGATGCACAGACACGCCTGCGTTTGCACCCCCCCCCCATTTTCATCGACCATCCCCTATCACCACCCATAAATGGCATGTCCTGTCACTCATTCTAGCGAGCTGGCTATGCGCAGCGAGCGAACGCTTCCCGATCGCATGGACTAATTCTCGCACGCTCACTGCAACTTATACGCATGCGCAGATGGCAAACATCGTCAGACTGCGTGCGAACGCAGCCTAGCGGGCGGCTCTGAATCGGTCCCCAGATCCACTGCGTGGCACGTGGAGTCATGTTCTGTCCTCTAGGTAAACAATTGATACAGTTTAAATACTGTATCACTGCCCAATTATCTTCAGAGACCTGGTATGCCCTAAGATTATGCACTTGGCACCACCCCTGGACTTGTACGCAGCAGACATAAAACTATTAACATTCATAAACAGACAATTAGATCTTTTGTTGTACAATAAATGAGTCATCAAAGAGGATTAAGATAATTTTGATCTAACAAAGAGCAATATTTAACCGCTTACTGTAGTCAATAAAAGCCAGACCTCCCGACCAGCAGATTTGCACAGTGTTTATTAGCTTGGCAGCCAAACCAGAGAACATTCGGATTATGCTCCTACAAGTAGTACCTATTAGAAACATGTAATAATTACCGACTCAGTTTTGATTAACCTTTGTTTGCCGTCTTCTTTACACTTTCCGCAGTGCGGATTTCCATGTGTTGATGGGTACGGCACAAAGTTTTGCGACAATCACTGATTCTGCAGTTCAGGCGATATCCGGCCTTCTGAGTAACCCTATTGTTGTGCAGCGAGGACGTGGGCACTGAGACGCTGAAGCCATTTTTGTTGAGTATAGGATCGCGATCAAAGGCTGAGACACAACCCAAATATGGTCGCGAAACATCTGTATTTCAGACTCCCCGGATATATGGCAAAGAGTTGTGGATGCCACTATAGCGATCCATCATGTGTACGGTGTATCATTAGCGATATTTCATGTATACGGTGTCTCATTAGTGATACGTCATGTGTACAGTGTCTCTCATTAGCGATACATTATGTGTACAGTGTCTCTCATTAGCGATACATTATGTGTACGGTGTCTCATTAGCGATACATTATGTGTACGGTGTCTCATTAGTGATACGTCATGTGTACGGTGTCTCTCATTAGCGATACATTATGTGTACGGTGTCTCTCATTAGCGATACATTATGTGTACGGTGTCTCTCATTAGCGATACATTATGTGTACGGTCTCTCATTAGCGGTACATTATGTGTACAGTGTCTCCTTAGCGATACATTATGTGTACAGTGTCTCACATTAGCGATACATTATTTGTATGGTGTCTCATTAGCGATACATTATGTGTACGGTGTCTCTCATTAGCGATACATTATGTGTACGGTGTCTCTCATTAGCGATACATTATGTGTACGGTGTCTCTCATTAGCAATATTTCATGTATACGGTGTCTCATTAGCGATACATTATGTGTACGGTGTCTCTCATTAGCGATACATTATGTGTACAGTCTCTCATTAGCGATACATTATGTGTACGGTGTCTCTCATTAGCGATACATTATGTGTACGATGTCTCATTAGCGATACATTATGTGTACGATGTCTCATTAGCGATACATTATGTGTACGATGTCTCATTAGCGATACATTATGTGTACGATGTCTCATTAGCGATACATTATGTGTACGGTGTCTCATTAGCGATACATTATGTGTACAGTCTCTCATTAGCGATACATTATGTGTACGGTGTCTCTCATTAGCGATACATTATGTGTACGGTGTCTCATTAGCAATACATTATGTGCACGGTGTCTCATTAGCGATACATTATGTGTACGGTGTCTCATTAGCGATACATTATGTGTACGGTGTCTCATTAGCGGTACGTCATGTGTACTGTGTCTCTCATTAGCGATACATTATGTGTACGGTGTCTCTCATTAGCGATACGTCATGTGTACGGTGTCTCTCATTAGCGATACATTATGTGTACGGTGTCTCTCATTAGCGATACATTATGTGTACGGTGTCTCATTAGCGATACGTCATGTGTACTGTGTCTCTCATTAGCGATACATGTGTACGGTGTCTCTTATTAGCGATACATTATGTGTACGGTGTCTCTCATTAGCGATACGTTATGTGTACGGTGTCTCTCATTAGCGATACGTTATGTGTACGGTGTCTCATTAGCGATACGTTATGTGTACGGTGTCTCTCATTAGCGATACGTTATGTGTACGGTGTCTCTCATTAGCGATACGTTATGTGTACGGTGTCTCTCATTAGCGATACGTTATGTGTACGGTGTCTCATTAGCGATACATTATGTGTACAGAGTCTCATTAGCGATACATTATGTGTACTGTGTCTCTCATTAGCGATACATTATGTGTACGGTGTCTCATTAGCGATACATTATGTGTACGGTGTCTCATTAGCGATACATTATGTGTACGGTGTCTCTCATTGTACGGCATCTCTCATTAGCGATACATTATGTGTATGGTGTCTCATTAGCGATACATTATGTGCACGGTGTCTCATTAGCGATACATTATGTGTACGGTGTCTCTCATTGTACGGCATCTCTCATTAGCGATACATTATGTGTACGGCATCTCTCATTAGCGATACATTATGTGCACGGTGTCTCATTAGCGATACATTATGTACACGGTGTCTCATTAGCGATACATTATGTGTACGGTGTCTCTCATTAGCGATACATTATGTGTACGGTGTCTCTCATTAGCGATACATTATGTGTACGGTGTCTCTCATTAGCAATATTTCATGTATACGGTGTCTCATTAGCGATACATTATGTGTACGGTATCTCTCATTAGCGATACATTATGTGTACAGTCTCTCATTAGCGATACATTATGTGTACAGTGTCTCTCATTAGCGATACATTATGTGTACGATGTCTCATTAGCGATACATTATGTGTACGATGTCTCATTAGCGATACATTATGTGTACGGTGTCTCATTAGCGATACATTATGTGTACGGTGTCTCATTAGCGATACATTATGTGTACGGTGTCTCATTAGCGATACATTATGTGTACGATGTCTCATTAGCGATACATTATGTGTACGGTGTCTCATTAGCGATACATTATGTGTACGGTGTCTCTCATTAGCGATACATTATGTGTACGGTGTCTCATTAGCGATACATTATGTGTACGGTGTCTCATTAGCGATACGTCATGTGTACGGTGTCTCTCATTAGCGATACATTATGTGTACGGTGTCTCTCATTAGCGATACATTATGTGTGCGGTGTCTCTCATTAGCGATACATTATGTGTACGGTGTCTCTCATTAGCGATACATTATGTGTACGGTCTCTCATTAGAGATACATTATGTGTACGGTCTCTCATTAGAGGTACATTATGTGTACAGTGTCTCATTAGCGATACATTATGTGTACAGTGTCTCTCATTAGCGATACATTATGTGTACAGTACATTATGTGTACAGTGTCTCTCATTAGCGATACATTATGTGTACAGTGTCTCTCATTAGCGATACATTATGTGTACGGTGTCTCATTAGCGATACATTATGTGTACGGTGTCTCATTAGCGATACATTATGTGTACGGTGTCTCTCATTAGCGATACATTTATGTGTACGGTGTCTCATTAGCGATACATTATGTGTACGGTGTCTCTCATTAGCGATACATTATGTGTACGGTGTCTCTCAGCGATACATTATGTGTACGGTGTCTCATTAGCGATACATTATGTGTACGATGTCTCATTAGCGATACATTATGTGTACGGTGTCTCTCATTAGCGATACATTATGTGTACGGTGTCTCTCATTAGCAATATTTCATGTATACGGTGTCTCATTAGCGATACATTATGTGTACGGTGTCTCTCATTAGCGATACATTATGTGTACAGTCTCTCATTAGCGATACATTATGTGTACGATGTCTCATTAGCGATACATTATGTGTACGATGTCTCATTAGCGATACATTATGTGTACGATGTCTCATTAGCGATACATTATGTGTACGGTGTCTCATTAGCGATACATTATGTGTACGGTGTCTCTCATTAGCGATACATTATGTGTACGGTGTCTCTCATTAGCGATACATTATGTGTACGGTGTCTCTCATTAGCGATACATTATGTGTACAGTGTCTCATTAGCTATACATTATGTGTACGGTGTCTCTCATTAGCGATACATTATGTGCACGGTGTCTCATTAGCGATACATTAAGTGCACGGTGTCTCATTAGCGATACATTATGTGTACGGTGTCTCATTAGCGATACATTATGTGTACGGTGTCTCATTAGCGATACGTCATGTGTACTGTGTCTCTCATTAGCGATACATTTATGTGTACGGTGTCTCTCATTAGCGATACGTTATGTGTACTGTGTCTCTCATTAGCGATACGTTATGTGTACGGTGTCTCATTAGCGATACATTATGTGTACGGTGTCTCATTAGCGATACATTATGTGTACGGTGTCTCTCATTAGCGATACATTATGTGTACGGTGTCTCTCAGCGATACATTATGTGTACGGTGTCTCATTAGCGATACATTATGTGTACGATGTCTCATTAGCGATACATTATGTGTACGGTGTCTCTCATTAGCGATACATTATGTGTATGGTCTCTCATTAGAGATACATTATGTGTACGGTCTCTCATTAGAGGTACATTATGTGTACAGTGTCTCATTAGCGATACATTATGTGTACAGTGTCTCTCATTAGCGATACATTATGTGTACAGTGTCTCTCATTAGCGATACATTATGTGTACGGTGTCTCATTAGCGATACATTATGTGTACGGTGTCTCATTAGCGATACATTATGTGTACGGTGTCTCTCATTAGCGATACATTATGTGTACGGTGTCTCTCAGCGATACATTATGTGTACGGTGTCTCATTAGCGATACATTATGTGTACGATGTCTCATTAGCGATACATTATGTGTACGGTGTCTCTCATTAGCGATACATTATGTGTACGGTGTCTCTCATTAGCAATATTTCATGTATACGGTGTCTCATTAGCGATACATTATGTGTACGGTGTCTCTCATTAGCGATACATTATGTGTACAGTCTCTCATTAGCGATACATTATGTGTACGATGTCTCATTAGCGATACATTATGTGTACGATGTCTCATTAGCGATACATTATGTGTACGATGTCTCATTAGCGATACATTATGTGTACGATGTCTCATTAGCGATACATTATGTGTACGGTGTCTCATTAGCGATACATTATGTGTACGGTGTCTCTCATTAGCGATACATTATGTGTACGGTGTCTCTCATTAGCGATACATTATGTGTACGGTGTCTCTCATTAGCGATACATTATGTGTACAGTGTCTCATTAGCTATACATTATGTGTACGGTGTCTCTCATTAGCGATACATTATGTGCACGGTGTCTCATTAGCGATACATTAAGTGCACGGTGTCTCATTAGCGATACATTATGTGTATGGTGTCTCATTAGCGATACATTATGTGTACGGTGTCTCATTAGCGATACGTCATGTGTACTGTGTCTCTCATTAGCGATACATTTATGTGTACGGTGTCTCTCATTAGCGATACGTTATGTGTACTGTGTCTCTCATTAGCGATACGTTATGTGTACGGTGTCTCATTAGCGATACGTTATGTGTACGGTGTCTCTCATTAGCGATACGTTATGTGTACGGTGTCTCTCATTAGCGATACGTTATGTGTACGGTGTCTCTCATTAGCGATACGTTATGTGTACGGTGTCTCTCATTAGCGATACGTTATGTGTACGGTGTCTCTCATTAGCGATACGTTATGTGTACGGTGTCTCTCATTAGCGATACGTTATGTGTACGGTGTCTCATTAGCGATACGTTATGTGTACTGTGTCTCTCATTAGCGATACATTATGTGTACGGTGTCTCTCAGCGATATGTTATGTGTACGGTGTCTCATTAGCGATACATTATGTGTACGATGTCTCATTAGCGATACATTATGTGTACGGTGTCTCTCATTAGCGATACATTATGTGTACGGTGTCTCTCATTAGCAATATTTCATGTATACGGTGTCTCATTAGCGATACATTATGTGTACGGTGTCTCTCATTAGCGATACATTATGTGTACAGTCTCTCATTAGCGATACATTATGTGTACGATGTCTCATTAGCGATACATTATGTGTACGATGTCTCATTAGCGATACATTATGTGTACGATGTCTCATTAGCGATACATTATGTGTACGGTGTCTCATTAGCGATACATTATGTGTACGGTGTCTCTCATTAGCGATACATTATGTGTATGGTGTCTCTCATTAGCGATACATTATGTGTACGGTGTCTCTCATTAGCGATACATTATGTGTACGGTGTCTCATTAGCTATACATTATGTGTACGGTGTCTCTCATTAGCGATACATTATGTGCACGGTGTCTCATTAGCGATACATTATGTGCACGGTGTCTCATTAGCGATACATTATGTGTACGGTGTCTCATTAGCGATACATTATGTGTACGGTGTCTCATTAGCGATACGTCATGTGTACTGTGTCTCTCATTAGCGATACATTTATGTGTACGGTGTCTCTCATTAGCGATACGTTATGTGTACTGTGTCTCTCATTAGCGATACGTTATGTGTACGGTGTCTCATTAGCGATACGTTATGTGTACGGTGTCTCTCATTAGCGATACGTTATGTGTACGGTGTCTCTCATTAGCGATACGTTATGTGTACGGTGTCTCTCATTAGCGATACGTTATGTGTACGGTGTCTCATTAGCGATACGTTATGTGTACGGTGTCTCATTAGCGATACATTATGTGTACGGTGTCTCTCATTAGCGATACATTATGTGTACAGAGTCTCATTAGCGATACATTATGTGTACTGTGTCTCTCATTAGCGATACATTATGTGTACGGTGTCTCATTAGCGATACATTATGTGTACGGTGTCTCATTAGCGATACATTATGTGTACGGTGTCTCTCATTGTACGGCATCTCTCATTAGCGATACATTATGTGTACGGCATCTCTCATTAGCGATACATTATGTGTACGGTGTCTCATTAGCGATACATTATGTGCACGGTGTCTCATTAGCGATACATTATGTGTACGGTGTATCTCATTAGCGATACATTATGTGTACGGTGTCTCTCATTAGCGATACATTATGTGTACGGTGTCTATCATTAGCGATACATTATGTGTACGGTGTCTCATTAGCGATACATTATGTGTACGGTGTCTCATTAGCGATACATTATGTGTACGGTGTCTCTCATTAGCGATACATTATGTGTACGGTGTCTCTCATTAGCGATACATTATGTGTACGGTGTCTCTCATTAGCGATACATTATGTGTACGGCGTCTCTCATTAGCGATACATTATGTGTACGGTGTCTCTCATTAGCGATACATTATGTGTACGGTGTATCTCATTAGCGATACATTATGTGTACGGTGTCTCTCATTAGCGATACATTATGTGTACGGCGTCTCTCATTAGCGATACATTATGTGTACGGTGTCTCTCATTAGCGATACATTATGTGTACGGTGTCTCTCATTAGCGATACATTATGTGTACGGTGTCTCTCATTAACGATACATTATGTGTACGGTGTATCTCATTAGCGATACATTATGTGTACGGCGTCTCTCATTAGTGATACATTATGTGTACGGTGTCTCTCATTAGCGATACATTATGTGTACGGTGTCTCTCATTAGCGATACATTATGTGTACGGCGTCTCTCATTAGTGATACATAATGTGTTAAATATAGGGGGACCCCTACCCATTTCCCCCCCTATATTTAAAACCAGGACTGGCCCTGCAGCCAGGTACTGGTTCCTAAACTATGGGGGAACCATACACGTTTTTCCTCCTGCTATTTTAGGCACCAGGACTGGTTGACCAATCCGGGGCTGGTGATGCTTTTGGGGGGGACCTCAAGTCATTTCATCGAGTAACATCGGACCCATACGCACAGTTAAGGGCGGTCAGTAAGGCAGGTCAGTCCACACTAAGGAATTGCTTACTTTAGCTTACGCTATCAGGCCTCTGGCTGCGTATGGTATCGCAGTGGATAATTTATGCACGCCCCAGAACACAACCACCGTACGATTGCGCGCGAATAAACAACTGCGTTCCTTGCTGAATCTGGCCCATAAACATTTATTCGGAGCATGCAACAGATTGTACACAGCTGACATTAAATAAGGTAAATAGGAAAATAACTTTGTGTGCTAAGGGGGCTTGCGCAGCTGTCTGCGTCTCCTGCTCTGAGTTATAGACAGGTGACTTCAGTTCTGCAAAGAGCGAGGATGCCAAGTCTTTCCCCGTAGCTTTCAGATTTCTCCTGATTTCCATATAAAGGGAATAATCTAGGATTACCACATGACATCATGTACAGGCCTCGTACTCAGCTAGCGGGGCAAACTGCTGCAAACTTCAAAAGAACCACAAAGACCTAAAATACAAGTTTACTTTTTGCCGTGTTTTTTCCAATTTAACCTGTTAACGCCATATATTTACAGTGGGTGAGACGATGGGGGTGTCAGTGGCAAACGCAGGATTTTGAAAGGGGGGTTTCCAATAAAAAAAAAAATCTAATCACAATAAATATTCCCTATATATGTATTTAATGGACAGTTCGGCAGTACAAAAACAATGATACTGACATAAACTGGCACAGACACGCACACAGACATACGGACACAGGGCCTGATTCAGAGGCGCTCGCTGTTTGTGAGCGCTCGCTCTGCATCAGGGCGTTCTTTTTTTTTTTTGGCCTCCTGGCCGCTCGCACAGGTGTGGGTGACCACCCACAGCTTGTGCGAGCGGCCTGGCGATGGTCGCGATTATCACGACCATCGGGCTTGCGGCGAGACCCTGCGGCAGGGTCTCGGCTCCCGGAAGCCAGAGTGGACTTCCTACTCTAATAGAGCAGGAAGTTCATTACTGACATCACGAGTGTACCCGCCTACAAAAAGGGGCGAGCTGTTAATCAACATCGAAAGCCGCCCCGTCTTATAGTGAGGACCGAAGCGACAGAGCTGCCGTCGCTCGCTGGGGCTCGTGCAGGCGCACGCCGAAGGTGGCGCATGCGCAGTGGGGGAACATTGACCCGCTTGCGAGCGCTTTACGCTCGCGAGCGGGTCTGAATCAGGCTCCCAGACACACTGACAAAACTACACACACAGACACACACATTGACAGAGACCTTTCACTTAAAGACATGAGAGCAGACAAATGAATTTAGGTAAATAAGTACACCATCACTTATTAATGATCCTTCTGGGGGATATTCCCTTTGGAATTTTAGCTCGTGCAGAAGTCCTCACTATAAGAGATGCCGGCTCTGGATGACCCCTCAGCACGGATCGCATGTCTGCGGACGCACACGCACCTGGCCGCTGCAAAATTATGCAAATGAATGCGATCACACTGCCGACGCAGCACAAGATGAAGACGTCCAGCGCTACATAAAGCCGCCCCCTTCCCTTTACGCACATCCCAACAGCTAGCAAGACAGCGAAAACATCGGTAACATCGAGAACCATCGGACCTGACCAGACCTCACTCACAAACTGCTAAACTTTCTGCACGCAGTGAGTACTCAGGCTGCGTGTGCCGTCGCAGGTGCTAATTTATGCACGCCCCTGTAACGGCGTTCCAATGCACTGACATAGCTGCGTTTCACCCTACTGTCACCACCCCCAAATGGTCACTTCCTGTCAATCACTTAGCACTTGGACGGCATGGTCGCGGACGCGGACTGCGATGCATATGCAGGCGCAGAACACAAACATCGGCCAGGGTGCGTGCGTCCGCAGACTTGCGATCCAAGCTGAATCAGGCCCTAGGTCTTGGGGAAAATTCCCGCATATTTAAAACACTGGGGAACATTCATTTTGTGCATGAGTGTAAATAAACATTCAGTCATGGAGAGGATTTTCATTTTTATCAGCTTAAACAATATTTGTTATGCTTGTTGCCATGCGAGCAGCTGTAGGTTTTCAAGAACAGTAGTTACGGTATTTTAAGAGGCTGATGTCACCGCATTCCGAAAACGAGACATCAATGTTGTTTGTCAAGAACCCCTCCATTATCGGTGACTCGATCAGAATAATGACCCACTGACCGTCGTCACAGGTCATAGCCCAGATTAAGTGTCTTCTATAATCCCTTTATCCAATGACCGCAACAAATGGGTTTGTTTCAAACCTCCCCTCCCCATGTTACCCCTACGGCCTGCTCAGCGACCCCTCTGGAGGACTTTAGTAATAGTAATACTCGCCTCTAGGACAAGTGGAAGAAGTTACCTATAGCAACCAATCAGCTTCAAAAACTATCATTTATCAAGTACCATCTATAAAATAGATAGCTGGAATGTGATTGGTTGCTTCAGATTACTTCTCCTCTTTAGAAGGATATGGTTGTATTGAGAGATCAGCCGTCCCACCACCATCAATATATCAGTGTAGGGGTAGAAAGTTGCATATGCCCCGCCCCTTCCTGTCCACAAAAAAAGGCGAAAAAGCTCCGCGCTTTTCATTACAGCAGATGTAAGCAACTTTTGGATATCTTGCTGGGACTTGCAGTTCCACAACAGCTGGTAAACCACAGGCATTGGCTACACAACTCACCTCATGGGTCTTAAAGAAAGAGGACTCCTCCAGGGTTCCGTGTATCTCCTCTAGGCGATTCAGGTACGACTTCTGCAAACACAGAGTACACGAATGAGTCTTGTCCTTTATATGTACCCAAAACGTTCCGCAACAATAACAGGGAAACAGTTCCTGAAGCCACAATCACATCATTTTCCTATAGATGTTACAGGGCGTAGGGTGTGAATCGCTTACAGTATAGTGGGGCGACATGCCGCAAACATCAATATTGTCCTTAGGTCTAAGTATATAATATTCACAGACAAAACTGGAAAAGAGCCCCTGAGGTCTAGTTATACATTTATGGCTGCCGGCACGGAGGAAAAAGGGCATTAATGCACTGAGGCAAATTCTAGCTCTCATTTATCTAATGCAGTAAACAAACCAGAAAAACCCATTTGATGATTTAACGGTTACAGATGCTCCAGGTTAAGTGACACATTAGGGTCTATGTATTAAGCTTTGGAGAGAGAGATAAAGTGGACAGAGATAAAGTACCAACCAACCAGCTCCTAACTGTCACTTTTCAAACACAGGCTGCAAAGTAACAGTTAGGAGCTGATTGGTTGGTACTTTATCTGCGTCCACGTTATCTCTCTCTAAGGCTTAGTACATCGACCTAGCGTGGAGAAGCGGACCAGTGGAGAAGTTGCCCATAGCAACCTATCAGCTCCTACCTATTATTTTATAGACTGCAGTTGATAAATGCTACTTCAAAGCTGATTGGTTGCTATGGGCAACTTCTCCACTAGTCCACTTCCCCACGGTTTTCACTGCTTGATACGTAAACCCCATAGCTTCTAAACAGGGAGTTTCACTTACAGACATCGCTCCTATATAAAGGGAACGTGAAATGTACACGACAGCCCCCGCACTTTGATTAGAAGATAAGACTTTCTCTATAGCAATGTTCCATTGCAGGACACATTTCTCTGAGTACAATTTGAACTAGTACTTGCTGAGGAAGGGAGATCTTTAAAGGTGACCCCCGCCCCCTCCATCCTGTCAGCGCACAGCATGCGGTTTACCGAGGAACTGATAACATTAGGGTTGCCATCTTTTTTTTCATTTTAAGAGGTGAAGCACAAGCAGCACTATGGAATTGATGCAGGCGCAAGATTCATTCGACTGCAAGCATCAGAAACTTACACGCGAGCATCGGATAAAAATCTAGGTGCCCCGATGTAAACTGAGGAGTGACAAACAATTCCTCACTGCGCCACCCCCCCTTCGCACTTCCTAAACTTCACGGGCAATTCGCTGTTAACTTGACATTCTACCGCATCAAGCCACTGAGGCTGCAGTCACATCAGCTGCTGGGATATTACTAGCCAAAGCCATAATTAGACTTTTTGGTGCCCTGGGCCAGAAAGAGCATTGGCGCCCTGAGCCGCCCTCCCCATTTTTTAAACAGAGACATAAGATGCCCCACCCCCCCACACACACACAGAAAGGGGTGTGGCCTCATGGGGAAGGGGCATGACAAGTCTGATTCGTCCCGTACAATGACGAAGGAGCTACGATCCTGTTGTACCACTGTTATCCGAGTGTCAATGCTAAATACAGTGTGAATCCAATGACTGCAATGATGATACAATAATTATACAGTATAACTACGCAGCTCTATATGTAGGAGAGCGCTGGTGAAGCTGCACCTGCAGCAAGTTTTATCCGTCAGAACAGCCGTGCACCCTCGCCGACTGAAGGTATAGAAAGATTGCTGCTTGCAGTTTATTTGCAGCAAATATCAACGGGGGGAGTTGGCAAGGGAGGTGATAGGGGCGGCCAGAAGATACCGGGGATAAAAGAAAAGGAGAATGATTATAAACAGAAAATGTAGCGCCGCCTGCCCTGCGGTGCCCTGTATAAGTTTGTCAGCCAATCAGGACCTTTTGCTGAAAGCCAGCAGTTTGATGATATTTTTCCCGGGGAAAGTGTCTTACAAGCGCACTGAGCATGCTCCTGCCAGTACATGGGCGGTTCCCCTCTCATTAATACTCATGAATATTCATAGCTGCCCAGGTGATGGCTATCCTGGTTCTTCTGGCAGGTAAATAGGTGGACCTCGGACAAACCCATGAAGCTGGAACATGCAGTACATGTAACATGTTTACTTTTATGTTGTCTGTTCAGATACCTGTTTATAGGTGACAGGTGTAAAGCGGATTGCACGTGGCACACCTACGTGCGCGCGGGAGAATCATTGTCACACTTACCAGGATAATTTCATTTCCTTTTGTAAAATCTCTGAAGGCCTCCATCACCTGTTCCCGGGTTTTCGTCTTTTTAAAGTCTTTGTTCACTGTTCCATCTTCTTTCTACGAAAAAAAATTTAAAATACTTAAAAAAAAAGAGGTGTATCACCCAACAGGAACATGTACCACTTGCTCGATTATCTATTTGTGTTCCATCATCAAATGTTTTCTGTTGGAACCTCTGTATCTCTCTCTATATAGGGGATCACTGATCCCCAAAGGAACTGATGTCCAATAAACACTGAACACTGCCAGGTTAATAACACACGTGTCCACAATACTTAAGAAAAGCAGCTAAATCTTTCATGTTGTAAAAGAACTATACAGTACCTAAACTTTCTAATTGTACAGTATAATGATTGCACATAAACTGCAGCATCAGGAATCTATGCCTCTGGTGGGGAGTGGGAGACCGGGGGGATGGCTATACGCACAAATACATTGTTGGCGGAGATATATACAATCATCCTCAATTCTTACATTTCTATAATCTATAAATTCTAGATGACTGAAAAGACTTGCAAAGTAATATATAACATTTAGGCAATATAGTTACATGGGGTGCAAACACCCGCCCCACTCCCCCTCATATTCTGGCCATGGGAATTAAAAAAAAAAAGTTAACATACAAATGTAAAATTCCAACACTTTGCCAGATTTTTACACCCACACCCCTCCCTCAATTATTAAACAAAAGTCCCCACAAAAGCCACAGACAGCCTCACCTACATCAGTTACCACAGAAAACTGACTAAATGTAAATCAGTCTTCTTGGCAGGCGCATGTAAACCAGGAATAATCCGCGGATTGGGAAACAGACCCGGCCAATAGTCAGATAAAGCTGTTCTGTTTCCAGTTGTCAGACTTCACAGGACACAAAGTTGATTCTACAGGGGGAACATACTTCACAAAGGAAGTAGCTAACGAAAAATCTAATAATTTGAATAATGTGTCATTTCACCCCCCGACATTTGTTTTTGCAGTACACTCGTGTTATAGCGCACCTTGCTGTCTCTTACACACAGAGGAAGGAGGTATATTGTGAGGGAGTCCAATACTCTGACGTGACAATCAATTTAATAGGAACCAATGACGAGTACTGGGGAATTAATTGGCTCAATCCACAAAATGGTGGCCTTCAATGTGAGAAGGTGAAGGGCAATCTTCAACATAACAAGGCGGCCATTTTGTTTGCAGGCTTTGATCAAGTCAGGTAGTTCATTATAAAGCGAAATCAGGTGAAAGATGAGATGGATGGTCCGCCAATTAATGTTTTGGGATGGTTCCTGGTGTTCCAGTAAAAGAGCTTGGGGTAAATAAACCATATATATTCTGTATATATTTTTTTATAAGGGTTAGTTTGGTAAATAGCCAAGGGTGTTCGGGCCCCTGAAGCAGACACAAACCGATTTGCTTAGGGTATTATTAACAGTTCTGTAATTCACAGTGATTGGACAGGAGACTTTTGAAAGGAGTGCACTGATCAGCTGAGGCTCGTGACCAATCCCAAGCCACCATCTAATTTACTTTCAAGTGTTTGTGACCTACTGCTATCAACTAGATGCCAAAACTGCCGCCATTCTGCCTTTTTATTTCATAATAGTTGGGAGCAAATGGGTAAACAATGGAAACTGGGATTTAGTGAAAACCCGTTCCCTTCCTTGATAATTTCACAGTTTCTTCTTAGTGAATTGATAGGCCGCATTCATGAATATTGGTCCAGACCACAAAATGGCCGGATCCAGTGCTCCTCTGTGATGTCATTGTTACAGGATTGTCACATGATTAAGATTGACAGTAAGGTTTGTGGGAGGAGATATGAGGATTTATAGAAATTAGGTAAACTCATGCAATATAAATATTATAAATCAACTTCTTAAGATCATCATTAATTTACATTACGTGTACATATACATACACACCCATTTACAAAATCAATTAACCCTGGATATCAGCTAGGTTATGAGAAGACCCACGGAACCATGGAAGGAGTTTACACCTGCAAGATGCACAGCCGCTGGGGAGGAGTGTAGGTGGTAACGCAACTTTGATGTGCATTAAATGATAGAGTTCTAAGAGACAACGTTCGCATAAGTGAGCTGTCACCAGCACGGCCCACCTGCAGCAGGATCAGGAGGTACTGGACATGTTTGTAACTAGACAAGAAAATCTCACACGGGGAGATGTACTAAGCCTTGAAAAGTGATAAGGTGCAAAAAAAAGTACCAACCAATCAGCTCCTGTCACTTTACAGGCTATGGTTGAAAAATGACAGATGCTGATTGGTTGGTACGTTATCACTTTTCAAGGCTTAGTACATCTCCTCCAAAGTCAACAGAGGTGGCAATTAAGCTGCACACAAAAAATTATAGGTAACAAGCCATAACAATGCTTCCACCTATAGAATAGACAACGCGTAAACGTATGTGCAATGAAAAGCTGTTGGTTTAATGAGGAAGATGAATCTTTCATCATTGGTTAAGCCTCTCTCTATTATCTTACTATTATCATGACAATTAAAGCAACAACTCCTTATAAAAATCAGATATGTTTTTAATATAAATCACTGTGGCAGGCTATACGAAAAATGTTCAAATTACTATTTGCTTTGTTTCTTCACTGCTATTAATGATTATGAATTCTGCAAAGTTTTCGCAGTGCCATGTGACTAGCATGGTAACCACAGTCACATGACAAATGGATGCCGATTAAATTACCGCTGGAAGGGCAGCTTTAAGGGATGTGTCTCTTTTCTTGAATTTTGATCACAGACTAAGGTGGCAGGAACAGAAATTAGCTACTGTAATTGTGCTTAATTCTAATTGAATCTGCCCTATGATGTAGTGAGCAGAGATGCTTTGGCATGTCCCTCTGAGCTCTAGCAGCAACGTGACATCCTCCCCTCCTTCTTCCTCAACACAAGACGTGCTGAGAGTCTGGGAATCTGACAGCAATACTTTCTTTCCCTCCAGAAAGATTTCGAAATGGAGATAATGATTTGTAGGAGAATAGCTAACAAAAATTACACATCATATTTTGCCATGGTAAAATGCAAAAATAGCGAAAAAAAACCCAACAACTTTCATTACTCAGTAAGCAACCAAATGCACTGTAGAAAATAAAGTGGAACAAGTATTTGACATGTTCCCTGTCATGTGTTACATGTTTGTTTAAATGTTTCTCAACAACAAACGCACAGTTCTGCTGATATTTAATAAATTAAATACAAAAGAATTAAAATCTATTATTTGAATCTCTTAGTACATTTTATCGCTGGCAGGAGCTGATTTTAAAGGTCACTGGTGGTTTTGTGGTTGGCGGTTACTTCCTGTCCAAGCAAAAAAAAAAAAAACATCACTTTTTTTTCCGGCAGGGATATCTAATAGTTTAAAGTGCAAGTAACAAAATAATAAATATATATACAGCATATATTATAATTTATATGCATTATGCAAAATTAAAGAAAGTTAACATTTTTTCTTGTTGTCTTATGGGTTAAAGCACAGGTTCTCAAACTCGGTCCTCAGGACCCCAAACAGTGCATGTTTTCCAGGTCTCCTCACAGAATCGCAAGTGAAATAATTAGCTCCACCTGTGGATCTTTTAAAATGTGTCAGTGAGTAATGAATACACCTATGTACCTGCTGGGTGACCTGTGTGGGGTCCTGAGGACCGAGTTTGAGAACCACTGAGTTAAAGGGAGTAAATAGGTGCTTTGTGTTTTCCTCGTGATTATAAATGTGATCATTTCTAAAATTTGCAGAACATTGACTTGTTTTAATTAACTACATATTGATATTTTTTGCAAACATATTCTTACAAATGGAAACCAGAAAGATTTTAAGTCAGGTTTCGCGTTTAACTGTTGCATTTCTACTGGAAATGCTGCTCCTGCACAGAATTATTAATAGAAACTAACTTTCCTGTCCATTCAATTTCTATGTGAATTAGTAGGTGACGAAGTGGGGATCCTATATCTACAGCATGGATCAATACAGTATTAATGAAACGCGTCGACTTGTCTCTATCCAACCCCACAATGTGATTCCTGCTCACTTTTGGATTGAGAACCGCTTTGCACTTATGCAACTATCACACACAGCATAAATAATATGTATTCATTCCATAGCAACCAATTAGATATGCTTAGCTGTGAACGCTCTGTGACGCAAGCAATTCTCACGGGGGAGATGTCGCACGCAGCCGCAGGTCCAAGCAATGAACTAGCGGTTGTCTTACGCCGACAGGTCGCACGCGAGCTGCGGCTGCACCCAACAGATTGCAGATAAAGATTACTAGCGCAGTCTAGGCCTTTGACCAAAATCTAATAAATCACTAATTGGCCATTAAGGGGTGCAAATGATCAGTGATCTTTCATGTATAGTAAATAAAATAAAAAAGTGCAATATTCAGCTGGTGATATAAATGTCAATATTACCCACATTTAATAGCTCTAATAGAAGCATACTCTGATCATCAACTGAGACAGATACTATAGTAGTACACATGGACGATGTTTGCACTCCATGTGTTAGACAATGGATAGGGCACGTTTAACGTTAAAGATGGAACGCAGCAGGATGGGGGCATAGACTTGGAATCTTATTAAGGAGACGTTTGGCGCCACAGTCTTCGCACAATAGTCTAACAAGAGCCTACTACTGCTACTCTGTGCTGCTGTTCTGATTGGCTACATGTTGGCATAGTTCCTCCCACTACAAATGGGCCTATCTATGCGGTTGGCTGCCTGGAAACACTCTGTGCTGCTGTTCACATTCTAATGCTCTGATCGGCCACAGGTTCTTGTAAGCCCACCTACTTTATCTCCTGCATGTCCATGTATACCCAGGTTTGAAGTACAAATGGAAAAAGTAATCTAACCGCCAGCTAAAGACTCCTATAAATGAAGTATATAAATTAATTTTATTTCCATTGGAATATAAATAAATCATGTGTCAGGTATTCATCTAAATTGTATTTAAACCAAGGTATTACAACAATTCTCAGTAGCGGATCTAGTGATCCACAACAACATGGAGGACAGAGCCCATAGCCAGGACCTCGGACCCAAAGGCAAGGTTGGGGTAATTCTGGAGACCTTTGCTCACCATTGGATGACTGTGGGCCACCCAGGGGTTAAAATTTGTGGGTGGCAAAGCAGGGAGGCACCCCCCCTCATCAACAGGCGCCCCCTGGCAAGTCACATCCTGGCCAACTGGGAGTCACAGCCCTGCAAGGACTTACATAGAGTAAATCTATAAAACAGAGCTAGAAATTGAACTCTGGGGCAATGACTATAATGATGAGAAATCACATTTCTTCCTTGGCATGCAGCATTAAACACAGGTATTTCTTTATTAAATCTCCATGTGTTTAGCTCCTGGCAGCGTTAACATTGTGCTCCATGTATGGGCTGTTTGCAGGCATCCCAGTAAATTGAATATATTTCCTATTTGCCAAAACCCTCTCTGTTATATCCATGAGGATACAAGAGACGTTATTTAAAGTACATTTTTTACATGTTAACTAATTGTTCAGAAATGTATTCATATTAATGTGAACTTCTACTAATAGGCTTAAAACATTTGTCCAGAGGGCTAACACTCTCCCTATAGCTCTGTGTTAGAGGCGCGGGAGCAGGGGTCATTTTTCTAGACGAGAACACTACATAAAAAGGCGGTTCCCCCTCCGTTCTGTAACTGCCTATTACAGATCTTGGTAGGGATCAGCAGCAGAACTTTCTAAAGCGGTGGCGTCTTGACTTAGGCAGACGGCATCTGATTGGCTGTGAGTGGATCCTTCTGAAAGTGTGATTAGCGTTTACAGATAGAGAGCAGAACAATTCCAGTAAAGAACCAGTGCATAAAACATAGAGATAGGGGCATCCGTCCACAATATGGACCTGCGTGCCAGTACACTTTGCGGCTGGATCGTGCATGTTATCGCACTGTGCATGCTCCAGAGCCGAGGGCGCGCTTCTGCGCCAAAGTCATATGTGACTCAGTTGCATCTCCACTTGCAGCTGAAGCACATAAGCCAAGGGCCCTGAGGGGGTGTCGCCGGAGTGCATGCTATGCCAAGTTTGTACGGCTATGAAACCAGGCGTACGGATAGGAGCGGGACAGTCGCATAGATGCACACAACATGGCATTCAGGCCAATATCCGCATTCATTCTGTCAATGCAATGCGGAAGCAATTGCAGCTAACTTGCGCGCAACTCTGCACCAGCACGTTGGGTTTCAAACGTCGCCGTTCCTATTCCCATTTGGAGCGCTGTGTCATTTATCAGTGTGCTGAATGAGGCCCCCAATCGCAATGTTCCCCTACCGCCTCCCCACACTCCGTCTAGTTCAGCTCCAGATGGGGGAACCTCTGCTCTCACCATAAGCAACATTATTAAAATACGTACTCCCCAGACAGTTTGCTAAGGGAAGCGCAACGACATCATGACAAAAAGACAAAGGACAAAAGCACATCCTATGAGATCTATTGCTACATACATCCTTCCTGAGACACGCCGGCTGGTCACGTATGACCAGCCCGGTGGAAATAGCCCAGTGTAATTACATAACGACATCCTAGACGGTATTTGTGATATAATAATAATAGTCACAGGAAAAATAATCACACCAATACTGCTCAATTTATATTCCACGGAAGACACAGAACAATCCCGTATGTCAGGCATCCCCCTGTAAAGTGCCTTTTATAAACAACAGACGGTTAAAAAGAAGTAAACAGTCAATGAAATAAAATATAGGCCCTGATTCAGAGCCGGACGCTCTGATTAGAGCGCTCGCTCTGAATCAGGGCCCACCTCCATAATTATGGAGCGTCCTCCTGGACGCTCGTATAGCTGTGGGTCACCACCCACAGCCTATACGAGCGTGCAGGATGATGGTCGCGATGGTCTTGACCATCGCGACCATCGCCAGTGCGAGCAGAAGCCTGCGGTTGAGTTTCTCAACAGCAAGGCCCGGAGTGATTTTGGCTCTATCAGAGCCAAAATCACTCCCACTGACATCACTAGTGATGTCAGTGGGGCCGGCTTCTGACGGTAGGCGTTCCCTTGGGAACGCCCCCGTCTGGGAGGCATGCCCCCGGCACGCCCACCAAAGGGGGCGTGCTGTCAATCAACATCGACAGGACGCCCCCTTTGATCAGACACAACGAGCAAAGGAAAGTCCTTCGCTCGTCGCGTCTCGCGCATGCGCACGACGGAGCTCCCTCCGTCGTGCGCATGCGCAGTGCACACCATCGACCCACTTGCGAGGGGACAGCCGCTCGCGAGTGGGTCTGAATCAGACCCATAATCTGTCAAAAGAATGCAAGAACGACAAAGGGCGTGATTCTGAGCCGCGAGCGATGCCTATAGTCACGTAGTTGAGCGACTTTTTTTGCTACTGTGCGCGCGTGAAGATCCCTAAAAACTTGTATGGCACATGCGTCATACAGAGCGTGCGCACAACGGCGCTATTGCAAACGAGACGCACGGTATCAGGAATGTCTTGGCAAAGCGCTGGGAGGTGACTCAGATGCTAAGTCGATCACTTTGTAGGTCATTCTTAGACACAAAATCTGCACCCGCCATAGAACTGGTGCAAGTTTCAATGTTGCGACCGATGGCGGCGTCTTTAGACGCACCAATCGGTATTGCAGTATCTACAGAAGCAATAGTGTGCGTCTCAGCCCTTGCGCTGCGTCCACCTCTGTTTCCGTGCCCTTCGCTTTTTGCCGATTTTGCGTTTACACTTTTTGTTGAGTGTTTTTTGTGATATGTGTGTGTGTGTTATTACCGCTGAGATACATCATGTTTGCCTACACACTTTAAAGGTCATTTTGGTTCCTCTTTTAAGTTATTTTGAGAACGTAGCCCTAAACAGTAAAGTAATTAACTTTGCAAAAAGAAATAAAGAGACATATAATACTGTACATGCAGCCGTATACATGGGCAGACTTCTTATTTGCAATCTGAGCAGTGCTGGCTCCTAAACTCGTTGATGTTCATTGTTGTCAAATGATTCTATCGCATGTGTTTTGTGTCTATAACCCCCTCTGAATTCATTTCTACATGACAGAATCTTATATGTACATTATACAGTTATCCATCTCTAGAATTTCACCTTGAAGCTATATACACTATAGAACGGGAGCACAGGATCCTGTCTCAGCAGCTGGTGGAACCAGGGGCAGGGGGCTAAGAGACGTCATTATCCATATTTTGGAACCACCTGTATACTTTATCTTTCTTACGAATGTCGTCATAATAAATCTGTACCTTTATGCCCTCGATTCTGAAGCCGAGCGTGGAGGTGGAGCTGATCGTCTCCCTCCATGTCATGTAACGCGGTTTGGTGACTGCACGTTGGCGGTTCTCCTCTTCGGTTGGGGCAAGGGGGTCCACCTCAATCATCTTGACATACATGTCCTTCCTGAGACTGGGCTTCTTCCTGGCTTTGGTCAGCTCTTCCTCTAAGTAGGTCCTGAATGTTGCGACACAGAAAGATTTCATCCAAAAGTTATTATGGCCATACACAATGGAAAATGGAACCTGTACTTGTAATGCATATATGTCAGTTTATTGGTTTGCCTGTCCTAGCCTTGAAAATAGTACCTTGCGCCTGTGGATCTAAAGTGCAGTCAAAGCCTACGTGCAGTGGAGGCAGCCATTTTGTGGGTTAATATTAACATTAATATTCATGAGAATAGGCCTTACCTACCAACAGTCTCAATTTAGCCTGGACAGTCCCAATTTGAGGGACTGTCCCGTTTGTCCTGACTATGGGAAATTATGAGGTACTGTACAGTATGTCGCTGTTCATCATGGTAACTTTTAGAGGAGTAGAGAAGGCTTGGGTACAGCTATCACATGTCCAAATGTCTATAATTCCATCTATCACATGCCCAAATGTCTATAATTCCATCTATCACATGCCCAAATGTCTGTAATTACAATGAAACAAAGATAAACACTGAGCAGGCAGAATAACAATCTGCAAAACAGCACAGACGGAATAACAATCTGCAATACAACACAGATGGAATAACAATCTGCAATACAGTACAGGAGGAATAATAATCTGCAATACAGGCAGAATAACAATCTGCAATACAGTACAGGAGGAATAATAATCTGCAATACAGGCAGAATAACAATCTGCAATACAGCACATGAGAAATAACAATCTGCAATACAACACAGACGGAATAACAATCTGTAATACAGCACAGGCAGAATAACAATCTGCAAAACAGCAAACACGGAATAAAAATCTGTAATACATCACAGACAGAACAACAATCTGCAATACAGCACAGGCAGAATAACAATCTGCAATACAGCACATGAGGAATAACAATCTGCAATACAGCACATGAGGAATAACAATCTGCAATACAGCACAGGCAGAATAACAATCTGCAATACAGCACAGGTGGAATAACAATCTGCAATACAGCACAGGCAGAATAACAATCTGCAATACAGCACAGGCGGAATAACAATCTGCAATACATCACAGACAGAACAACAATCTGCAATACAGCACAGGCAGAATAACAATCTGCAATACAGCACAGGCAGAATAACAATCTGCAATACAGCACAAGCAGAATAACAATATGCAATACAGTACAGGAGGAATAATAATCTGCAATACAGGCAGAATAAAAATCTGCAATACAGCACATGAGGAATAACAATCTGCAATACATCACAGACAGAACAACAATCTGCAATACAGCACAGGCAGAATAACAATCTGTAATACAGCACAGGCAGAATAACAATCTGCAATACAGCACCGGCGGAATAACAATCTGCAATACATCACAGACAGAACAACAATCTTCTATACAGCACAGGCAGAATAACAATCTGCAATACAGCACAGGCAGAATAACAATCTGCAATACAGCACAAGCAGAATAACAATCTGCAATACAGTACAGGAGGAATAATAATCTGCAATACAGGCAGAATAACAATCTGCAATACAGTACAGGAGGAATAATAATCTGCAATACAGGCAGAATAACAATCTGCAATACAGTACAGGCGGAATAACAATCTGCAATACAGCACAGGCAGAATAACAATCTGCAATACAGCACAGGCGGAATAACAATCTGCAATACAGCACAGACGGAATAACAATCTGCAATACAGCACAGGCAGAATAACAATCTGCAATACAGCACAGGCGGAATAACAATCTGCAATACAGCACAGGCGGAATAACAATCTGCAATACAGCACAGGAGGAATAACAATCTGCAATACAGCACAAGCGGAATAACAATCTGCAATACAGCACAGGCAGAATAACAATCTGCAAAACAGCAAAGACGGAATAAAAATCTGTAATACACCACAGACAGAACAACAATCTGCAATACAGTACAGGAGGAATAATAATCTGCAATACAGGCAGAATAACAATCTGCAATACAGTACAGGCGGAATAACAATCTGCAATACAGGCAGAATAACAATCTGCAATACAGTACAGGAGGAATAATAATCTGCAATACAGGCAGAATAACAATCTGCAATACAGTACAGGCGGAATAACAATCTGCAATACAGCACAGGCAGAATAACAATCTGCAATACAGCACAGGCGGAATAACAATCTGCAATACAGCACAGACGGAATAACAATCTGCAATACAGCACAGGCAGAATAACAATCTGCAATACAGCACAGGCGGAATAACAATCTGCAAAACAGCAAAGACGGAATAAAAATCTGTAATACGGCACAGGCAGAATAACAATCTGCAATACGGCACAAGCAGAATAACAATCTGCAATACAGCACAGGCGGAATCACAATCTGCAATACAGCACAGACGGAATAACAATCTGCAATACAGCACAGGCGGAATAACAATCTGCAATACAGCACAGGCGGAATAACAATCTGCAATACAGCACAGGCGGAATAACAATCTGCAATACAGCACAGGCGGAATAACAATCTGTAATACAGCACAGGCGGAATAACAATCTGCAATACAGCACAGGCGGAATAACAATCTGCAATACAGCACAGGCGGAATAACAATCTGCAATACAGCACAGGCGGAATAACAATCTGCAATACAGCACAGGCGGAATAACAATCTGTAATACAGCACAGGCGGAATAACAATCTGCAAAACAGCACAGGCGGAATAACAATCTGCAATACAGCACAGGAGGAATAACAATCTGCAATACAGTACAGGAGGAATAATAATCTGCAATACAGTACAGGTAGAATAGCAACCTGCAATACAGTACAGACGGAATAACAATCTGTAATACAGCACAGGCAGAATAACAATCTGCAATACAGCAGAGGCAGAATAACAATCTGCAATACAGTACAGGTAGAATAACAATCTGCAATACAGCAGAGGCAGAATAACAATCTGCAATACAGCACAGGAGGAATAACAATCTGCAATACAGCACAGGCAGAATAACTATCTGCAATACAGCACAGGCGGAATAACAATCTGCAATACAGCACAGGAGGAATAATAATCTGCAATACAGTACAGGAGGAATAATAATCTGCAATACAGTACAGGTAGAATAACAACCTGCAATACAGTACAGACGGAATAACAATCTGTAATACAGCACAGGCAGAATAACAATCTGTAATACAGCACAGGCAGAATAACAATCTGTAATACAGCACAGGTAGAATAACAATCTGTAATACAGCACAGGCAGAATAACAATCTGTAATACAGCACAGACAGAATAACTATCTGCAATACAGCACAGGCAGAATAACAATCTGCAATACAGCACAGGCAGAATAACAATCTGTAATACAGCACAGGCAGAATAACAATCTTCAATACAGCACAGGAGGACTAACAATCTGTAATACATCACAGACAGAACAACAATCTGCAATACAGCACAAGCAGAATAACAATCTGCAATACAGCACAGGCGGAATAACAATCTGTAATACAGTACAGACAGAATAACTATCTGCAATACAGCACAGGCGGAATAACAGTCTGTAATACAGCACAGGCAGAATAACAATCTGCAATACAGCACAGGCAGAATAACAATCTGCAATACAGCACAGGCAGAATAACAATCTGTAATACAGTACAGACAGAATAACTATCTGCAATACAGCACAGGCAGAATAACAATCTGTAATACAGTACAGACAGAATAACTATCTGTAATACAGCACAGGCAGAATAACAATCTGTAATACAGCACAGGCAGAATAACAATCTGTAATACAGCACAGGCAGAATAACAATCTGTAATACAGCACAGACAGAATAACTATCTGCAATACAGCACAGGCAGAATAACAATCTGCAATACAGCACAGGCAGAATAACAATCTGCAATACAGCACAGGCGGAATAACAGTCTGTAATACAGCACAGGCAGAATAACTATCTGCAATACAGCGCACACAGATGGAAAATGACATACTGTAAGATGTGTGATACTGCGATATGTGATTGCCAATTCCAATATACAGTATTCGCTGCATAAAATTAGCATATAGGAGTATCATATAAACTGCTTGCTGGTAGAACCAGTGTTAGCCTAACTATTAATGTTAATTTTCAGAATTTTGGAACTGGTACAGACTATGAGGCCTATTTATGATAGGGAGAAAAGTCCTAAATCCAGCGAAAACATATTCAAATAACAACCAGGCCAACTACAGTCCTCCCGGCAAGAGCTATTTAGAAATGATCGTCAAGTACCCCCGCAATTCTCTCACTGAGGCGATGGTGACAGCGTTGGTTCTGTAGAGGAAAAAATGCTTTATAACTTAAAGATAGAATTTTCTCCAAACGTAACCAATGTAATTTTATGGCCAGTTTACCGCGGTTTGCCCCTTCCCCCATTCTGAAAATTTTTAAACCATTTAGAAAAAAAAATACGCCAAAAACTGTCGGTTTTACGTAACGGCCCTTTAGTAGCTCTCACTTCTGATGTCTACAAACTGCGTCGTGTATATTCATGGCGGAGGTCGAGAGAGACAATTTGTGAATGAAATAAAATCCAGCAATGCGTTAAAACAGCGCTGCCCTTACTGATCATACTGACGCAGGGTTTCCGCTTACCACTATTGTAAAATAATTTGGGGCAGAATTCAGCAAGGTGGTTAGTAGCGTCCATGAGGATGGGCGAGTTTAGAAATGGTCCCATCTCTAAGACTTTAGTCATAAATTAATCTTTTTTTTTTTTACATTTCTCTTTAACTCTCGGAGGTGATATTTTGGCTGCTGACAGTAACAGTCTGTACAGTATTGAATTGTGATTTAATGACTGTGCTGTGGGGTGACCCAGTACCCTGTGCCAGCCAACGCATCCCTCAGACATCTGCACCTAGTTAATATATCAGCAGGACATGGAAACATTGGGGTAAGTCACAGGCATTCTGTCCATACTGCTTTCTAAATGCCTCCTAAAAAAGAACACCCCCTCCCCTCCCGGGCAACAGAAACCACCTTACTCTATGCTAATGAAAGCCAGACCCCATTTCCACGTGTGTTAAGGCCCTTGTATCTCGCTAGCTGAGGACTGGTCCTCATGGCGGGCTGTACGGAAGGACGGGGTGTGTGGCCTTCTTATCCACGTCATTTGGATAGGGTATTGTTGACAATGGAAAATGGAGAGTGATGCATTTAGCACACAACAATAGCCTGTGTAATTGTACTAACAAGGAAGAAGTCTCCGTACGGCAAACAGGAAGAGAGTCGAGCAGATAAGTGAGTAACAGGCGAGAGGAATTGTAGCTGCAAGGCATAAGTCAAGGTCCTCGCCAATTTATATCACACCTGTTTGACCGGGCGTATATATCATATTTTATTATAATATACATTTATAACACATTAAGGTCAGCCCAAGTCTTCTGTCACACAACGCCTCCGCATCCCCTGGAAGCGAGGAATGAAACGTAGGCCAGTATGAAATATAAATCACAATATTTGTGTGTAAACTCCTGTAAATAATATCTGTACAAATGCTGAGCGATGATGTCATCACTTGCAATCTGTGAGTGACATCACTTCAGTGTTCATTATAAGGAATAACGCTCGCCCTGGTGTAAGCTAATATGGATATTACAGTTTCCTCGGATTTCTTTGACTAATCTATAAGCAGAAGGAAGTATTATTACTCACGTACTTCTCTAAAAAACCTACTGGGGAAGGGAGATGTATCAAACCTTGGGCAACCAATCAGCGTCTAAAGCTGGGTATACACCGATGGTCGATGGTGTGACCCAGAGACGCAATGTAACGATATAGAACACATCGCCGTACATACTACACGCTCCGCCGTTCGACAATGCCATATATATCGTCACTTGCTTCATGTAACAACACCGCGTCATCCGTGGAAACGTCCCATCTGATGTGCAGAATGTCAGATGTGACAATGCAACCACCCAATTCATCAATTGAGTGGATTTGCCCGTACACATTAGAAGATGGCTATTGCGATCCGTCACAGATCGCAAGATCAGACAATATATATCGTATCGTATAGTGTTCAACCGGTTTAACGGTCATCTTTATAGACTGTGCAAGATAAAGGATAGCTATAAGCTGATTGGTTGCTATAGGCAACTTCTCCACTTCATCTCTCTCGAAGGTTTGATACATCTCCTCCTACCTTTATGCATTAGGGGGATTGCGCCAGAAAGAACAGTTAGTACGTGTGTAGCCCCCGTGTCACACAGCAAGTAAACAAGCGACAGGGGACTTCTAAGAAGGTCATCGCCAGAAAACAAGAGACAGAGGCAGGGAATAATTATAAACTGAGTAAATAATTATGACCCATCAAGATATTCTATATCCCCCGTAATTGAGTGTATATTAGTGGTAAAGTAATACATATGTTTAATTTGGCTCTCTATTATGCTCTGCCCAGATGGATAGCATAAAATGCATTGCAGTCTGGGCAATCTTGCCGGCCAAGATGGCGACTTGTATCTAATGAAGAGTGAGGGGCCTATTCATCAACACTAAAATAACGTTTTTAAGGACATTTTCCTTAATTAATGTTATTTTAGTAATCATGAAGAGACTTAACACAGGAGATATCACTGATATCTCCTGGTTACATCCGCCTGCTTTAATTTCCACACTCTCCATACATAAGTACATTAGTATGGGGATGTGGAAATTATGGTATTCATCAAATTCCGAAAATTATGTATTTTCGGAATTTGATGGAGTTACTATTCGCCACTGTGAGGTGGTGTATAGCAGGTGACACTTACCTGTGTCAGCGTGGGCAGGTCCCCCGGCGTCTCCCTCCGGTGCTCTGGTACGTTCTCTGGCTCCGGAGGCTGCTTGGACACTGTGTTCTCCCAGCAGAACACAATAAAGTTTAGAAAAAAAACCCATTTTTTTTTTCCCTCTAAACTGTACAGTGTGCTGCTGGGAGAACACGTGTCAGAACAGCAGGACGGAGCCGGAGGCGCTGCAGCGGGCAAGTAAGTGCGGGACAGGGGGGAGGTATGCGGAGGGGGGAGGGAGGAGGAGGGGTTGGGGGGACACAAAATTACCCCAGCTGTAGGCAGTGCTGCGCATGCGCTGGTTTTACAGATGTAACAGCGCATGCGCAGCACGGATTCCAGCTGCGGTAAGTTAGTGTAGATAGTGATAACTATCTATTTCCTGAAAAGCTGTCATCGCAAAAATGACAGCTTTTCGGAATAGATAGTTATGGAGAGGAGGAATGATGAATTCCTCCGGGAATTAGGTAGAACTCCATGCCAGTTCTAAACCTAATTACCTCCATCGAATTTTTAGTTATGATGAATAGGCCCCTATGTCTGGTGGATTTCTGGAGAGTTTGCCTCTAGTCACATTCGATTACATAGGTTTATTTAAAACTTGCCGGAAATTCGCCAGTTTTGTTTTTAATTGGAGGCTATTACATCCCCCTCCCCCCAAAGTCTTCAACAGAATTATAACTACAACCCGGGTCATAGCGCACCAACACCAGCGGCAACGTGAGTTCACATTACAACTGTCTTATTGTTCTAGTTATGGTTAGGGCAGGCATTACGTATTATTTGATTATTCGGGATTGAATTGGGTGTGTGTACACAGAGGTGTTAGCAAGTATGTAAGTAGGATGGGCTCAGTAATTATATATAATTTAAGTAATTATTTAACACTGTCTAAGGAAGTTGACTTAAACATTAATTAATTTCAAATACACTGATGTAGTAATTGTATTGTGATTATTATTTTATCTTTCATGTAAATATTGTTTGTTTAATTATTATTACAGTGCATCCGGAAAGTATTCACAGCGCTTCACTTTTTCCACATTTTATGTTATGTTACAGCCTTATTCCAAAATGGAATACAATAATTTTTGTCCTCAAATTCTACACACAATACCCCATAATGACAACGTGTAAAAAGTTTTTTTGAGATTTTTGCAAATTTAATTTAAAAAAAACAAAACTAAGAAATCACATGTACATAAGTATTCACAACCTTTGCTCAATACTTTGTTGATGCACTTTTGGCAGCAATTACAGCCTCGAGTCTTTTTGTATGTGATGCCATATACAAAAAGGGTCAGTGCACAGCCATTTTCAGATCTCTCCAGAGATGTTCAATCGGATTCAAGACTGGGCTCTGGCTGGGCCACTCAAGGACATTCACAGAGTTGTTCTGTAGCCACTCTTTTGATATCTTGGCTATGTGCTTAGGGTCGTTGTCCTGCTGAGAGATGAACCGTCGCCCCAGTCTGAGGTCAAGAGTGCTCTGGAGCAGGTTTTCATCCAGGATGTGTCTGTACATTGCTGCATTCATCTTTCCCTCTATCCTGACTAGTCTCCCAGTTCTGCCACTGAAAAACATCCCCACAGCATGATGCTGCCACCACCATGCTTCACTGTAGGGATGGTATTGGCCTGGTGATGAGCGGTCCTTGATTTCCTCCAAACATAACGCCTGGCATTGACGTCAAAGAGTTCAATCTTTGTCTCATCAGACCAGAGAATTTTGTTTCTCATGGTCTGAGAGTCCTTCAGATGCATTTTGGCAAACTCCAGATGGGCTGCCATGTGCTTTTTTCTAATGAGTGGCTTCCAACTGGCCACTCTACCATACGGGCCTGATTGATGGATTTCTGCAGATGGTTGTCCTTCTGGAAGGTTCTCCTCTCTCCACAGAGGAATGCTGTAAGCTCTGACAGAGTGACTATCGGGTTCTTGGTCACCTCCCTGACTAGGGCCTTTCTCCCACGATCGCTCAGTTTAGACGGCCGGCCAACTCTAGGAAGAGTCCTGTTGTTTCCGAACTTCTTTCATTTACAGATGATGGAGGCCACTGTGCTCATTGGGACCTTCAAAGCAGAGATATTTTTCTGTACCCTTCCCCAGATGACAATCCTGTCTCGGAGGTCAACAGACATTTCCATGGACTTCATGCTTGGTTTGTGCTCTGACATGCACTGTCAAGTGTGGGACCTTATATAGGCAGGTGTATGCCTTTCAAAATCATGTCCAAACAACTGAATTTACCACAGGTAGAATCCAATTAAGCTGTAGGAACATCTCAAGGAAGATCAGTGGAAACAGGATGCACCTGAGCTCAATTTTGAGCTTCATGGCAAAGGCTGTGAATACTAATGTACATGTGATTTCTTAGTTTTTTCATTTTATTAAATTTCCAAAAATATCAATAAAACTTTTTACACGTTGTCATT